>JBAMHW010000012.1:2186905-2199166 GCA_037177495.1 Rhadinocentrus ornatus
GCCAGTGAAAGACGCCTAGTGCTCCCACCACATCTGTAGCTAGACTCTTTTCCTCTGTTGTTCCCCGGTGGTGGAACCATCTAATAAACTTCGTCCGATCCGCAGTCTTTATCCACTTTTAGGAGCAAACTAACTCACTTGTTTATGGAGCATTTCAGCACTTAGTTGAACTCTTCTACTCGTCTGAATGAGTTAGAAAGATTGGTCCAGCTCTTTGGCTCAACTCAGGACTGAATATGCTGCATGCACTTATGCCCAAGATGTTGTGTGATGAAATCGTGATCTTGTTAAAAAACAAAACAAAAACAAACTGCGTCTAGCACTACATGACAGCACCTGGATCCAACTGGACTCTCTGCAGTCCGACTGCTACTTAATCATGATGTCGCACCGTTTGAATTCTTGCTTGTGTTGTTCTAACTCTCAGGTGTAAGTCGCTTTGGATAACAGCGTCTGCTACATGACTGTAGAATAGAATAGGTAAACGAAGATGGTAACAGCTGTCTGGTTGATGGCAACTACCCACCGGGTTAGCTAGCTAAAGTTCCGGTTAACTAGCGCCGACTCACCTCGCCTCTTTCCGACCAGAACGGATCAAACGTGATTTTTGCTTTTGGGGAATTTTTTAGCGCCTGTAAAGTTTCCCATCGGAGACTTTCAGAAGGCATCACGAGTAAAACGTTGACTGCTGACCACCGCTAGAAATCGTTTGGCTAAATTTCAAATCGCCATCCAACGTTACCCTAAATATGGTCCGACGAGAAACCCGTCCTGCTACCTATAGTTCCGAGCTTTTCTGAGTCAAAACCTCGTCGCCTTGTTTCTTTGTTTTCAACATGATTCACACTCTCGTTAGCTTCCCAGTGGGAAAACGGAACTGTTCTTAAATTAAAAATAACTAAATAAACATGGAAGCAAGGTGAAACAGTGACCCACCCCTAAAATAAAAAAATAAGTCAGAAGTCGCCTATTTAAAAATGAATGAGAACCAAGACCTTTTAAATCTGAAATGAATCCTGCCTTAGTGTCGGTATAGATACGCATTTAGCAAATATTAGAGAAAATAAAAGTTCCCACCTTCTGCTTTTAGATGATTTTCCAAATTCAACTGCATGAAGGATCAGTGTTATGTGACAAGCTGTTTAATACAAAGATTATAAATACTATCATTTAAGAATTCTGTTTTTATAAGCAGCTTTATTTACTCTATAGACAGTATAATGAATAAATGTAAAGCATACAATGAGATCCGAGTCTGCTGCTGAGCTTTAATGATGATAAATACCACTCAGCTTGCAAGTAAAGAGTCCCCAAAGACGTTTCCATAGGATGTTTTGAGAAAGTGGACGTAGTTCTGCAGGCTGCGGTTTGTTGAGTCCGACTGCTCCAGCCTCTCCTTCATGTTCTGCAGCTGACTCTGGAAGCGGCGCTCCATCTGGAAAAGGAAACATTCTGTTTCTGGCATCTACAACCACCTTAGAAAAAAAAAAGGGTTTCTGAATTGTCAACACCTTTTTTTCTTAATTTATTTGATCATTTTACACATTTTTTAATTGAGCTTGGTTTTTCTGGATTATTTTCTAAATTAATAAAATATTTTTAAAACATTTTCTATTTTCCTAAATTGCCTGGATCATTAAAAAATGGGTTTGGGTTCTGAATTAATGAGATCAATTTACACTAAATATATTAATCCTTTTTCTAAATTGTTCTTTCTGCATAGAAGAGATAATAAAATCAATTTTTCAGGATGGACAGAATCATTTTAAATAAATTCATTCTGTTTTTCTGAATTCATATTTATGGGATCATGATACGCAAAAAAGTACATTTTTAAGTTTGTTTGTTTTTTTAGATAAAAAACAAAAATCAGATAAAATCTTCCACAAAAGCATAAATACGTTTTTCTACAAATGAGTAGATGAGTTTAACTTAAATTATTTTATTTAATCATTTCTTAAATTTAAAATCCCTTATCCAGAACTGAGAAGATTATTTTACACAAGAAGAAAAATATTTTCATATTATCTTCATTTATGAGACCATTTTACACCACAAATTGTACAAGATAAAATATTAAAAATCCTCTATTGTTCTGAACAGAAAACATAGTTTTACACAAAAATTAGTTTGTTTTTCTGAATTTATAAGATTTTTTCAGAATTGATGAAACAGATTAGAATCATGGAGGATTTCATGTGAATTCACGCTGCTTCCGTAGTTTGTGTGTAACAAACGCCGACTTCTCACGACAGAAAGCAGCTTGATGAGACTTCTACCTCTTCTTTGTTTCGTTGCAGTTGGCTCAGCTCCGCTTTGGCCTGACTCAGCTGACTCTGCAGGTCCAGCGCTTTGGACTGGGAAAGTCTCTCTTTGGCCAAGACTCTCTGCACGCTGTCGTCCACCTGTAGGAAAGTTTTTTCAAAGCTTTTCAAGTCAGGTGCATCTTAAAAGAGTTTCAGACCCTGTAAAGTATAAAAGCTGGTAGCTGTGGCTACGTGGTTTCAGACCTGTCTCTGCGCGTCATCCAGAGTTTGCTGCAGCTGTCTGGACAAGACGCTGCACTCTCGAGACTTCTCCTCCAGCTGCTGCTGTAGGCTGCGGACGCTGCCTTCCTTTAAGGTGAGGTCACGGGACATCTCTTTGTTTTCTGTGTTCATGTCCTCGAGCTTCCTACAAAAACAAAGTTCAGATCAGCTTCAGCAGGGTTTAACGGCAGCAGCTAATTTACGTAATTAACCGCGTCTGTGATCCGACTCCAGTCCCCCTTCCTGGGGTCCCCCTGCCACTCACCAGGAAAAGCCTGCCGCAAATGAGACGTTTTTAAGGTGTAGATTTTATAAAATGTGGAACTGATTATTACAACTAAAGGGATCAGAGTGTAAAAAGTGAAAACAAGCAGCCAATGATGCATTTTATCAGCAGGTGTTTACTTTGGGTGATGCTGCTGTAGGACTTTTATCACTGCTGCACAAACACTCATCATCATCATCAGTTTTATCAGAGTTTCTTCATCAACGTCGGCTGTTTAACTTCAGTCGTCTGCTGCTCTTAGGACAGATATTATCACCATGGAGACGCTGGTGAGACGATGATGTAGAATTCTGAATAATAATCTAGAAGACGGTAGAGATGATACCGTGCTGCATTTACTGACCCCTGGACATCTGACGTTTACCCAGGAGAAGGCCAGTTAACAGTGAATATTTGCAGCATCGACTCGTTCTGCTGACACAACACAGTAAAACGGGCAGATTTCAGGATTAGTCACGAGTTTTGATTAATCTGATTAATTATTTTAGTTCTTTCTTCTCAAGATTTTAAGATAAGAGAGGCTTAAACAGCCCTTCTTGTCATCGCACTGTGAAGGTACAACGAAACTGAGGGTGCTCACATGGAGTCACTGTGCACCACAAAATAAAAACAAATATTCCCTTAAAAACTGAGCTGAATAATTTCAAATGCTTGTCTCAGCAGGTGACTAAAGAACAACAGATGAGACGCAGGTTTATATTTAACATGGCAGCTCAGAAGGTGTGTCTTAACGCAGCCCGCTGCACACGCTTTGCTGACACCCCGACGGCCCTGATCACCACAACACGAGACACGCGATTCCCTGGCCGGCGCCATGGAAGCACCAGTTTCCTGCCCTTTCTGTGGGAAACTCTGTACAGTCGGGAAATATATGAGATCCATTCCTGTGCAGATGTTTTCCTCTGCCAGCTAATCAAGCTGCATTTCATTCGGGTCTGTTCAGACTTGAGATCTTTTATGAAATGTCCCCATCAGCAGGAAGCTGGAAGGGACAGAAACTATCACCTCGGCCTGAACATAAACCAAACTAAAGAGATGATGGGGGTTTTAGGCGTGAAGCAGGAGTAAACAAAGCACCATCCGGGAAGAAGAGGTAAGGTGGTGGAGGAATATATAACCCTGATAGTCTGCTGAACCACAGACTGGGAATGCAACACAGAAGCATCATTTCTCCACAAGTCTGAGGTGGAAAGTATAAATTTCTTTTCCAAGGCTACTGAAAAGGTGCGTGGACTTCATCAAGTTTTACTTTTGGTACGGGAAGAATCAAACTAACATGTTTTCTGTTCATCACAGCTACTTTACTCCTGTTTTGACTGAAGATCATCCTGAACCTCCGGCAGGTTAAAATAAATGGACAGATGAATGTATGAACACAGAGACAGTCCTTCTCCCATGTCTGTTGCAAGTGTGGAGCCGTAAAAAGTTGTTTGTTAGAGTAGTAAAACTATGTTCTTTACCTTTCTAAGCTGTGAATTTTCTCTTTAAGGACCTTGTTTTCCCCCTGCAGCAGAAGGTTCCTCTGCTGCAACATTTCCAGCTGAGTTCCTTGTTGTTCCACCTGAAGAGGAACACAATCAATGTCAGAAATAAAGAACTGGTCCTGCTTTTCTCACTGAGGAGATAAGAACAGTGGGTGGAGAGGAGAATCAGTCCCAGAAGCTGTTTATTGCCAGGAACCACATGGACAACCATGTCCTACGGGAAGTGATGGGGAAAAAGTTTGCCGTTCTGACTACAAAGTGAATATCAAATCAAATCATCACATCTGATTTGATTTTTTTTTGACAAGTTCTATGTGTACTTGATTTGAATTAGTGCGTATTTATCACTAACACGATGAATGTAAATATTTACTATTCAAGGCGATTTCAGTGTGCGCTCCTAAAAATCTAAGTTAGGGGCTCCTCGTAAAAAACGCTAGTCTGGAGCCCTGTAAGTCTTTATCTGATTTTAAAAGTAACATCAAAACACAGAATTTCTTAAAGAGCGTTTACCTGCGGAGGTGTGCTAGGTAGTGAGCCTGCGTCTAGTAAAGGGGGCGTGTCCAGATGAAGCCTGTTGCGAAGTTAGTGTTATTTTCCTCAACATCACGTCATCAAAGACAAACGAGGCCCAGTTTTCGCTGATTCACGCGAGTGTCTCGTGTAAAGGCGGATTTATGCGTGCGCGGCGTCCGCGTGCAGCCGGCTACGCGCTGCTGAAAAAGCCGTAAAAATGCTCTGCATGATTCCAGGTGACAGCGAGGTGATGCAACACGTGCAGCACTGACGAAAGCAAAATGCATCAGTAGTTTAGGAGTATTTTTATATGATACGGTCCAATTAGATAAGATATAACTTTAATCTGCTGAAATAAAAGACAAGACAGATAGAGATAGAAATATATAACTTTATTCATATATTTTAATATATTTATAGATTTACAATACAGTTGCATCATTGTGTTTACATTTCCACCAATTTGTAGTTGACACATTGACAGGTGGACTGCTGGACATCACGTGACCAGCAGATGTCAGAACTACCAAATGAGCTGTTAAATGGGGCTTCACTTTTCGTGAATAAATTGGCCAGAAAGAATCAACCAATTCATGGGGCTTCATTAAACCATCACTAGTGCTAGGACTCCTCACAGGTGTTGTCTCCGGTACGTGAACCGGTAGCGAATCCCGAGTTTTCATTTTTCTTTTCTCAGATCTAACAGCGTTTAAAGCACTTCTCTCTGTTGAACAGGACGGTTGTTTGGCTCGAAAAGCAAGTTCTTTGATTGGCTGGTGTGAAATATCTTCATTCCTGATTGGAAGATGAGTTTTCCCAAAGCGTTGCCCGTGGTAACCATGGCAAGTAACGGACAAGGCTGATGCGGCTTTCAAGAACCCCGGAAATTGAGGAAAACACAGTTTTGTTCATTCAGAATGTCCACCATTAGATCAGAGTGCAAACTTATTAGCAAAATTAACTAAAATGTATGACCTTTTGTGTGTGTGTGTGTTGAACATCTTTAGCCGTCGCATACACAATGTCAGTACAAAACCGGGCTGATATAAATGATAAGCGACTTGGATGTTTCGGTTACGTCTGTCTATGAACGTGTATATGAAATTACCTCCCGACACAGAATTTTATTATTTTTGCTTTTCTCAAAAGGTTAGATTATCAAGTTTCCGATATTGAATAATATTCATAAAATATATATTAGGTTGTACTAGACATTCACCCTAATGTAAATTACATTTTAACCTTGGTATCGTATTGTGCGCACTGTGTAACGGACGACAGGCCTGAATTTCCGGTTTCATTAATGGCATTTCCGAGCGTTGGCTAGCATTAGCAGCATGCTAACTATTATAATAGTCGTTTTTCATTTTTAGTGACTATCATTACTTATGTTTATACTTATTAGTGCTTCGAATTAAACTGTGAGAGTAATCTGGCACGTTTAAAATTTTCACCCAGCCTCCCACGAGCTCATCCCGTGCACTGCGTCAGCTAAAAACAAAGCTGTTAGCCGTGTAAGCTACATAAGCGATGACATTTCCGCGTGCATGCGATGAGGCACACGAGGAGCCTGCTCGAGATTTTTTTAATAAATCATGTTTTAATTATTGTCTTCTACCCATCCACAAACTACCCCTTCCAGTCATGTGCAGCCGTGGAACCAGAGCGCGGAACCAGCACCGACACGTTGATACTATGTAGAGCGTGTGGACACGAGCTCGCGTCCGGGACTGACATCCACTTCGTTCCCAGCCAACTGGCGCTCTCCAGCCGCAACGACACGTTAGTCAGTGGTCGAAGAGTTTACGTTCAGCTTTTTGAAAACCCCCACGGACTCCAGTTTGAAGTGATTACATTGAGAAAAGCAGACGTAACCAAGCACTGGCCGGCAGACAGTCACTTCTCCTGGTTCCCAGGGTTCTCGTGGACCATGGCTACCTGTCCCAGGTGTAAAGCTCAATTAGGTGGGTAATGGTCGACCTGTGGCAAGGTGCGAATGGTTGCATTTAGAAGCGTTCTCAGTAACATCTAAATATCAATGTTCAAAAGAGCCAAATTTTAATTTTTACCCTTTGACTTTTCAAGAAACCGCAGTTTTCTCCACGATTCATGGTTTTAAAAAGAAACATAATTGCAATTCATGTGCCCTTGCTCCCACTGGGGACAAATAAAAGAATTAAGAATTTAATAAACCAGGAATCAAGCATGTGCACAGTGATCAGTTCAAGTTGCAGCATTTGATTTAATTCCCATTTCCGATAACTGATTTCCCATTGCCCCAGGTTGGGCTTTCCAGCCCAGTGACTGGCCAGACACCATCACAAAAACCATATTTGAGGAGTCGGAGAACACCTTCTTGGCTTTAATCACCCATCAACTCCGAGAAGACTTTGCATCGAGCCTGCTGATGACTCCAAAATCCTTTGTGAGCTGATGGACTGTGCTGTCAAACCCAGGTGCCTTTACTGCTAAGCCTATTTTTTAAATAAAAATTCCCATGCACCCACTTTTAAGACTCATTGTGTATACACAGTTAAGTTTTATTATTATAACAAAGCAAGTTGTACACCTTAGATTTAAAACAGTCCCCACCCCACCCTAGCGGAGAAAGAAATGTGTGATTAAATGGAAATTCTGATAACACTTCTTTAACTTATGAAGCTGTGGGGGTCAAAATTTACAAGTTTTTTTGTTTTTTTCTCTTTATTAAAAACGTCATTTCAAATCTTGTGGATATCTGTAAAACAATGCAATGAAAAAAAAAAAAAATCCCCATAGAAATGTCAAAATAATCACTCTCCCCAATAACCAACAGACTCCTGCCCCCCCTCCAGCTTACCCTATATTACCCCCCTCCCCAAACATTACAAGTCAAAGGAACGAGCAGATATTCGTTAACCACAATACATTTTAAGGGCACAGTGTCCCACTGAGGGGTAAAAGGGGAGGGGAAAAAGAAAAAAGAAAATAAATAAAAACTGGGAAGAAAATATTGAAAGGTTTGCTAGCGCTAGGTCACTACACCATGGCTTTAGTTAATTTACCACAACCTTGAAAAAAGGAGGACATGTGCGAGTTGTCTTCAGATTCTACTCAGGATACCGTGCTTTCTATTTTTTTTTTCCTTAACATTTTTTTTATTTTTAAATTCTGAGATGACTTCAGGGATGATACTCACAAGTCAAGGCAAGTGCCACTGGCCTTGTGCGAGTCAAAGGAGAACATAACATGGCACCAACAGGCGGAGAGGCTTCAGAATGTAAAGTGAAGCACATACAGATATATTTATATAAAAGAAATAAAAATAAAAAAACAAATATTGGAAGAGAGAAAAAAAAGTAAAATCTTTGCTCCGAAACATGAATGGAAAAACAAACGGGGAATAGAAGGTGAAGGTCGGTGTCTTAGTCATCTTCTCCCTCATCATCCTGAAAGAGTTGGAAGATAAAAAAAAAAGTTCAATTTAGCTTTATTCGTCTAGCACCAATTCACAACACGTCACTAAACATTCCTTCATTGCTTACCTCTCCATCTTCTCCTTCATCTTCTTCCTCTTCCTCTTCATCTCCTTCCTCATCTATATCCTCCAAGCCCTCCTCATCCTCTTCATCTTCCTCTCCTTCACCCTCCTCATCATCCATGTCAGGAACCTAGGGATAAGAACAATCTTGAGCACACTTTTACCTTTATTTAAACCAAGTCTAAAAGTTTGTCCGGTTTTACATTGTTTACGTCACAAACACTTAAACCAGTCTAATGTTGGTCTTAAAAACACACCAAGTAGTACTGCAGGGGGTTTGGCCAGATGTCATCTTTGATGACCTCCCCAAGCTCGTCTGCGCCAGCATCGGCATGATCGGTGAACCAAGTGAAGAAGCTCTCTGGTTCTTCATGTTGCCGCTTCCTTCCTGCTTTGTTCTGTGTCTGGCCGGAGCGTTTGGTCAGGTCCTAGAAAAAAGTAGGCCAGACAAAACGGTTCTGAACCCATACATCTTTCACACGGCTGAGGTCGGAAAGAATGTGTAAGTGGCATCTTAGTCCAGGAGAGGAAAGTCTCACACACCTTTCCTGATTTCCATTTGATTTCTGTTGACTTTGAAGATGGGTCTCCGCTTTCGTTCAGATGGAATTCTTTGGAAAGTACTTTGTTTTCAAAGTACGGATTTTCATCGAAATACTGAAAAAGAAAAACAATTAGATTGAAAATAAAACAAAACCATTTTGTGTGAGCACAAAAATACAACACTTACAAAATCTATTCTGTAGCCCGACTTGATGTCCTCAAACTCCGTCACCTCCACTCGGCTCAGGTAATGAAGCGCTTCCTCGTCTTCCTCCCCCAGTAGGGCAGATACTGTAAAGATACACATCGGAAAATAAAATAAATTCACTTTCTATACAAAGCACACTGGCGATTACAACCTGGCACCGAGCCGCTCACCTTGCGGATGGTTGACAAACGTGGTGACCCAGAAGTTGGGGATTTTGGCGATCAGTTCTGACCTCTTCTGAAAGAATGGCTGACGGAGTTTGTTGTATTTCTGTTCTACTTTCAGGATCTCCTCACTGGCTTGCTCATTCAACCTTGAGAAGGGAGAAAAAAATATGCTTTACGTGACCAGTTTCTGTTAAATGACTCCCTCTCAGATGGCATCAATACTTTAGAGACAGATACCCTGAAGTTAGCTGAAGCCAAAATTTCAGTTGTAAATGAAGATCAGGTGAGATTTTTCCCAAAATATGTCTATTTACTTGAGTAATGACTTATTTGCATGATTAAAAAACAAAGAACTTACTATATTAAACAGGCCGGGCGGGTTTCTAAATTATGGGAGTCAATGTTTACCTCTACACACCCTTATATGGGAATAAAATGTTTAGCTTTCTCTTGAAATGTATCCCAACAAGCACATATTGATAGACAATGCCCATGGTGCAATTTAAGTTATAATACAAATAAACTGTGAAAGTTTTATGATAATTAAAAACACTTCACCTTAAGTGTTACACCTTAGGACATGTCTTACCTGTCAATTTCATTTTGAACTTCATCGATGTGTTCAATAGCTTCTTGCTGCTCTTTCTCTGTAAAGGGGGGGAGGAAAGTGAGACCAAAATCCCCGGGACATGACAAAAAACTCTGCATATTAATAGTAAATCAGTTTTCCATTACCAAGTTAAATGAATCTATAACTACTACTTTCAAAACACACTTAAAAATAATAATAATAAAAAAGCAAAAAGTTAAAAGTCAGCAGTTTGGATACTTGCTTTCAACTATTAGTAAAACCATAATATAGATTTAATATATTTTATTTTAAATACCAGACTACCCCGGAGGTTAAGGTACTATAAACGGCCAATGGCTGCAGCGCTAGCGGTTCAGACTCACACCGTTTCCTGCCGGCTGCTACCTACAAGGCCGCGTGGTTCAAATGTGGGACAGCAGACTGCACACTGAGCTACGATAACGTGAGACCTCCAAGCTAAGACGCTTGTCAGGAAATACCTCCAAGATGTAAAACCCTCAATACATGCCGTTATCGGAATACAATAATTAGCAGCCATAATTGATTCAGGAGCTGATTGGTTTAAATTCAGTAATAAGTAACAACATGTCGTCAGCTAGTGTTAGGTAACATTACAATAACACTAGCAGGCTAACTGGTATTGCCCAGTTTAACTTTTGCAACATTTATGGGCAAATTGTGAATAAATACTTTTTTGACCTGTTTGGAATATTTGTACGAGCACACACATAATAGTGAACCTCTAGAACCACAAACGGTCACCTAAAATCAATCGACATAACTGGCCACGCTGGTGATGCTAAATGGCTAACATGGCCTCCCAGCACTAAACAACAGAAGGCAAGAGTAGCGGCATGCTAATAAACGCGTTAGCTACAGGGCTAGCGGCTACTAGCGAAATGTGAAAATACGCAGTAGCGAAACACGCAGCGGGAACGTGAAGCAAAAGCGGAGCAAATTACACAATACGCATCCACTGAAATGCACCTAAAGATAATGTAACAAATGTTAGAGAAGAAAGTGAAAATGGCGCTTAACAGGAGGCCGCCATTCCCTTACCGGAGGTCTCGTCCGCACCGTCATGGTTAGAGTTCAGCTCCTTTTTACTCACTTTTGCCGCCGAGGCAGACATGTTTTCGTAAGCTGGGAGAATTTAAAGATGTCTGAGATAATAGCTAGTAGTTTTTTTTTAATCTCCTTGAACAGGAGAGCGTTAATTCGCTGTAAAGTTCAGCGTGGAGAAGCCAACAACGTGCTGCTTTCCACACAATGTAGCTGCCGATGAGCGAGGAAGTCACAGCAAGCCTTGCTCACGCGCTCCTTTCATTACGAACGCGCCTCGCCGAATGGGGCAGGGGCGAGCTCCGCCTCTCAAAATAGGTCTCGCTTTCTTGCCTCCAATTTGCTCATTTAGCACCCTTTCCTCTTTAAAAAAAATCCCCCCAAGATCAATTAAACCTCAAATTAATACGCATATCAATATAACAAGCGATGAACAAATTATGTGCGATGAAAAAAAAATTGATTTGATCAGGCCAGACAAAATCTTCAGTTGGACCGACTCGCACTTGCGCACTTAGCTGAACGTCAGTTTAAATCGGAGCTTTTTTTCTGTAGTCAGTACTAATTAGCTTGTCATTATTTTTTAAGGACGAATAATTACAAAATTTTGGTTAAGGTTTTACCTTTTATCGGTCTCTTCTTCAGTTTATGTTTACAATGGGTCGTTTGGTGAGGATCTGACTTTCCAGCTGGTCGTGATACAGCCGATTAACAGATTTTTAAAATAGATTTTAAACCAAAACCTTTTTCCAGATTAGTGTAAATTAGAAAATTCTGATTAAAATTTGCGTTTGACTACAGCACTTTGTCTTTTTTGTAATTATGCAAACAAGTGCACCTATAATTCTGTATTAGAACCTAACATTTTCATATAATTTGTTTAAATAAAAATATTCATATAAAGAATTGGAAAAATATAAATTATTAAAAATTCTATTCAATTTAAATGATAAAAATGTAATGAAATAGAAAATTATAAACCTTTTATTGCGCTTCCAATTTAAATGTATGTTATAAATGGTTTTTATTGATTAAATGTTTGCATTAGTAGCATTTAAAATTTTTGTATTATTTTAAGTATTTTTTATCTATTTGTTTTATCTAACTTTGTTTATATCTCATTATTACCCTAATTTACACTCCCAAGTATTTTCTTCTTTTTTCTACATTTTGCACCATTAATAGGATTTTTAAAATAATTTTATTGAGATATATTGATCACTTATTTGTATAAAATAATTTGTACTTCATTCTTGTTTTTACTTTACTGGTTTGTCAACAGATCTATCTATCTATCTATCTATCTATCTATCTATCTATCTATCTATCTATCTATCTATCTATCTATCTATCTA
>JBAMHW010000012.1:2276274-2287095 GCA_037177495.1 Rhadinocentrus ornatus
AGGAGAGGTCAGAGGAAATGTGGATGCCAGGAACTTAATGCTGTCCACTCGATCCACTGCCTCGCCGTGTATGCAGAGAGGAGCGTGCTCAGTCCTCCTAGACCTCCTGGAATCTACTAGGACCTCCCTGGTCTTGTTGATGTCAAGAACCAGATTGTTCTTGGAACACCATTTTTGGACTTTGGACCTCTTCTCTGTAGTGGGTCTCATCATTGTTGGATGTGAGATCCACCACGGTGGTATCGTCCACAAAATTCACAACCATGTTGGTGGGGTGGATGGCAGAGCAGTCCTGTGGGAAGAGGGTGATGAGGGCAGGGCTGGAAAACAACCCTGCAGTGTTGAAGATCAGTGATGAAGATGTAGACTTCTCTATCCTCATCACCTGGGGCCTGTGGATGAGGAAGTCGCTGATCCTGGCGTAGAGTGATGCTGATAGACCCAGGTTCACATTTAACTAGGCCAGGGGTCTGCAACCTGCAGCCCTTGAGCCACACGTGGCTCCTCAGACGTTCCTCTCTGGCTCCAGAAGAAAAGTGTAATTCTGCACGGACAGATTAATTTGCATTCATTGCCAACATTATTGGTTTCACCATATGTTTGATTTGTGCCAAGAAATGAGCAAAGAACAAAAACGTTGAAGATTGAAAGATATTTGCAGAAAAACACACATTGGCTGAGTATGTATTGAGATGAAGATGATAAACTTCCGTGAGAAGCTGAATAATGCAAAAATGCTGTGGATCATGTCCTGGTTTGGTTGCAGTTGAGGAGTTAAGATGGAATCATTCATTATAATACTGGAACATCTATTATTGGACTGGAGAGCACAGACATATCTCTCTCCAAAAGTTGGTCAAGGACAAGACCATTTGAATGACAACATCTAGATTCAGCTACAGCTGGACAATAATTCAAAATCGATACATATCACAATATATTTTTATTCAGTAACGGTGATACGGGTTATGAACACATTTCCGATATACAAACAGTATATGATCACAGCGTTTCACTGACTGGCGTTCAAGCCTGGCAGCAGTACTCATGGTCCGTATTTATATAGCGCTTTTATCCACATATTCACGCACTGATGGCGGAAGCTGCCACGCAAGGTGCTCACCACGACCCATCTGGAGCAATTAGGGGTTTGGCGTCTTGCCCAAGGACACCTCGACATGAACTGGACTTGGCTGAAGATCGAACCGGCAACCCTCGGGTTACAAGACGCCCGCTCTACCTTGCCGAGCCATGCCGCCCCTACTGTACTCAGCGTAAGGAAGATGGCTAGGCTAGGCTAAACTCCAACGCTGCTAGTTTTAGCTACAAAACGAGTTCTCATCACCCTAATACAAACGAGCGAAGAGAAAGCAGACGAAATACTCGATAAGAGAGGAAAGACTAACTCGGTGGTACAGAAGGGGTTTGTCTCAGCGTAGCAATGTTGCTATATTTAGCAAGTTTTCTCTCCCGTCTAGTGACTTTTTTAATTTATTGATTTATTTATTAATTTTTAAAGCAACTAGCGACAGGTCTGGCAACTTTGTCTGGTAGTATTGGAGACTTTTGGAGACTGACGTAAATGAACGTAGTTTCCTTTTCTCAATGAGGAGTGGGTGCTGGTTGGACGTAAGGAGGCATCATGCAGTAAAAATTGACTCCAGTTTATCGGCTGTTTCTCAACACTTAGTTGGACCTGAATCCACTCAGGTTTACAAAACGCCCATCTAGTAGTAGAGAGATTTTTTTCCTGCTGACTGAACTTTTCCTTAAATTATGGGGCTTTTTAACAGGGTAGCATTCAGCTGAAATATTTGGTTAAAGAAAATGATGGGATTTACAAAACAGGAGCTTCTCATAGCAGTAATGAAGACAAACCACCGTGTAGCCATTTTTGTTTCCCAAAATGTAGTATTTTAGAGCTTTGAGGACAGCTTTGAACATTCTGGTTTGGTTTATTTTGGTCCATCTCTATTTTAGTCTATATGCTTCTAATGATCAACCAATAACCCGGAGGGATGCCTTCTGTTCCGACTTTGGTCTAAAGCAGGGGTATCCGGCTCCAGGCCTGCAGGTTTTGCATGTTTCTTGCTCCAGCTCACCTGGTTCAAATAAAATGTCTCTCCTCAACAGCTTGTTAGCCATTCATTTGATTCAGGTGCTGCAGCAGAAAACATCCAAGACTTGCAGGACAGCGGCCATCGAGGACCAACTTTGATCACCCAGGTCTACATTTTGTTCTGTGGGATGAACCTTAATAACTGTGGAAATCCAACTAAAGAGAAATTGTTGTAACTTCGTGATATCTTAACTTTTCATTAAGTGTTGTGCAAAATTCATGAGGTTTTCATCAGTCTGCATCTCTGTCATGACTTTAGTCTCCAGAACAGCTCTGTATTTTCAAGTCGAGTACGTAATGACATGATGTTTACGTATGAATCTGTGGTCAGAAACGGCTCCCCTTCAGGATCATCAGACAGCTTCTTCAGTCTTGTCCTGATGGTTTTTCTTAGTAGGACTGGAAACTCAGGCTCAACAAGTTCCATCAAACTTAAAAAACCTTCAACCAAACTGATGGAAACATGTCTCTAGCTTTGATTTTAGAGATGAGGTGTGCCATTTGCTCTTCATGTCAAACATCAAACTTCATCTGGTGACCAAGATAGTTGCTGACTGCTGATTGGTGGATGGACCTTCTGTTGGATTACATAATAAAATCAAATTCTTCAGTCAATATTTTCTTTTTTTTAAAGTTTAATTTTATTAAGTGTAATTTGTTTATTTTAATAAAGAGTCTACAGCATTTCACAACACCTTACACTTTTTAAATATTTATGTCCACACTCTTCATTAATAAACATTAATATCTGACGGTAAGCCAGCGCGGGATCAGCTAGCAGCAGCTTTGTACGTTTCATTTTCAGCCTGGTGATGAAACAAAGGCGACCATCTGCTGCTCTGAATGCAGCTCGGCTGCGTGAGGACTCATATGAGTGCTTTTGGAAGGGGGAGGGGTCTGCACAGCACCCACTCCTCGTTGAGAAAAGTAAACTAAAGAAGTCGCTAGAGGCGAGTGAAAACTCGCTAAATATGGCAACGAAGTGGCTAAGTTGGCAACACTGAACTAGCTGCTGACTGTAAAAGGTGTGCACCCTTGCCATTTAGGCAGCTTAATGAAGCCTCGGCCTTGCGTTCGCCCCCTGGTGGTTTGCGGACTACTGCAGAGCTGCATTTTCATCATTTAATTGTAGCCACCAAAATCGTGATCACGATCAAAGTCCGGTTAAGTCCTAATACCTTCATATCTGCAGATGACATGAAGGCAGCATGGATGTCTGGGCTTACAACGTTACTGATGTGGAGATGTCGGAGTTATTCTGTTTCGCATATTAGTTACGCACTGATTCATTAATGTAAACTATGACTCATCTGACATAATCTGCTTTAATAACAATGCACAAGTCTGGTTATAATAAGTTTTAAAAAGTTAGTAAAGAAATGGCTTCAAATATTTGCAAAGGCTGTTTCCTATTTTGTCAGATATTTGACGTAGTTTGGTTTTCTCTAGTCTTTAGGCTGCAGGACACCACTGTATGTGATCTGTCTTTGTCCTACCGACTTGATGATTTTTATTTTCTTGTCAGGTTGCCTTGATGAGAGTATTAACTCCTAATTGAGTCATTTACTCTGAGCAACACTGCAGCCTCTTGTCTCTTTGTCCGTTAGCATTAACTAGCTTAACAAACGTTATGTGTTGCTCCATGTTAAGCTGGACAGCAACATGAAAACGTAGAGTGTAGTGTCAGGTTGACAACTGGTCGCCAAAATTCACTGTTTTTGTAGTTGGGAATATTAATATATATAAATATATATATTAATGAGTTTCATTAATCATTAACCACGCCCCCCTGCATGTCAATTCTGTTCATGAATTAAAGCTCTGTGTTCTTTGCATTAACCTTTTTGTTTTTCACAGTGAAAAACAGCTAAGAACTGCACCAGTACTTCCAGATTTACTTTATCATTAAAAAATATTCCAGTTCTGCTCTGACATGCCGAGAAAAGCCACTGCAGCCACGGTGGAGGGTCTATTTCCAGTGATTATCTGGATTTGTCTCATTTTTTTTTTCTTGAAGGTGTTCCACGCAGAACCTTTTGCAGGTTGTTTTCTTTGGCTCTGAATGCTGCTTGTATTTGTAGTTCATTGGCATAGAATCTCACAGCTAACGCTGAAAAGGTTTTCTGTTTCTTCAATGCAATATATTTGGTCTGAGCATTGCAGTCTGAGTCTTAGACAGGCTTTCTGTCTTTTCTGTCAGAGGAAGGCTGTAGCTCAGGGGGAAAAGCAGTCGTCTTCCAACTGAAAGGTTGGTGGATCGATTCCTGGCTTTCCCTGACTGTCCTTGGGCAGGACACTTAACTGGACGTTGCCTCCCGATGTGTCTATCGGGGTTGTGTGTGTGTAATGGGTGAATGTGACAAGTAGTGTAGAGCGCTTTGAGTGGTCAAGCTGACTGGAAAAGCACTAGAAGTACAAGTCCATTTACAAGTAGTCTTTAAGAGTAGTTCTGTAAGGGCTATCCAAAGTCGTTTTGTTCTGTTCTCCTGGGTTCTGCGGAGGATTTATCCCTCCTTACATACATACCCTAGCCTTTTCCCTTCCTTAAGATCTGCTTCTTGACAGCCATGTTTCCATGGTGACCATTTCTGATGAGGTTTCAGCCAATTGTAGATGGATCAGCTGAAGGTCCAGATACATCTCTCAAGTTCTAAAAGAAAACTAAAACACATTCTTCTGATGATTACTCCGTGCCAGAAAATGAGGGAAAAACAGCCAATGTCTAATTTTACTCCAGGTTTTAGAAAACCTGCAAAACTTTTGGAAAAATGTCTGGCTGCTTGGAAGTGAAATGTAGACAAAAAAAGAAGGATCTTCCAGTATTGGTCTAATTTTTAGTTTTTTTTGTAAAAACTTAGCATGTAGCAGTATGTTCTATTTGCCACAGTTGTGCTTTGTGTTTAGCATTAGTTAAGGTACTTCGTCATGTTTATCTCTGCAGGTGGTCACAGTAAACACGCGCTGCTAAACGTCAACATGTTCGTTCGATATCCTGCAAACACGATTCGTGTCGCCTGCAGACTTTTAAGTGTTTACTAAGAATACTGATAAGATTCTGTAAATGGGAAATGTGATGAAGTCCTGCCAGGCTGCAGAAAATCACATTGACATGCCAGAGATCTGCTGCGGGTCGTATCTGCGTGCGTCTTCATGAACAAACAGATCAGTGATATGGATTGTTTTCCTCTTTTCCTCCCATTAAGCAGGGTGTTGCTGTTTCTCACAAGGCAGAGTGTTTTCACAGAAGGCTGTCCACCATTGTTCTGTTTCCTTCACAGGTTTTCTTGTCAGTGAAGCTAAATGTCAGTGTGCTTCCATTACTAACTTCGGGTCATTTTGTTGATCGAGAACCTCTTGTTAATAAAATGTCACCTCCAAACTTGCTTTTAAAATGATGTAGAGAATCAGTGTCTCGGATGTCGTTGGAGCTTGTCCTGTAATTCAGCTGGAAAAAGTTGCTCATGGTGTTTTCCCAGTGATGCTCCGGCTGTAATCCCCAGTGGATCCTCACTGGTCATAAGACTGCTAGACAGAAATGACACGACAGGAAAAAATGTTGTTTTGAAGCCTGAAAATCTAGCAAAAAAAAAGAAGAACAAAGAAGGGGAAAAATAGGCGAGTGATCTTCTGTTAATCTGAATCTTCTGTTTTTGCTTTAATAAAACAGGTTTCAGCATCAGCTGCGTGAATCTTGCTTTAAAACGAGCCGAAGTCTAGAAGCTGAGAACTGAAGAGTTGGCAGAAATGAACAGTTCATTATTTGAAAGATGTCTCTGCTCCTGCTTTCCTGTTCTTACAGACAGGAGGTTCAGGAGAACTGTGTCCGCTGGAGGAAGAGGTTTACCTTTGTGTCGAAAATGAGCGCCAACCCCCACACCGGAGTCCTGGATCCATCTGTCTGCAGGGTGTCGGTCAGGAAGGTACGACTCCCAAAGGGTCCCCTTACATTCTGCCACCGTAAGCTGCTGAGGAACGGTTTAACCCGAAAAATCACGTGTTATTATGCTTAACACTGATCTGGTTTTAGCTTCTTGGCAACAAAATACTAACAGTGGAAGTTTGCTAGTCATTGAAGTGCATTTTGTAGTAGAACGGGCAGAAATCAGCAGCTGAGGACATCCAGAAAGCTGATAGACTTAGCATATTTCCTTAAAAAAACCTGAAATTTCGGGCATTTATAGGACACAAACGGCTAAAGGAACACATAAATACTGGATTAATCCTTTAACAGAGTGACACGTTATCATACATTTGTGTCAATCTTGGATCAATCTGTCTGCATGTGGAATGCAGGCATGTCTTTTTAAAGCAATAAATTACGGATGTATGCGTCGCTGATCAGAAATTAAATTCAGTGCAACATGGTGCAGGACGTGTTTATAGTCTGGGGTCTCTTTCTGCAATGCGTTGTGAAAGTTTAAACTTTTCAGCATGATCGCTACCAGAGAGGGAGGAATGATGCTTCAGTTTTGTGCATCTATGGAAGATTATATGGATTCCCACAAGAATAAATATTTAGTGCGGGGCAGTATGCTGGTTCTCACAGAAATCTCAGACTAAACAGCTTAAACAACATTTGGATTGTGGTGCAGCGGGAATCTGTTTGAGGGGGGACCGTTTTCACTGTTGCACCAGTAAACATGGAGATGTTGAGTTGTGAAAAGGTGAAGCTGTAGCAGACGGTGAAGTTGAGCGTGATGATGGATCTGTTTGGTTTGGTTTTAAAAAGTTGGACGTGCACCAAACAATTCGTTCTGGAAGAATCAGAAATGAAGGTGTAGTACCAGAAGTGGACTTCATCAAGCATCATTGCTTCGATACATCTCCTCAATCTCCCCTGAGTCTACAGAAGCAGGAAAGATGCCTCCACATCCCTCTACAGTCACATTGGACTAACCACCGACAACTCTGATATTTAGTTGGGCTGTAACAAGCAATCATTAAATTATGGGTTTGTTTGTTCCTCTGCCAAGGTCGCTTCATAATCGGCTGACAGTCTTCCTAGTAAATCCCATGGTGGTAAAAGATCATGAAAACCACAACACTTTGCTTCAAGGACAACAGTTATATATTTTACTTTCTCTTTTAAGAAAATAAAACAAGACTAAAGCAGACTGCTTACCTTTACCTTCCCACATCTACAGTGGAACAAGACAACAAACCACACATTCAGTCCTTTCTGAAATGATAAAATATTTAGTATTTTTCCTGACAATACTTTGGTTTGGTTGTCAAATTACTTGTTAATCACATTTATTTTTAACTCAGATTCATAAATAAGTCCGTAAATGGCGATAGGGATCTTGTAGGAACTCATCCTTTAGCCCAGTTTCCACCAACTGGTTCGGGCCGGTACACATTTTTTAGCGTTTCCACAGGCCAAAAATCGGGCGGTTACCAGAATTTCCATCTAACCCATATTAGTTTTTTGGAAACCCTCTATTGGGATTGCAATCTTACCGATTCGACCCTACAGGTGGAGCTTGACACCATGCAGTTCGTTGATTGGTGGAAAGAATCATCCCTTCCAGTGTGACTCGGCAATAAGAACAAAGAACACATTTTTTTTGTTGATTTAAAAGAAGAAGAAAGAGCTCAAACATCTCTATGTCCACCGTTCTCCTTTATTTTGGGGTAGCTTTTACATGTTACATGTTACATAGCCGACACGGCTATCGCTATCTGGCTGATGCGCCACTTACTGGGTGAGGAAACGCAACACAGATCAGGATTTAGTGAACTAAACTGTCCCGTACCAAACCGGACCCGTTGGTGGACACGGGACTTTAGTTGCAGGTTTTGTTCTCAGGGTAGGATTTTTGCTTTCTAATTCTACTCGGATCAGAGGTTGGACGACTTTCTCATAGAAGCATATCAGGGTACGTCAGGTTAGATTTGAAGTAAATCTCTCATGCAGACGTTGCCTCAGCAGCCCAGTGTGGTCCCAGTCTGCAATTTCTGCTTGTAATAAAACGTTGGATCTCTGGCTTCATTACTGACTTCCTGTTTTCCCTGCAGGAACTTAAAGGAGGAAAAGCATATACAAAGGTACGGACTCGTGTCTCCTTCTCACCCTACTCACTTCTGACGTTTGTAAACACGTAGAAACAGTTACAGATGAGCTTCTGTAAACCTCAACGCCACGTCCTGTAAATATTAACATTTCTCACAAGCACGCCTCCAGCTCAGAACAAACATGAATCAAAAACTGTCCACCTTGTGTTCACTTTTTCCCCGGAATCTTGGAAAACATCCTGCCAACACCTCTCCAACCGTAACGGTAACGTCTCCTGATGGATGAGCCACGTCTCATGAATGGAGCTACAAGGTCGAACCCCTCATGAACTTGTGTTGATCCGTGTACACGGTTGCCTGACAGGAACCGTTTCCTCTGTTTTTCTCTCCTGTACTCCATTTAGATTTCCTTAAGTTAAATATACTCCTACTCCGCTTCCCTCCTTAGAAGCTGGTTTCCTAAATGTGCACCTATAAAAACAGAAGCTACCCTGGAGAGAGGGAAACCTGGACAATAAAGAACTGCATCCTTTAGCTTGAGAGAGCTGAGTTGCTTTAGAAAAAACAAATGGAGTTAAGACAAAGGGCTATTACCTCCAGCGAAGGGAGCGCCACTGGAATGAGATTCCTGACCTGCTCTTTAGAGGTCAGATTTCTAAATGTGCTGCGAGTGTCACATTCTTGGATGACTACATCACTGACCGAACAGAATTCCTGCAAGAGAACAAAACGTTCGGTTTGATTGCAATCAAGCAACTAAAATATTATTCTTTGTTCAGTTACTATGAGATTAAAGAGATGAATATTACTAGCCGAGTACTCCAAGACCAAGCTGCTGTTTAATTGCTAGTATGTAACATCATGCCATGGCTGACTATACGACATTTTAACTGGAATTAATTACATCGAGCAGGAGCCTTCGTGCTGATGAGGCTTCAGCATTTATTGCAACCGCCAGTTAGGTGACCCCAATTACTGATTGTGCAGCTATTTTATTTTTTCCTTCTTCTTTTAAATGTCAGACAACAGCTAAACTGCGTCTTTTTGCTGCATTTATTCATTGTGCTTCCTCTCAGCTTTTTTAGAAAGAGGCCGTAATCATCAAGCTCCCAGGTTTATGACATGTAGTGAGCTGTGATGGTGTGAGGCTCCTTTATTATCATATTGTTTTTCCTCGTGGTGTCATGCGTTTGTCTTTTTGTTTTTATTTGTTTGGGACCATGCACAAATAAACATTAATCTTAGGGGAGAAAAGATGCATCGTACCAGATTTAGCCAACAGCTGATTTCTATCTGTTGTCCTAGGGCAGGTCAAAAAATTAATGCGGTTAAATTACAACATTATGAATGCCGTAAAACAGGCAACATCCCACTAGGATAAAACTCCAAAACTCAGACTGATAAACCTACCACCTGTTTAATTTCATACCTTAAAGATTTAATAGCAGCTATTAGAATAAAATCATTAAAAAGCAAAAGAAAAGAAAATCATACACACACACACATCTCCAGCTCGGGTCCTCTACCAGAGTCCTGGGAGCTTGAGGATCCTCCGCAGTATCTTAGCTCTTTCTAGGCCTGGACTCTTCTGGGTGGAGATGTCTGATGTTTCTCCAGCTATCTGTTTGAGCCACAAATGTCCCATTGACTTTCATTAAAACTAGGGACGGACCGACATGAAAATTTTGGCCGATGCTGATATCCGATATTAATATTGTTGTTTTGGCCGATAACCGATAATTAGCGATGTCGATATATATATTTTGTTTCAAAAGGTTTAAGATTATCAAATTCCGTACAAAGTCAAAAGTAATGCAAACATTAGGGGTGTTAGCTTCCTGTCATTGTTTGTGAGCTTCTGAATGGTAGTTTTTCAGATGACAGTAAAAATTTGTGGTGTTGAATGATTAGACACGGCGTCCTCCTCGCATCATTTCCGCTTTGCAAATATTGCATGCTGCTTTTCAAATATCTTCTTTTCACACCGTGAAAAATGACCACACAGCTAACATTGCTTTTAGATTCAGTTACATCCCACAATTTAGTGCTGCATCGCTGTCAAATGACCAAATATGGTCGCATGGGCAAACCCCCATCCACCTCCCGACACACGTACACAAACAGCAGTCAGACGGAAATAAATATCGGCTGTTAATATCGGCCCAGTTTTGTTTATTGGACCGATGCTGGTATGTTAAAAAATGACGCCAATGCCGATATATCGTGCATCCCTAATTAAAACAACATATTTTTAGCTCATTCTAGTTTTACATTTTTTATTCTGATATGTCAACATCTCATATGGGAGAAAAGTAATATTTCATATTTTTACTGGATTCCAAGAGATTCAGCTGTTTTGCGATTTTAGACAGATGCAGTAAATCCTTTTATTTTTGCCAGTTATATTATGGAGTCATGGGACCACCATAATTAAATTATTTAAATGTGTAACTAAGGGAAATTATTGTAGAATCTGGACCTTATTTTCTTTAGAAATTTCAGGTTGTTCATAACTTGTTTGATGCATAAAAAGCTCTAAAACAAAGGGGGGACATTATGAGGTTTCATTATTTCTAGGTAATTATGCTGCATTTTTTATTTTATTTATATAAGGAAAGAAGACAGCAAAAAGAAGCTAAAGGGAAAGCAGAAAGAAGAAGAAAGAAGAGACAAAAACACCACAAACA
>JBAMHW010000012.1:2323685-2336267 GCA_037177495.1 Rhadinocentrus ornatus
ACTGTGTGATGCTGTCATGTTGATATGGAGCAAAACCTCTGAGGAAGGTTTCCATGGTTACCTGCTTCCATCTATCACACCAGGATAAAAGAGGGGGTCTGACCCGGTCCCAGAAGGTGGAGCTGATAAAGTGGACAGTGAATGTGCATTCTTCATTTTAAGAAAAAAATATGTAGATGAAAGATAATTTTATAACATCCACCCAGCTATCAGTTTGTGATATACTGGTTTAATTCCATCTGGTTTAATTCCATACATGGTTATGGGGTTGTTGGAATCAGTTGCTACAAGAAGGGGGGTTCACCCTGAATGCATGGTCAGTTTTATAACATACTAAACTTGAAGAAATGAACTAATAACTTTTATATGTATGCTGAAATACATGATATCATAAAGCAGCTTGCTGTGTAGATGAACCTGTATTTACATCAAGGGATGCACTTTATTAGACCCGTTACAACAAAATGTTCCTGCTGTTGTTGTTTTCAACTCTTTCCGTTGCAGAGAACAGCAGAATGACTATCGTCACTGCACATGCTGTTACAACGAAATTAAGAGAACGGCTCCTACAAGGTGCACAGAATGAAAAAATAAATACGCATTAAAGAAAAACGGTTCAGTCATAACTTCCATACTGAAACGTCAAGAGAGCCTCAAGTCTCCACTGCAACAGAAAAAATAAAAAGACTGAGCTCACTGGAAGATGTAGAAGATGTGCAAGGTTTAATTTTAGACCTAAATCCTAAATACTGATAATAAAATTTAAAGCCTTTGTTGTGAATGTCATTGCATCCTAATTCAAACATTTGCATTTACAAAACTAGTGGCTAGATCAGCAAAAAAGCACCCAGACTTGGTTCATTCAGTAACACACACACTCACACACACGCACACACACACGCACACACACTTCCTTATCTGCAGCTTTATAAGCCCAGACTCGACTTTACATCTCCCTCACATCACTCACATCCTCCACAAGAAGAAGAAGAAGAAGAAGAAGAAGAAGAAGAAGAAGATGTCTAAACCACTGCTCCTCCTGGCTGTCCTCCTTCTCTGCTGCTGCATCACCTCCCTGCAGGGTAAGAATCGATTCAGCCAAATACCGTCCAGTGATACTTGTATTTATTGTCTTCAGAATTTTAATTTTTATAATTTTTTCCTTTTTTTTAATTTAAATTTTTTTATTTTATCATCTTAGGATAATTATCTTCATTTGGTTTGAAAGTATACTTTAATTTATGTTGTCATAAAATACAATGGACATTATTTGAGTTGAATATAGAGCAAAATATGTGTTAAAATCAAACAAACAAAAAGAAATTTAGGGTAAACAATAATTTAATTGTCTATTAAAAACCGACTGTTGCCGTACAGATTATATGGTAACAACTAATATTTATTTTTTGCAGCATTTCCCAGACAAGGGTGTAACTGCTTTCGAAAGTTCTCCAATCCCGTTCCTCTCAACAGCATCAAGAAGGTGGAGGTGATTCCTCCATCAGGACGGTGCCGCTGGGTTGAACTAATGTGAGTAATTATGTTTAGTTTTTTATTTTGATCCAGACACAGTAAATATTGGTATCCTCAGGCGAAACCTCGACCTCTGTAGTAGCTGCATCGCTGCCTGTGAGTCGTCAGTGCAGTCATTTAACCTTGCGGAGAAATGGGAGAAATGTCCTTTAATATTTTTTTTAATCTAAAGTTTTTATTTGGCCCTTTGACAAAATGTATAATAATATTAATAATAATTAAATAATAGTAACAATAATAGTGTTATTTTTTGTATATTTACTGTGTATTACTGTGTAAGATTATTGTAGTGCAAAAGGTGTCCACCAGGGGAAGGAGACAAATATCTGATGTTTTTACCTTGAAGTGATGCAAAAGGTCTTGAACTCTATGTATCAAATATGATACATACAGCTTTAAAGGGATAAACTGTTTTCATTTCAATTAAATTTAAGATAAAGTTTACAAAAGGTGTAAAATAAACTAATCATGAAAAATACATCTCATTATATTTTATGGAGTATAAGAGAATATAAGGCATCCTATTACATTATGTTTATTAGAATAAATATTAGATGTAAAAATAAAATCCATCCATCCATCCATTTTCTGTACCGCTTGTTCCCATTGTAAAAATAAAGTATAAAATTAATAGAAATTCTCCAGTTAAAGCACATTTATCTTTTATCTTTTTCTAAAGCAACAATTTTGTGGGAACACGCAAAGTTATTCAGCTCTGGTTCCAGGTCTGGGTCCATCTGCAACCATTCAGTAAATGATCCAATAGCATTGATTTAAACTGAAAATACACTGATACAGTAATCATTTGTAAGATGCTCCTGAATCAAACTGAATTTGTGATATCTGCAAACATCAAATTGTTTTCAACTGAATGGATTTATTGTTTCGTGGTTTGCCGCCCAGGTTGGATCTATAATCGTTTATTTCTCACCTGTATCTAACCGTGTTTTTCTTAGCTTAGAATATGTCCCTCATATTAAACTGAACAGACCCCCACCGTCACTTCTACATTTACTCACTATGACAAAATGTGAAAATCTCGAATAAAAAGAAAAAAAAAATCTTCTTCTCTGCAGAATCTTCAGGAAAAATGGCTCCAAAGTTTGCATTGATCCAAAGGCTGCATGGTTCCCAACCCTTCTCCGGCTCTTGGAACAGTAAGAACATCACAAACACTTCACAGATCAACGTTGTTCAATCTAAAAGCAGAAAATGTTATGAGATGTGGTGCTTTAGTGGAATCTGAAAGCTCTTGTGTAGCTAAATGAAATAGTGGTTGTCATGGAGATGCCTGCAGCCAACACCAACAAGTTATAGTTACTGATGGTATCAGACTCAACTACGCAGCTATAAATGAGCTGCAAGGACATTTCATGAATAATTGCATAATTGAATCCTACAGTTTGACACATCTTCTGCCCCCTAGTGGACGTACACATGTTCTGCAGTTTAAATGGTTCTTAACTGCTTCTCCATGTGTTGTTTCATCATTATAATTCATCCCATGATTAAAAGAAAGTGAAATTAAATTAAAATGATCCATGTTTCATGTGTTGTAGTCATAAATTCCCACACATGATGAACACGTGTCGAGATTAAAATCTTTTTTGTTGATGTCACCTGATGGGCTCCGTGTAATTATGTAAAATTATACAAAAATAACTATGAAGGGAAATTATAATAAAGGTCCAAGTCAAACCACTTCTGTGTTCCTGAACGCCCTCTGCCATGACGCTGTTATTCACATGTATGTTGTTGTGTCCAAAGGAGAGGCTGTGGCGTAAGGGGGGCTTCACCTTGTGTTCACCATCTGTAATTGTGATAATGGTAATATATACCTGCATTTTACTAGAATCATGAGTGTAGTTTCACCCCTCTTCACAAAAACACTGTTTTAATTGTGGCTTTTAGTTGTTTTAACCCCAGCTGCTAGAAAACTGACCTCTTTTCTTTTCTTGGTTTCATTGCAGGCAGAACGCCAGCTCAGCCACTCAGCTGCCCCCTACGTCTACGAACTTCTGATCACACAATCCGCTGCAAAGAATTCCTCTGTAACTCCTTCCTGAGCTTTGTTTTAGTTTAATTATGCCAATTGTTTTACAAAACAAACTTAATGGAACAATTTCTAACTTCTTATACTGTGCGAGGTCTGTTTTGTTGTTGGAGCTCATCCTAAAACACAACTGTAAACAAAGCTGTGAAATGAAAGCTAATTATGTAGAAATGTACTTAACCTGGGATTCCGTGTGAAATGTGGATCATCTCCTTCTGTAATGTCTGATAAGCTCATGTGTTTAGTTTAATAAAGAAATAGAACAGACAAGGCTCTTCCAAAAAGACATTTTATTGCCGAGGAGGGGGGTGGGTGGGTGGGGGGGGGGAGTCGGGCTGTGGGAAGAGATGATACAAGTGCTGCTGAGGATGTTTGGTTCGGAGCTGTAAATCCTCAGAAAATTCAGATGTGTCCTTTGTAGAAGTCCTTATTCATGTGTGAAAGCCAGATGCTCAAGGCTAAGCGTTGGGCTTATTCCTGCAAAAACCTCCAGTGTTCCATCAATTCTCCAAACAAAAAGTCAAATTTAATGGCAAACTTCAACAACAGTGAGTGAAATGGATCTCTGTAGCAGCTGTAATAGATCCGATTCACACGGATGATCCTGCTTTTTTGTTTGCTCTGATTAGAATCTTTTTACTCCTTTATGAAGCGTTTAAATTCAACAAACGGGACCTTGACAGAGGACACATCTGTCATGGGAGTAAAACAAAATCAGCACTGTTGTCTGAGTTCGACAAACTGTCACCTGTCGCCGCAGTTTTGCACCTTTTCCACCTTTTCCACATTTACTGTGAAAGCTGATGCCTAACTTGGCTCTCACAGTTCATAACCTGCCTTGTAGAGCGTTGCTAGCTCGTCACCACGCTGCAAAGTTTCCCTCCAACTCTGGTGGAGGTTGGCTGGATTGAAAACCCACGTGGTGAGAAACTACCTGCTGAGATGTCACATGACCGCGTTGTTGCATGGACCAGGTCAAAGTGCAGCTCTGGAATAATGGAGCACCTGTGCTGGTGACTTCCTGAACAGATCCGCTTCTTCAAACGCTTTCATTAACACAGAGCCAGGGTTCGAGGACACAATGCATTTTTAATAGTATAAAGTTAAAATTGTGCATAATCTCTTTTTTTCCAGGTTTGTTGTGTTTTAAAATATCTAATGTACAGGTTATTACACTGGGAAGAAAATTTTTTGCAGCATCTTTAAAAGTTCAGCAACTTTTTTCCCCCATCAGATTCAACATGTTGGACAAGAAATCACAGGATTCAAATGGGCGTCGTACCGGCCACCCATGACCGAGGACGTCTTACAGCAACCTCCGTCTGAATTAACACAATAAAATAACAACCATGCTCACATATGGCAAAAAAAGAAATCACAAAGATGCGTGAAGTTTGCGTTTCATGACTCAAAGTGGAACCGACACCGGTCTGAGGCGAACCAAGAAGTGGGTTTTGGAGGGGTGAACGGGTGTCTAAGCGGATGAGGAAGGGATGGCTGAGTTAATCTCTGAGCATCTTGGTCTCATGGGCAGTGCTGCTGTTGGAGTAACTGTACAAACTAGGCACGTTCTTTGTAGAAAAAGTGTATGAGGTGCGCTCTGCAGTGACAAAAATCAACAAGTCACCTGCTGACAGGTGACGATAGCTGGATATGATGGAAAACGGAAAAGATGTGGCCCCTGATGGATCAAAAATATTTGGATTAAGCATCATCTTTGACATAATACTGGGGAAATAAAAAGAAACAAGACAAACTGCTTTTTAACCTAAAACATTTATGGTTTTTCTCAAGAATTGGTTATAATGAAGAGTACAAAGAACCAATTGAAAGACTGTGTAAAAATGCCCGTAGTTCAAGAACAAACGTGGACAGATGTTCGGTCTCTACAGGTGTACCAGAGGCAGCTGGAGGTGGGATTCACATATGAGACCTTAGTGCACCGGGCAAAGGAAAGAAAAAAAATAACACCAATACCTCTCTGAGAAACATGACACCCCTTTTATCTGGAGAATGGTACATTCCTCTCCTAGACAAGATGGACGCCCCATCCCCAAAGACAGTTGTGATTCTATACAGCTGTTGTACAAAAAGCAGAAATCCCTGTGAGCTTAGTTCAGGAGTGAAGTATAGGCCTGGACATGCTCCCCAGGGTGAACTTCACGAGGATCGGATCAGCACATACTGCTCATCGTAATCTCTTCAAGCTCATCGCATTAAAGGCTGCTGGAACTGTTCGTCCCAAAAGGTAAAATGTTGTAAACTTCCAGTCAGACGAGCGGATTCATTAATTCAGTTCTTTTTTTCATTCATAGAGTATAGAGAATATTTTTAAGAATTTTGTGATTCTTAAAGCTAATGCTTGAGGAAACATGTAAGATTTAGAAAAATAACAAATTATTCAGAATTGTCTGTATATTAATTTGGGAAACTAAAGATGCATTCACACCAGGACAGTCCAGGGGGTTCGGCTGGAAAGGGCGGAGAAATCCTGAAAACATGCCGCATCTTTGTTTGCTTCCACACTGCTTTACTCAAGCACGAAACCGCCTCGACCACATCACGCAGCCACGACGGCTGCTGGCTAGCGGGTGATGTTCCCCGAAACAACCACTGACCAACAAGAAAGAAAAATATCCAGCTCGTTGATTTGTAATCAGAAACAAACAGTTACTTTGGTGTTAAAACTTAATCCAGTTTTAATCAGAATCTGTCCAGTATGAGCAGGAGGCAGCCAGATTTCCACCATGTTGCTGTGCGACATTTCCTACATCACTTCCTGTGGTCCGTTTCCTTTCACACTGCAAGTGAACCGCACCAGGGTTAACTGAGCTCGCCTGGTTTCAAGCTAACAAGCACCGGACCCTCCGTGGAAGCGGACCAAACAATGCCGGTGCATCCACACCAGACCTTCTGATTCAAATCCTTGTTCGTTTTCTGGGAAGGTCCGGTTCATCTGAAGCGAACTCTGGTCCGCCTTCACACCAAGGTCTTAGTTCACTTCAAGTGAACCAAATACAGGAAGTGGACTACAATGCTAAGGTCACTGTGGGTAAACACAACCAAAAGATATGCGAGTGTAAGACGATAGCCGGAGAAACGTCTCACGGTCAGACGTAAAGGTTCTGATAGAAATATGATGTCCGAAGATCTCTGCTAGGATCTGGTCACAATAAAAAAACACCTAAAACATGAAAAAAAGACTTGAAGAAAAGTATTTTATTTTATATTTACTTAAAGATTGGATTGTTTTAGTGATCTTAATATTTTTTTTTATTTTTTTATTTTTTTACTTATTCTACTTATTCGTTGTACTTATTTTTACTCTTATTGTTCGGTTTTAAAGCTTGATTTTGCATAATAGAACTTTTAGGTTTGGTTTTTCTTTAAGATCCGTCCTTACTGTGTTGGTGGGTTTGGATAATTTGTTGACAGCCTTTTGAGCTACACAAAATATAAAAAGTGCTATATAATTTTTTTTTTTATTCTGATGTGACAGAAACATAAGTTATCCTGTAATAACAAATAGATTTCCAAGTTTTCGTATCCGTTGTGTCTCGTCTTCTCCTCCAGTAAGTCTCAATGCAGCGCCGCCTCTGGTGAGGAGGGGAATTACGTATTTAGAAGGTCCGGTTTGAGTAGTGCAGCGTGAAAGCAAACTTGAACTGGAGGAATGTTTCACCCCCAAATTGCACCGAGTCTAGCGGATGCAGTAAATCTAGTGATGTCAGTGTTGATACTCTAATCCTGCAAAAATCAAAATGCTTCTGGATTTGTTTTAACGAAATCTCAACTCTTATCTCATTTGCACAATCTGATGACTGAAAAAGTCCCAAATTTCTGTTGCCAGGTTCCCAAAAGGGAAAAAGTGCATCAGCGGTTTATCTAAAAACGCAGAAAGACAAAAACAACTTCTACGTATGTATGCATGTACACACATTACCTGTGCTTATTAAGGGTTTTCAGGGTTTAAACAGCACAAGTCTTCAGTGTGAGAGTTGCTGCTGGATGCACAGCACAGCCCTGAGTTAAAGCTTACATAAAGGGCTATTACGTCTAATTATCTGACACAAATACATTACGGGAATCTAACTAACACCCAGTTTAATGCTGAGCCTTTTGGTAAATACATTCGACTCTTGATTAAGAATCATTAGCAGATTCTTTACAGGAGTATATTTCTAACTCTCTGGCACAGGTAAGTAAACATGGACAGATTGTACGTCACTTGTTGTGGGGGAGATTCTTTGGCCAGTCAGGTGACGTGAAACAGGGCAAAACTCTGAGATGGAAAATAAAAAATCTGTTTCCATGTCAAAGCAAATTATGAATTAGGAAGAGTGAGGGGGTAATTTGGTTGGTAACCTGGCTGAAGTACAAACCTGAATCAAAGAAACAAATCAATAACTGGATGAGGTGAACGGAGCAGCGGAACATGGAATCAGTGCTGTGAGGCAGATTTCAGCTATACATTTGTTCATTTACACTCCACAAAAATGATTTTGTCCAGAAGGTTCATGCATTTCAACTACATGCAAATTTTCCATTTGATTTTATACATTTTAGCATTTAATGTGTATTTATATAAACTTTACAATATCTTGGCAATTTGTGGGTAAAAGCACCTCATCTTAAACAAATAAAAGTAATAAGATGATTGTGGATTTCAGGAGGATCAGGAGTACACAAAGCACCGTTTACATCCGGGGTGTCCAGCTCCGGTCCTAAAGGGGCTGCAGGTTTTAGATGTTTCCCTGCTCCAACACCCCTGATTGAAATAAAATGGCTCAAACAAATTGTTGTCAACTTCTGCCCGTCATGTTAACCCGTTATCTCATTTAGGCGCTGCAGCAGGAAACATCCAAAACCTGCAGAACGGCGGGCCTTGAGGACTGACTTTGGACACCCCTGGTTTACATCCTGGGAGAGGAGGTGGAAGACCAGAAACACCCGGTAGTTCAGCTGGATGTCTAGACTGGAAATCCAACAGAGAAGCATCTAAAAGAAAGAATAGAGCAGACTCTACTTCCTAAGGAAGCTGAGATGCTTCATATCCTCCATTAACCTGTTGTGTAAAGTGCTGTCAGCTTCGCAGCGTTTGCTGGGCAGCAGGACCAGAACCAGAACCAGGACTTAAACTGAACAAACTGTTCTGATCTGGAGCTTCTTGAACTGATTGTCCAGGAAAGAATCATGTACAAGCTGCTGAACATAATGAAATAATCTTCACATCCTCTACACCAGTGGTTCTCAATTTGGGGGTCAGGACCCCCCATGGGGATCGTGAGATAATTTCAGTGGGTCACCAGATAATTATAAGAAATATATAAGCTACATTTATCAAATAAATCTGGGTTTTTTACCAGAGCTGTAAAAATTAAATTAATGTTGAGATAAATCTTTGAAATCAACATCATAAACAACAAAGTTAGCACGTCATATTAAAACTGAATTCGACATAGAAAAGCTGATTTTGGGCTGTAGGTGCCTTGTCACATTGGTGAATCACCAAAAACCATTTTATCTTCCTTATTTAAGTTAAGTTTTAAGATTCGGACAGTTTTCCAGCCTTAAATTTAGAGGATGCTGCAGGATGACCCACCCGATGCATCACAATTAATCACCAAGTCCCCGCGTGGAGGTGGGGGTCGCAAACACACAATGTTGTATTGGGGGATGTGGCTCAAGAAGTTTGAGAACCACTGCTCCACACTGCCGGAGTGTTCAGTCAGAGGCTTCTTCAAGCTCACGGCAAGACAGAAAGAGACATGAGGTCAATTCTGCCAGCAAACATCACCCTCCAGAACATCTTGGACTGTTAATAATCATTGTTTCTCATCAAAATGAACAATGTTACGGTTTCCCTTAGGAGATACATGAAGTATTTTCCACTTCATGTCACTAAAACAAGTAAACAGTCACATTTTACAGATGTTTTATTGTGTTGAGTAAATGCTGATGTGCTCATTTTATTTCTACATAAACAGTGTTGTGTGTTTATTCATATATTTAACTTAAAATCAAAACGGTCCTCTACATAAGTAGTATAGTTATTATATATTAATGATGCATTTCAAAAGGTTAATCTGTAATTTGCACGTTTATTATAGTTTATTGGTTTGCTAAATGAGCAGATAAATCTGAAGGATTTTTTATTGTAACAGTTCTTCTTGGCTTCGATTCTTACACCATTGTTAAGCCAGTTTATTTCCCTTATTTCCCTTTCATTTGTAAGGAAAATGTATGTGTGGGATGAGCAGCAGAGGTGGATGTGTGGATGTAGGGTGGTAATCAGGAGGAGGATCTTGGCTCAGCTGACATCCATCTTGACCAACACCACCACCTTCTCTACGTGTACCAGTCTGTGGAGCTGCTCAGACCTTTGAATTTCCCCACTATGGGACAAAAAATGTCTTGTAATAACTTTTAAACTTGTTTTTATATAAACTATTGTGCTGAAATAAATTCTAACTGAATAAACACAAAGTTTATGTAAAAGCAACATGAAAATATTAAGAGTAGTAAACCTTGTAATAATTAAATGAGCCCATAAAGACTTTATGGAACATATTCACGTTTACTTTACGCAAGACAAACATCTAGTTAAATGTGACTCTTTACATTTAATTAAATTGGACGGAATAATTTACATGTAACTGAAATGCATAAAGTCCAAATTCTTTTTTTGAGTGCAAGACATTTGTAAAGTTTCCTCTTTTCCTTTTTATTTTGATCACAACAGATTCCCAAAGGAGGTGATATGATCCTGAAAAAGACAAGCACAGGGGCTGCTGTAACACACTTTACATAAAGCAGGCTATCTGTCCCCAAAATGATCTGGGATCAGTATTTATCTGTGATCTGGTAGGGGATGGTTTCATTTTCTAGCTCTCACATCACTTTAAAAGATTAGACTAACTGACGTACTTTTAGTGTTTCTTGGCTGATCAGAATTTAAAATGTGGAGAATCTGGATGCGGCTGGTTTGTTTAGTGTTGCATGTTTTATTAAAAAACATGTCAGGTAATCTGGGAGTAAAACAGCTTCCATGTGGTGGCGCAGCAATAAAATTATCTTGTGTTCTACTCTTAAAAATATTTATTTCATATCTGTGTGTGAAAAAAGCAGATTCATTTAAAACAGTTGACGTATTAGTTTGATGATGGAGGAGAAACTACGAGCCGCCGTGATCGTATCTATGAAAAAAGAAGAAATTGGAGATTTTTTAACAATTTCATCTCAAGCCCAATATTTGGCATCAAGGTTGTTTTTTTTAAGGGGGGAGAAAAAAACACCCAAAACACAAAAAGAAGCAACAAACGGGGCAAATACTTCACTCCTTTCCGGGTCGGTGGGTCACATGATTGGTAAACTGTACAGGGTCCAGTACAAGGCTGGAGGGGGAGGACAGTGTTTAAAAGCTGGAGGGGTGTGGGAGTGTTGGGCTGCACTACCTGTGGACCGGCAGGTGCAGCCCATTGAGCGGGTTGAGCGGATGGGGCAGGGGAGGGTGTAGCTCCAGCTGGGCCAGCAGTGAGAAGTGGTCTGAGGGGATGTGTGGGTGGGGGCACCCGGTGATGTTGTTGTCTATAAGCCACTGGCTGTCAAGTGGTCCCAGGATACCCAGGACACTCATGTGAGTCTTGGAGAAGAAGATGTAGTCGATGACGCCCTGCAGAGACGAAGACAGCTTCAGTTCATAGAAGTGGACATAAAGACAGAGAAAGGTTTTCAGCTTTGCTTCGTATAGAGAATGAAATATAACGGCCTCACTTGGCCTGATGGTTGGTGAGCATCAACTCCACCAGTTTAACTGCTGTTAACACAAACATCTAACCAGCCAATCACATTTGACCATGCAGACGTGGTGAAGACAACTTGCTGGAGTTCCAACTCAGCATCAGCAACTGGGATTTTCACCCACAATCATCTCCAGGGTTTCCAGAGATGGTCTGAAGAAGAGAAAAAAATCCAGCGAGCAGCAGGTGTCATTTGACAGAGGGCTGAAATTTGCTTTTTCAGCTCCGTTTCTCGGTCGGCTGGATCTCACGGTGATCCATGCATTCATAATGCCCTTAACGTTCATTTTCACGTCTCCAACTTGCACAGAACGCTGCTGCCGGTGCGTGAATGTGGCTTTGGATAGAAGCGTACAGACCGTCCATCCCTGGCCTCTCCTTTACCCAGTCTACCTCCTTCCACCAGCACCAGTCACCCCGACGGTTTATGCTCCTCACATCTTGTCTTGATTACTGTAAAGCTGTTTTATTAAGTTTACTCCACCATCTCCTCTGTAAACCCATCACCCCAGTCACTGGTTCCCAGTCTGTTTTAGACGTCTCTCCATATTCACTCACCGGCAACGCTTCGTGTGCGAGGAGGGAAGCTTGACTTAGGTGATTCTGCTTCTTATGATCAGTGATGTCTGATTTGTTTGTAGAAATGTGCAGTGATACAAAAGAAAAGGAAAGCTAAAAGAAAAAAGGGCAGAACAGATATTCTGACTACAAAACCAAACCAGTCAAAAACACCTTGAAGATGAGTCGACGCCAGCATGACTCATTCCAAACCAGAGCCAAGATGACGAGACAGCACCACGCAGATATGAAGGACTTTCTGACAACACGCTCATAAAAAGCAGCTCGGTTATATTCGAGACGCTGCAGGGTTTGAGGTGTTTTTCCACAGCAAACTGAGCCGCAGGATTCGGGTTTTTACCGCTCACTGGTGCACGTCATGCTCTATAAGTTTATACCCATAACGCTGTATTTTCCGGTTATACAGAAAGGCATCTTAACTTTTAGCAGTTCCCTTTTTTAAAGGGGAAAATCAAATGAGGGTGGAAACGCTGATTCAGAAAGATGCAAAAATTTGCTTCAAGTGGAAAGTGGTGCATTGATTTATACAGTAAGGAAAATCAGTATTTGAACCCCTGTCTATCAGCTAGAATTCTGACCCTCAAAGACCTGTTAGTCCGCCTTTAAAAAGTCCACCTG
>JBAMHW010000012.1:2446154-2457181 GCA_037177495.1 Rhadinocentrus ornatus
CAGTAGAGCAGCTTTGGGATGTGGTGGAACGGGAGATTCTCATCATGGATGCAGCAACTGTGTGATGCCGTCATGTCCTTATGGAGCAAAACCTCTGAGGAAGGTTTCCATGGTTACCTTCTTCCATCTATCTATCACACCAGGATTAAAGAGGTCCGACCTGGTACAAGAAGGTGTCACAAAGCTCAAGACAAGCTTTCTGTCATTTCTTTAAGTTCTCCAGGCTTCTTTAAGGTCTTTCCAAAGCTCCTCTTTGGATGTTTGCTGCCTTTTTGTTCTGTTTTCTGTCAGGATGATCCCAGGCTGCTCAGCAATGTAGAAGCAGTATTAAAGCAGTAACTCTGTATAATCTCACGAAGTTTGGACTTAAAATTGTTGTTTTATCTGCTTTGCTAACAGCCGTGAGACTTTTTAACCCATGGAATTCCAGATTATCATCTGTGGTTAGATTTTAGTCACGTCTTAAATTTCTCTATTAAATTTCTTCTATTTAATTTTAAGGTGCTTTTAAGTTTTTAAATCATCAGTTTACAAGCGGTAGCAGAGTCCTGAACTGTTTTGAAGTTCATGGGCACCATACTTGTTCACTTTGCTCCTTGTGTTAACAGAAAATACAACAAGGCTGAATTTGTTTGTGCAAATCTTGTCATGTGTGCCGGAGGTGGTGAGGACCCAAATGCAGGCAGGAGGCAAAATGGTGCGCGTGACAAGGTTTATTTCCAAATAACTCCGGACAGGGACGAACCAAACACACATGCACATACATACAAGCATACACACACAAGCTCACACAAGGCTCTGACAACCAAGGGACATATACACACGCAGGGAAACTAATTGGTAACAGGTAAAGTCAATCTAAATCAAACCAGGTGAACTAATGAGCCAGGGACAGAAAACACAGCACATAAGGGAAAACTTAAACCAAAACTCTAAACCATGATCACCATAAACCCTGAAAACACCAAACTACAAACCCAGATCAAAATATAACAAACCAAGGAACAGATCAAAACCCAACACACAAGGAATAAAGTGGTGAAACATGACAGATCTAGGATCGAAATTGTCCTGCTACCTGTAAAGTTTAACATGAACATTTTGCACTTCAGTCAGTTAAATACAAAAATGTTAATTTCTCACATTTTCTTAAAGGTTTTCTGAAAATGCCCCAAACTCCAAAGCTAACAACATTTCTGGGTTTTTCTTCGGAGGTGTTGCTGGATTTCATCATCACAGGAACCTGAAAGTAACAGTGAACCGTGATCATTTTCTCCTCAGACGTGCCTGTACTCTAGTTTCTTTTAAAAACACACATCTAACTTGATCCCTCAGGCTTGTTTTCAGTCTGACTCCTATCGTCATCTTTCAGCTTCTGTTCATCACCTTCCGTAGAGATCTTAAATCTCTACCAATAACCAGCATTTTGATTCCAAAGATCTAAATTTATTGTGATATACGGCCTATAAGGGGAGAGAAAGCTGGTATTCCCAGCATGCTTCATCCTCATCGTAATTGCTGCTGTCAGTTCTGGTTCATGATAGCTTCTGCCAAATAATTAGCCCGGCACTGTGCTCACTGGGGGAAGAGAAGGTACATGGCAGACTACTTCTTGACTTGTTTCCCAGTGAAGCCGTCCACCACAGCACAGTTTGTTGGTTGGCTTTCCTCCATAAAGACCTTAGGAGTGCAGCATATTACATCAAAGGCGCAGGAGTCCTAGTTTTGTGTCTACAGGTAGATAAGCTGCAGCTGCATGAATTCACAGTCTGAACGGATAATAAAACAAGTGACAGCCTTTCAGGCAGTAAGACTTCGCATCTGGAAATTAATTTCAGACAGGTAGGCCTATATATCGTTAGAAGAGGTAGATTAATTAAACAAAAAAAAAGAATGAATCTCTATAACAAGTCTGTTGCTGCTGAATCCCATTTTTATCATCTATATTTGTGCTGTTAGACAAATTATGTAGGACAGGACATTTGCTCAATCATAAAAGCTGTCATGCTTAATTAAGTGGTATGATGCATGTATGCAGCGATAATATAGGTTACGAGGGGAGTACTACATGAAGATATTCAGCTGGAAAGCAGTCCAGGTTTAGGTATGCGGCTGAGCTTATTTGTGCATGCAAAGGATAAATGGGAAAATGGATAATCAAGGAAGCCACCAGGGGAACTTAAACTTCCAGAATAAGAAACAGCCCAGAAAAAAGGAGAAAAATAATCAAGACCTTCAACAGAGACATATAAACACAACCAGTCTCAACACAGAAACTATGAGTCACCTGAAAACAAGAGAGAAGTTGAATACCTGGAAAAAGAGGGATGTAGAGGTGGTTTGTGTCACGTGATGGATAAGTTTGTCCACATGTTCGAACCCTACCCTGCGGTCCACCCGCTCTTTTTGCAGAAGGAAAGTTCTGCAAAACGTTCTTCAAAACAGAAGTTTTGGACCAGGAAGATAAAATAGGAATGAGCCACAGAGGTGTCACAGTACAGGGAAATAAATTCTGACATGTAGGTATATGCAGTGGCGATGCACCATCGTAGGTACGATTCAGTTACGATTCCATTCAATTATTAAACCATTATCAGGGTTTTAATGCATCTTTTTTCCTCATTCAGGGTTTTATTTTCCTCAACAGATAGCTACTTTAATATCTATTAATTCAAGTAAGCAAACAAACGTATCTCCACTCCCTTTTATTTATGTCAAACCATAACTTAATCAAACATATTTTTCCATGGAATCTACAGGAAAAATGCGTTAGCGATGGTTAGGAGCAACAACAGGTGTTCTGTTGGTTTGGCGTACGTTGTCAGAATAAGCCTTGGTTAATGTGCATGCATAGCACAGAAAACTGCAGATGACCCATTAGTTCAGACTGCTCAGAAACTGCGTCGGCATACGGTCGACTGTGACGCCACAAGTCAGTTAAGTGTGTTATATTAACTGCACATTGCTCAAGTTCGTCTCTTGTATGACTGAACTTGAGAGGAAATTCACTTTAAAACTCAGATGAAGTGCTTGAAACTGTACTTATAACACAGTTTTTTTCTGTTAATCTTTTGCAAGTGAGCCCATAATGTTGTTTAAAGACGTATTGTAGCATCAGCTTATTAGCATCCAGCGCCGTCGCCCAAACTGCATGAGAATTAACAGAACTATTGCTAAATAAAACATTAAATATCATGGTAGCCTATCTATCAAAGAGGAATACATAGATGTGCTATTTTAATAAAGTGGTTTAAACCGACAGAAAGATGTTATTCTGACAACGAATGTCAAACAGACACGTCTTCTCATCCTTCAGCCTGAGCTGGGAACACATGAGGTGCTGCCGCATGTTTGTAGTATTATTATATTTTATGTTGGCTTTACACAACTTACATATGGTGCAAGTTTTGTTACGGACTTGTTCGTTCCCATGTCCATAAAAAGCAGCATGTTTCCAACCACTCGCTTCAGGTAATCTCACGCTCTGTGGCTGAAAGGCTAGCTGCCGCCGGGACACTTTAGGGGGACGGACAGCATAACGGATAAGATTAAAGTTTCAGAAAGACAACGACCAGAAGCCAGCCGGGAATCTGTAGAACAACCTGAAAATGGCTTTAAGCTGACTCCACATCCAGCCTGGAACATCTTGAGCCTTGAGTGGGAGGTGCAGACATTCATGGTTGTTTATCACATTAACAATGGCTAGCTATTTTAGGTTAAAAAGATTAGGTGGTGTGGTGGTTAGCACCGTAGCCTCACAGCAAGAACATCACTGGTTCAAGCTTCAGCTGGGGAGGAGTTTGCAGGGTTTCTCTGAGTACTCCGGCTGAGTACTCCCAGCATCCAGACATGCATGTTAGGTTAATATTGTCCCTTACCCTGGTCCTCAAGGCCCACTATCCTACAGGTACTGGATGTCTCCCTACTGCAAGTCTGCTGTCAAGCCATTAGTTTGACGGTGAGCCTTGAGGACCGGAGTTGGAAATCCTGGCTCTAATGGACTGGCGACCTGTCCAGGTGTACCTGCCTTTCTTGCTGGGATAGGCTCCAGACTATCCACGGCCCTGAATTGGAATAAGAGGTATAGAAATGAATAAATAAAAATGTTAGCAGGACAGTTAGCAAACATGCTAAATCAGCTGTGACGCACAGAAGGAGTTTTTGGTTGATTACAGACTGTAACTGATATTTTTCCATAACAATGTGCATCCAGAACTCATCACCCAGTGTGTTTTATTCCAGATATGCGGACTCGTTTCTTTATTTCCACTGTTCCAGGGTTATTTATGTAAAACAGCTAGAAGTCAAAGCTAGCCAGATGTTTTTCCTGCTTTCTAAAGAAATGTTCAAAAGCCGTAGTCGTTTCCAGAAAGAAGCCTTTCTGGACCAGGTAGAGGTCCTGTAGCCTTTCCATCTGTTAATATGTAGGATTTATTTATTCTGCACTCGGCAGAGCAGATTTAGCTGGAATTTACTTTACTTTACTTATTTTATTATGTTTGCATCAAAAGATAGGAATACTATAAGGAGTATTCATGTGATTTTACACATTTATAGTCTTGGGAAATTAAAAATATAGAATAATTATGAGAATCATAACATTGTAATTATTTCTTTAATAAAAATTGTAAATCTATAATGGTGACATCTCTAGGAGGTATAATTTGCCGTCTTACGACACAGAGGACTGTAACACAAAATGTGAGCTGCAGGAAAGTTTGGAAAACTTTATAAAAAACACGAATCCATGTTGCTTTAAAGTCATGATAATAAAATTGCTGTGGTGGACTGTGGGTTTGTTCAGTCTCCACAATGTGTTCAGATTATCAGTTACCCTGCAGGGCAGCAACCCTTGCAGAAGCATATTGGTGGTGGCGGCGGGGGATATTTGGAGAGCCTGTGTGTGTGTGTGTAAAGAAGGGAATCAGGAGTGTGTGTGAAGCTCTGCACTGCGCTCCGATTCTTACAATAAACAAATAAACTGACAGATAAAAAAATAGAAAGTGGACAAAAATCTTCCCAAAATTAAGATCCTGGTGGAGAAAAAAGCCTTTTATAGAGATGGGAGAGGGAAGATTGCATTATACACAAACACACAAATGCATCCATACAGGAGCTCTTTGGCCAATTCAATGCTTAAGCCTTGACCACACACAACCACACACACACACACATGGTTGGTTGTTTCGTGGCTTGAAAAGTGAAATGTATGGTCATGTTGTAAAGCCCGACATATGCTGTTAATCCTCTTTGTGGTTTCCTGTGAAGACTGTCTGCCTGTAAAGCCTCTTTCTGGTAATCTGAAGGCAGGCTTCCTGCAGCGTATGGTTCCCCCGTGTTCCACGCCACATGTTGATTCTCTGTAAACTATGTATGTAAAAATCAAGATGTGTCCGACAATGACGTGAGACAGTAGTTTCACTCTGAAAGACTGCTGAGAACGCTGAGATTTCTCGCCTGTCCCAGCGGAAGTCTTCACCCCTCTGCGTCCAGGCTGCAAATGAACTGTGCATGCATGAAATGGGAATGTTAAAGTAGTCCATCTCACTTTTTGTGTCTTCCACCTAGGGCTGCAACTAATGACTATTCTGATAGTCGATTAGTCATTCACTATTAAAACGACTAGTCGACTAACCGGATTAATTATCATATCACATCATAATTATTAAATAGATCTTATTTCTCATTCAGCTTTTAAATCTTGCCTGAGGTTGTTGTGTAAGTCCGACTTCCTCCTCTGTTCCAGCATTGCGGACGTACTTCCGTGGTACGCAAGGTCCGCTTTGCAAATCCCGCATGTTTTTATTTTGTAAGTTTAACGTGAAGTTATCCCAGACTTTTGACGTCCTCTGCCGCCGTTTTGTTCCCTGGTCGGCTGCCATTTTTTCCCCTGCGGACTTCACTGCACATGTGAAACTCTCAGCAGAGATGGGGAAGAAGACGATGCCTCACTCTGTAGTTTTTTTTCCGCCGACAATAGTCGACGGTTAAATTCATTGTTGACTATTTTTATTGTCGACAACGTCGACTAATAGTTGCAGCCCTGCTTTCACCATATTAACCCCCTCCCCTGCAGCACCCATTACAATTACACGGCCATCATTTAGCAGCTTTAAGCAAGGTTTAGGATAGCTTGCTCAGTTCAGGAAATGGACATTCGCTAACAATGTTCTTTCGTTAAAGGATGTATGAGCTGGAATACTTTGCCTGTAGCCATTTGGGATCATCCCAGCTACATTTCCTTTAAGAGAAAGAGAAAACGTGGCTGAGCAGTAATGAGCATTTTCTTAACTTTTATAATTATTTACCTTTTTCCTGATCGCACCTTATGATTGCAATGCTGTGAAGTCACTTTAAAGATTCACTATGTAACTTTCCGACCTTAAAACGTAGTTTCTGACTTGTTTGATGTCACAGCGACATCTATTTTGGCACATTTCTGGAACCGTCGCTGCCCAGCATCATCCCGAGGCTGGGAAACTGTTCACTACGTCTTAATTCCGGGATGCTGCGTGGCGTTGCAGCTAAGTTCCGCTTTACACAACACGTCACACGCTAGCAAGTGGATATAAACACACCAGGTGCTTTGAACGTGCACCATGGCTGATTCATCAAAGAAACACAAGAGGACATTAACAGAGGAAGAGAGAAAAAGAAAGAGAGAAAGAGACAGAACAAGAGATAAGAGTAAAAAAGAAAGCCTTTTACTGGCTGGAGAGATCTCTGGGTGCAGCCAGGATGCAAGATGGAGCCGAATTAGCCTTTGTCAGGGGTGCACTACTTGAAAATCTACCAAAAATCTGTAGCACAAGAACTTTGAATACTTTAAGGCTGGTTCAACCACTTCTGTCTTCTTTATTGTAACTGTTATTTTCCTTGTATTGTTCGTGGTTTAAAGGCAAAATAAGTAGCATTGCCACCTAGTGTTTCAAATCGGAACCGCAGTCGAAAGAGAAGAACACAAAGAGCGTTCTTCCTGCCTTTGCTATGCTTTGCAATGCTAGCGCTAATTTCACGCGCTAATTTATGTTAGCGTAAAAGAGAGTAAAAAAAAGCTACATTAACCAATAAATGCTACACAGCGGCTGTTTTCCCTTAGTCTCACCTAATAAATTATTTTGATAGTAATTTCATAAGTTTGTAAGGACAAACACACTATTCACTTGGTTAAAACATCATCACTGCAGGTTCTTTTGCTGACATAAAATACCAAAACACTGCTGTTGCTTGGCAACTTGGGGAGTCGCATATGATTGGTTAGGAACCAGGAAGTAGGAAAGAGCTACACAGTGCACCAAAGTTATTCCGTCAAGTAACTCTTAATTTGAAAGGAGAAAAGCTTTACAAAGACATTTTTGATTTGGAGGACAGATTGTTTATAGGAAAGCTTCTTTTTATCTCTCACAACAAATGAGACAAAATTCCTAATTATTTAGCCTTTAAATGCTGTTTTGTTGATGTAATTTTTGCGTGCTGCTTCTTGCTAAATCCAACATGTTTCCAGCATTGCATTGCAACCATGAATGTGCACTGTCCCATCCAGGAGAAAACCAAAACAAATGAACAGAAAACGGTGAGCTATGCAAGCCGATACATACACGAGCTAGAAATCAGAAATCAATTTAAAAGAATAAAATTTAAAGTAGATTGAAAAGCAGTAACATTTTTTCCCAAAAGCCGAAGTTAATCTTTGATCTGTTTGCGTTGTTGCTGCTTACGTCTCACGTTTTCCTTTATGATTGCAAAAGTTCTTTTATTATATTATACATTTCATTAGCAGTTACAGCGAGGCAAAGGCTGAACTCAGAAGTTGAGTGAAAGAAAAGCATCATGTGCAGGATCTCATTAGGAAATCGTGCTGACACACAGGAAGAGTCGGTGAGTGTTTGTACACGAGGCTGCTGAGCACTGTGTGCAGCTGTGTTGCTTCCTGCTGCTTCACCCGCAGCGTACTCACTGTTTGCCACCTTCCACTTATCTCTGCTTTATTTGCTTCTCCTCACCTGCCCACGCTGACTCCCTCATACCAAATGACAGATGTTATTTTTGTTCTGTGGCTCAGTGGGCGGAGCCTGGTGCTGAACTAAATCAGATCAGGGCTGCTCATTTCCAGCAGGTTTTCCATGCATCCCTGCTCCAACACACCTGACTCAATGACTTAATGAGTCATTGTTCAGAGCTTGATAGGTTGTTAGATCCATTTAGTTGGATTCAGGTGGAAAACCTGCTGGATTGTGGCCCTGGTAGGACCACATTGCGTAGCCCTGAACTAAATGATGACGCACACACATTCATGCAGCTGCTGCTCTGCTCACACAGACGACGATGGCTCTCGTTTCCTGTGTCAGGTTCCCTGAAGCTGCTAAAGCTGTCAGGGAGTTGTCCCCCTGGTAATCAATGCATCCTCGTCTGAGTGTGTGTGCCAGTGATGCCGCTTGGTCTGCTGGTTTTACAGCCATAAAGAGCGATGGGCAAACTTCCTGCTCTTGGTTTATGAGCTTTAGATTTAGTTTTTATCATCTGCTGCTTCCTGAACTCACGGCATCGTATCTCTAGGAGCAGATGTAGCTGCTGAACAAGTATCTTTTACTGCACTCAGCTTCCTGAATTCATGTACTTTCCCATCCTAAATATTTTTCTTTTCTTTTTTTTTGCTAACAGGAACAAACTAATTGCTTCTTCATTCTGAGACAGTGACTTGCAGTCAAATCGCACTTAGAAGAGCTGCTGTAGAAGTCTGATTGTTCCAGCAAACACCATGGATGGGAGATGGTAATAAAAGGCTCAGGAGCCAGAGCTTGGGCATCTTCAGTTCATTTTACGGTGCCTTGACACACTATTACGTCACTAATTTAGAGCAGAGGCAGAGGTGGCGGCACAGTGAAAAACTGCTCCGCAGCATATGCTGTATGAATGAATCCTGTCTCTCATCGCTGTGTCAAGATGCAAAGTTTTCAACAAGTTTAACAAGTTTACTTGTGAAATAATTCTCCAGAAACATGGCTGCTCAGCGATGTGGTGGTCAGACCCGTCACCGCTCTGCAGGCATCTTTCCTCCAGTTGGTTTTTTGAGCCATTTACTCCTCCATCTTTTTACAGACGTGTTGCGGCCTCAGATTCAGAATGAGCAAACTATTGCATTTTGTTTTCATTTACATTTTAAACAGTGTCCCAACTTTTCTGGAATTGAAGTTGTAGAATTAGGACTGTATTATGTTCTCTACTTTACAAATAGAAAGAAACATGATGGAAGACAGTTGGCTAGAAATGTGCAACATGACTCTGGTTAGCCTCGGCAGACATGCAGGCAGTAACGCTGCCAACAGGACATCCTTTGACCTTTCCCCTTTTCGTCTGCCTGATGGATCTGAAGTTGCAAGAGCAGTTTCATGAAACCTTATCCGGCTGGAGCATGCTCCGCTCACACTGACCTTACATTAAAATCTTTCTCAGTCTCAAGCCCAGAGCATCACTAAACATGCCTTCCACCGTACCTGAGCAAAAAACACATGCATTATTTAAAGCGGCCATGGGCTTAGTCCGACCTGCAGCAGGATTCACACGGCCTCCAAAGCACTTTCCCTCTTGTTCTGGAGAATGCATCAGATAAACCAATAAGAACCACCATGGGCTGGTTCAGTTATCTTCATATTTGAATTATTTACCAGTTGTTGTGGTTGTGTAAAATCGTTTGTACTGCTACATCCTGGTGCTTGGTGTCAGAGGTGAAACATGCCAGTCACACACTGTGGGGCAGCAGCAACAAAACAGCAAAAAATTGGATAGATTTGTCAAACATGTTTGGAATTATGCAACGCCGCTTCGCCGTGAAGCCTTTTTAAATGAATGCAAATGAGTTTTGTCAGATTTGAGGAACCTCCGACTGTAAAGCAGATAATAAATGAGACGAATCCTCCAAATCCAGCACAATGAAAGGAAGAAAAGTTCTCAGACTGAACGCCAACAACATGCATTATGTAATACTGCAGGCCTAGAGAGGAAAAGTGGGATGTGATTTAGTTCACCTGCATCTCATTTTTTTATGTCTTCATTTTTAGGCTCTTCTCACTCTAAATTCCCACTTGTTTGATTTGTTTCCTGCAATTCCTTTCTTTTTTCCCAATCAAAGCCACTCTGAACTGCAGTGAGGATGTCAGGGCGGCGTTACAAGTCTCGGTTAGAGCTGTAGCATAGAAGTAGTACGCACTAAGACAGAAGAGCAGAGTTACTGAGTGATATGCTTCTGTTTGGGAAATAAAAATGCTTGCCACGCTCTGTGTTGGTATACATTCCTTTTCTCATGTGTTTCTCTGACCTAGTACTATTAAAAAACTATGGGTGTGCATTTCTTTTCTCGACCCTCCCAAAAGGGTCAGCAGCTGTTCCTTCAGTCTGGAAGAACCAGACCGGTTTGGTTCCACTTGAAGCACAAAATCAAATAAATGCAGAAATTAATATAAATCAGAAACACTTCGCCGGCAACTTTGTTAGTTTCAGCTTGTTGAATTAGTTGTTACATAAATCTTCAGCCAATCACACGTAGTCATGTACACATGGTAAAGACGCCTTGCTGATGTTCAATCATAAGAATGAGGAAGAAAAAGGATTTCTGTGACTTTGAATGTGGCATGGTTGTTGGTCTGAGTATTTACTGGGATTTTCACCCACAACCATCTCTCGGGTTTCCAGAGATGGTCTGAAAAAGAGAAAATATCCAGTGAGCAGCAGGTGTCTGGACCAGGATGTCTGGTTGATGTCAGAGGTCAGAGGAGAATGGGCAGACTGGTTGGAGATGACAGAAAGGCAACAGGAAGTCCATCCAGCACTGGATCCTACTAAGGTCTGCAGACCATCATCTCTGAACACACAACACGTCCAGCCTTGAAGCAGATGGACTACAGCAGCAGAAGACCAGACCGAGTGCCTCCTGTCAGCTAAGAACAGGAAACACAGCAGGATAATGCACCATGTCACAAAGCTCAGATCATCTCCAGCTGCTTTCTAGAACATGACCATGAGTTCACTGG
>JBAMHW010000012.1:2489863-2500376 GCA_037177495.1 Rhadinocentrus ornatus
CCGATACCACCCCTGCTGCCACCTTCAGGTTAGGAGGAGAAACTGCAACATGACACCAAAACGACGCGCACCCCCTATCCTCGAGTGCAAAAGCAAACTTACCGGCGTCAACTACGCCGTAGCCGACTGCACGCGGACGCTGCGCGAGCATAAATCCGCCTTAAGACCAGGAAAGTATGTCCTAGGACTCTATTCCTCACTAAGACCAGGAAAGTAGATCCTAGGACTCTATTCCTCACCAAGACCAAGAACATAGATCCTAGAATTCTAGACCTCAGATCTGTACACTGGCTTCCTGTCTGTCAAAAAACTGACTTCAAAATCCTGCTGTTAGTTTACAAAGACTTGAATGGTTTAGGACCAGAATACATTCAGGATCTTTTTATATAAATAAACTAACCTTGGCTTATGTTGCCAAATTGCCAGAAGGTTGTAGTTCTAGGTGTCATAGCATAGGAGGCAGGTTTGATCCTATAAGCTGCAGTCCTGCAGGTTTTAGATGTTTCCCTGTTCCAACACACCTGATTCAAACAAATGAGTCACTAAGCAAAACTTGATCAGACTCAATTTATTTTTTATGTCAAATCACAAGTTCCACTGAGTAGGGCTCTGGCTTTTCTCCTGATCTCAGCTCGGGTGATTCGGGGTAAAATACCATCTATTTTCATTCTTATTTTATAGTTTGTTGTCATTAATGTAGATGATGACAGTGAGAATGGTGACTTACATCTTGATAATGATGATGTTTCATTATTTTTTTAGTATTAGTAATGCCATGTTGGTACATTACTAGTATGACTTGACATCAACAGCCCAGATTTACCTTTTTAATTTCTTTCCTTCCTTTCCTAAACTTGTTCCCAAAAATCAGAGATGACATTGCCTGTCTCAATGAAGACGTCTTTTTTGTCCCACAGTTTCAGTTCTTGTAATAAAATTCACCCATTTAAATGTAAAGACTGGGTTGGGGCGGGAGTAAAGGTTGGCACTTAGTTAAGACTCGGGAAATTGACAGAAAAGATTAAATTAATGATCCGTGAAAAAGCTCAGGCTTACAAAGAAATAAAGATGTATGTTCGACCTGCACAGAGCTGGTGATGTCATGAAATAATTCAATGATTACTGAATGTTGAATCAGCTTCAGATTAACACAAAATGATGAGCTGAAGCCTTCGTGTGAAGACAAGTGAGTCAGGAATGTGGGACATTTGACCTGCAAGTGTCTTGAGACAAAACGAGAGGCTTTATTAGGGTTATTAACTGGCGTTCTCATAATTATTCCCAGTCCTAATATGGCACCCATCAACTTCACACCTCATCCAGTATTTTCTTATATCAAGCAGATTTAATCATATCCTGCTCAGGACCAAATAAGCCTAATTAATCATGGTGGCGGTGATAATTAAAGCTGCTAAGTGTCATTAGCTTTAAGTAGCATAACTGGCATTAGGCCAGGACTGAGATGAACAAGGTCACTGCTATGAGGTTCAGAGCAAATCAGTTTTCCCTGTGTGGGTCAGCCAGTGTTTATCATGGTTAAGATGAGGTTATGGATTTAATGGCCAGTGTGGATCAGTGGGCAGAGAAAGGCACTGGGGTACAGTTATAGTGAGGAAGGTTTATGGTTCCTGCATGAATAGTGTCACGTTATATGGGCCAAAGAGATCGTCTCATTAACCTTCGAAAACCTTTAAATTATTCCCTTTTTTAGTTTCCACTTATTTATTTGTATCACAACACAGCTGGTCAAATATAAAACTTTTACAGCAGCACAAAACTATATTCACAATGATGACAGTTCCTTCTCACATGGACCCATATCCAGTCATAAACATGATGTCCACCAGCCCAAGTTACAGTCCCAGATCTTACAACAGTTTCTGCAGAAAAATGCACGTCCGTCCACCTTTACGACATCCTAGCTCAACCTTAACCTAACCTCCACTTGGAAGTAGAGGGAGCTTCGTCTCCAACCCACTTTGCCCTCGTTTTCCTTCCCAACATTAAAAAAGTTTGAATAACTTCTTCATGTGTCAAAGAGTCGGGAACCTTTCCAAGCAAACATATCATTGGGTCTACTGACACTTTTCCCTGATTGCGTGACTCAGTAGGTGAGTTTCCATTACCCCTTGAATTGCGCAAAAACTAAATGTCGCAATAAAAAAAACGCTAATGGAAACACAAACATTTTGAAAAACCTCTCAAATATCGCTAAAAGTTTTTACGTTGTAATGAGGTGGTTTTTCAGATGTGTCAGCTTGAAAGTTTATTGCAAAACTGCAGAATAACTGCTAATGTGCTAAAAGTCCTCCAATATAAACACCTGCAAATCCCAGCTGCACTTTGTCAGAATGTTAGAAATATTGCTTTTATTTTGCGGAAAAAAACAACGCGGCTAGTAATTCTTAACTACGGGGCTGTGGAGCATGCTTGGGCTGCAAAAAACGTTCATTTTTACACTTGTGGGGGGTGCAGGCCGCGGGACTGCATCATTTATTTAAAGAAGAGATATTACCGTTATCCATGAGAAGATCAGTTGCAGCTAGTGACTGGAAGTTTTAGTGATTCGACTCTTTGAACCTGGCTTTTAAGCATTATCTGTTGTTCACCGGGTTGTTCACTGTGGTAACTTTTGGCGAAAAAACAAGTTGTTTGTTTTCTCTCTGTCTCTGGGAGCTGGTGGATTATTTAGTTACTATTATCTATTTCCTTGTGTCGCGTCGACATGAACGAGCGCAACATTTCACATGCACGAATGTCGCCTGTCGCTTGGCTGGAGGAGGGCAGCAGTTTCCGCCTCATCGCACAAGTTTCTGTAGAAAATTAATGGAGAAGGAACCACGTCGCCTCCCATGTGTCCAGCCCATAACTTGAGAGAGTATGGAGTTGAATTAAACCAAAGCGGCTGGGACTGTGGGAGGAGTCTGCAGCAGTGGGAGGAGTCTGCAGCAGAGCACAGCGCTGCAATGCCAGTGGTGCTCGATTTGCGACTGAAAACAGCACAAGAGTAAACTGCAAAGGAGCAAAATATCAGACCATTACATTTTTATGATCGTTGAAAACTCAAATCGGAATTGTGATTAAAATTCGATTAATGGCCCAGCCCTACCACATGGTGTGCCCATAAAGTCTTCTACAGGTTCAGCTCTCTTAGACAGGAATCAGTTCTTCTTGTTCACTACAAAGCAACTTCTTTAGCGCATGACACATCACTATCTGTAATGCAGGTTCCCATGTCTGTGATACTGTGTCGGTTAGCTGTTCAAGAAGCAGCCTGTAGCTGAAGATGAAGTATTTAAAATGACAAAATAAGGACAAAAATGGTCCCAAACACCCCTTAAAAGCCGAAAATATTGCACATGAACAATCCAATGTAATAAGTATAGTTTTGTAAATGGAGCTAACAAGGCAGAGCCAAGAGGTCCGGTGTTAGCCAACGTTAGCTAACGCTGCACTGAAGCAACCAAACATGCAACACTTGTGGAAAACCCGGTGGAACTTTAACCAAACCAAAAATAAAGACAATAAGCTACAGATCCATAAAATGTTTGTCTGGCAACTCTTTAAAAATTCTAAAAATTAGTTTGTTAAATGAATAATTGCTTAATTAAATGTTTATTATTTAACATCTAAATAAATTATAAATTTTATTTGCAGTTTATTTAATTTAAAATCTTTTTTATTTTTTTGAAGGTCAGATTTACATTTTATTTGTAAAAAAATCGTCTGTCACGTATTAAGGGGAGACCTCAGCACATGTTACGCTTCTGGTTTCAGGAATCGGAGCTGGTTCACCTGCCGGGAAAGTGCTGCCCAGAGTGTTCGTCTCTGAAGCCCACCTGTGTGTACGAGGGGAAATCCTACAAGGTACTTTTCTGTCACGCCTCTGGATCTTACTTTGTGTGTGTTTACACATAAACTTGAGATAACAGTTGCAGAATAATCATGAAATCCAAACTGTGTGGGTGTGACAACGACACCACAGGGCTTCTGTGAACTCTCTATTCTCAGAAGCAGACAGAAAAACAAGAGGCATAAAGCCTCAGTGCAGAGGAGGCTGCTGCACAGCAACCACACACATTCATGAGCGGCTCTTCATGAATATATTAACTAAGTCTAAACACTGAGAATAAATACTGCAGGTAGATTGAGTAAATATGTGTTTTAAGACACAGCGATCAAATGACGCGGGGCTGCTTTGCCTTAAACTAAATTCTCTTATTATTTTGGGGTTCAGCTTATTATGCACAGCTCAGTGCTGAAACTAGAATCCAGAGCTTTAATATTTTACATTTTCAGTCAGGGGGGAATGCTCGTGAAGTGCTGCAGGATGGTCAGCTGAAGCTGCAGCTCAGTGAGCTACATCCGGCTATTATCCTTTTTAGAGTTTCTCTTACCAGCAATTAACTACACAAGATATATGCATGCTCATTAGTGCCTTCATAAGCTTTTGTTTACATCATTTAGACTGTCGTGAAAGACTAAAGCAACACGTTTTTGACAGGATAATTACGGCTTGGATCTCTTACGTGGCTTAGAAATGCTAAAAACTAGCCTGTTTTTCTTCAGGCTGTTCTTGTTTTTGTTCAGTCAGTCGGAACAGGACGTCATTATGTGAAGAATAAACTAATTTATTATTTTCATAACATGCTATTAATTCAGTTCCATCTTAAGTGTGTTTGCTTTGAGAGAAAGTTGAAAAGGTTTTAAGATTTCTGAGACAATTCAGTGTTTTTGAGTTTGATTGTTCTGCGTCTTATAAAGTGAACACATGAGCATTCAGGCCGTGCAGGAGGGTCCCGCAGGGGTGGGTGAGACTGCAAGATTTGCTGTCATTCAATACCAAGTAAATAAAGGGCGAGTATCGTCTGCACCAGAAGCAAAGCCAATGCTTTTCAAAGTGCTGTCAGAATACAGGTGTTAACGCAGAATAATCTGTGAAATTAACGCAAAGTGTAATTCTACTTGATCACATGATTAACCCTCTGATGCAGGGAAGACTAACAGACAGTGCCACGTTTTTACTTTTTATTTAGTTTATTTATGTTGATCTATGCTATAAAATATCTATAAAATAACATGCTTATATGTTGTTTTACAGATATTCTGTAAAAACATTTTCTTGTCCTGTTTATCAAGAAGTCAAACTTGCTTATTACAATGTATGTTCAGTTTTATATGTTTATTTTTATTCTGCAGTGAGTGGCCATGCATTGATGACTCACTAATGTCCAATGAAGTGGCTGATTTGCAAATATACTATCCTCACCCATGCATATTACTGGGAAACAGTCTTTAAATGGGTGTCCACTGTGATAGACACTATGAGGATCAATCATGCTAATCGGGGGATCAAAGCCGTGTTATTACGACTTCCCAAAAGAATTTACTGTATTTCCATGTTTATGCATGCATTAGCGTTGTGCTCAGATCCACTTTTTATCTACTTTGAACAAAATAACATCCCAAAAGAAACTCTCCAGGACAGAAAAGGTGCTGGAGATGATTTTAAAGACGTTATTGGATGACGAGGACCTGACTGAAAACCACCTAGCTGTCTCTTTATTAAAACCTAGCTTTGCACCGATGATGTCCACACGTTGATTCGATGAGTTCTTTGTCGCCTGCAGCAAATTTGCAAAGCAGTCAAAATGTAGAAGGAGGAAAAAATGCTTTCTTGTTTCTTGTGTTCCGTCCTCAGTTACTGCAACACAGCAGCATCTGTGGCCATGCTTCCACCTCTGATCGATCCCCAGTTTCAGCGTTATTTTATTTCTTTTTGGGTCTGTCATTTTAGAGCAGAAACCCCAGGAAGACCCTCAGGGCTTCAGCGGTTAATGGAGACCCTCTGTCATGTTTCAGAACTTGGCTCGTTGGAGTGATGGCAGCTGTCGACAGTGCGAGTGCCGGGATGCCCAGGTGACTTGTTACCGGGGCTCCTGCCCCTCTTGCCCTCCAGGCTCCATGGCTGTGATCCAGGAAGGCCAGTGTTGCCCCGACTGTGGTCCGGGTAAGTTAGCAATCTGTGATTGTCCCTGCAGATTTCACCCTTCATCTCCACGCAGCATTATGTTGTATTTTCCACCTCTGAAGTCTCTGTTTATTCTCGTGAGCTGATTTCTGTCGGTATGTTCAGCGTCAGAGTTTCACCTCAGGCCTTGATTCTGTGTTTTTCTCATGAGAAATGCACATTTTCTGCTTTCAGAATGACTTAAAATGAGGAAAATCTGGAACAAGTTGCTGCAAATTTACTGTGGATTTAAAGCAACGTCTTACTGTTTTTCATTATAATTATATTTAAATATTCATTCCTCCTGTCCTTCAGAAGAGAAGATACCTAAATAAAAGAAAAAGGTCTGTAAGGAAACAGGTTTCCAGTTTCAGTTTCCTGTGGTGTTTCTGTCCAGTTTCTCCCTCTCAGTCCTCAATCTCCACCTCCTCATCTGACCTTTCGCTTGCTTCTCCCTCTTCATCATATTATTAACTGTTGTTATTATTCCAAAAACCTACCCACCACAAATAATAAAACTGAAATTAGACTAATTGTAATAATAATAATAATTATTATTATTAATAATAATAATAATAATAATGAACACAGATAGAATGATTGTTTTTTAACCTGTAAACAGCTGGTAAAAAGCCAGTAAATACAATAGGGCAAATAAATTTCCGTAGAACATTTTCAACGGCCAGAATCTTATTATTATTATTATTATTATTATTATTATTATTATTATTATTATTATTATTATTATTATTATTATTATTATTATTAGAATAAACAATGATGGTGTTTCAATAAATTAAATTTATTTTTGTAAAATTTATTTTAACATTTAAAGTATCTAGTCCATATTTATTTATTGTATTAATAATAAATAAATATCAAATTGATTTAAATAAAAAATGTGATTTATTTAGTATTTGAACTAAATAAATATCACAATAATCCCATTAATATGAGGATGGAAATGAGATAAAACCTTGTTGCCTGAAACATTTAGGAAGTGGAAGCTCAAATGTCGAATCCATGACAATTTTAGTCGTTCTTCAAACATCAAAGGCATCATTTCCACTGTCAGCCTGTATATAAGCTGAACGTGTGTGTTAAAGTCAGCTTAACAGTGTGTTGCACATGAGCTTTTTATGATGACCTCTGGCCTGTGAAAGTATGCATTAAGAGATTAGATATGTGCATTATGCACCATAAATATGCAAGTTTGAGCTGAAAGTGACTTAAACTTTGACTTGCATTTACATTTTATGCAGGAAACACATATTCACTCATTAACCCTCCATCGGTTCGTCTGCCTGGAGGTGAAGCGTTTGTCCTTAAAATAGGATTTTCTCTTTCTTATCTTCCTCCTCCTGCATGAATCATAGATCTTCCTCTAAGCTTATTAATCAGAGCAGTCTTTGGGCCCCGAGGTCAGTAACCTCCCCTCCGATTGGACAGTTCTCACCTCAGGGCCGTGACCTGGAGTTTTGCTTTGTTCAGGTCTCATGGGAAAGGCTGTAAATGTGAGTTTTCTTCCTGCACCAGCAGACATGTTGTTGCTGGTATGTAGATTTAAGACAGTATTTATTAAGCATATGGAACATAAAATCATTGCTGCATGTTAATGACACGTCAGGTCAAAAGGCATTTGGGTCTAGTTAGAATAAAATTGGTTTTAAGAAGTCACAAAGAAGTTAAATGACTTCTACATGTTGCGACTGAGTAGCGAAGTTTTGAGGAGTCTCTCGGCTTAAGCAGACATTTAGCACAACTGTCTCAAAATGTCAGCATGTGGCAGTCAGAAGCCAAACAACTTACAACATGACTTGATGACGTCTCAACCCTGAACACAAAGAAAGTCTGTTGTTTACTTCAGAAATAAACTACTCAACTTTCGTATATAGCAGAGTTGTGTTAAAAGCAGCATCCGTCTAATCGAAAGCTCTTCTCACCTGACGTAGATTGCAGAGTTTGCTGGTTTAAAGGATTCACACTGTGGCAGAGGAGCTGAGGATTCCTTCTGCCACGGACATGGTTTAACTACAGTTAAGTAGTTAAAGTAAACTAAAAACTATTTCGTTTCTTCGAACGTTTCTGTGTAAGCATCGGGGTGCGAGTGGTAGTGGGTTCTAGGGGGCCCAGGTGAAGGAAATCATAGACATGTATGTAGCTCCCTCCACATTCCCACAGCTTCTTTTTGCCGGTTGCACATATCTGCTAAACCGTGCAACACTGCTCCACCATTTTCAGTTGTACTACTCCTGATACGCATGTGCAAGCTCTCTGACAGCGTGGAGATGTATCGTATCATCATAATGTATCATGATCTTGTCCACTGTTGCCATGTTTGCTATTGTCTGAAACTGACCTAGGACCAACTCTGGTCAAACTGGCCCCTGTGTGGCCCTTACTGGTTACTCATGTATTGCTGCTTGTGAATACATAGCCATAATTTCTGAGGATGTGTACAAACTATGGTTCATGTACACAAAGTATGCGAGGCAGCCATGACAATCGCGTGTACATGTAATAAAAGAAAAGAAAACCCTCCATCAGCAGACAAACCTCCAGTTCAGCGGAGAGTTTTCAGTGTATGTCATGAGGTTGAGGCAACATCTGAACCAGTAACCTGTTAGATCTAGTGACAGTCTGACATTTCCCATCATGCCCTCACATCCTGCTAGTGAAGAGTGACTGCAGCGCCTGGCTTCAAAATCTTCCTTGACGTCAAAATGTTAGCACTGCGCACATCACTGAGATGTCCGATTAAGTAGGACACGGCTCTGAGGGGCATGCATTGTGCAGTTCGCCAGTGGTCTGTGCTGGTCTAATTCACCTCAAACAGCCCCAATGTTTTGACAGAAATGGGTCTTTGATATCAGACTTTTGTGACTCTGTGTAAGAATTCAGCAGCCTAGTGGCCTTGGGGAAGCCTGGGAAATATAACTACAGGTGTTACTTTGACAATAGAAATGTGATGCTTGCTGCACGTCAGATTATCTGTCCGTTCATTCATTTAACATCCAACATGAAGTAGTATTTGATTTTGCAGCCTGACTCTACAACCTTCTGTGCATGCAAACAACTGCAGGCATCACCAACCTGAATTGTTGGTTTTATACTGTCCGCTCGGAGGACTTTGTCCCAATAGATGAAACATGTACTAACACAGGTATTCTGCACACTTTGTTACCACAAATTAATTCAACAGACAAGTTAATGAAGTTTAAAAATAACTGTAAAGTATGCTACTGTCCAGAGTTTCACACACAGGTTGTGGTAACGTTTACTTTCACACACACGTCAAACAGTGAGATGAAACAGTCTCTTCAGTGTCACGGCTGCAACCAGTAAAGCCAGACAACAAGCCGAGTCTTTCAGAGGAGTGTGGTTAAAATTCACAGCGGCACCGGCTGAAGATGTTCGAACAGGGAGACGAGTCTCTCCTCTAACCAACACGGTGCAGCCAAAAGCTCGGTTTACATCATCAGGTCCACCTGGGTTGAACCTTCAGAACGACCTTAACCCTTAAAACACTTACATTTTTTACGTTTTTGGTCCTCTAGTTTCTGGGTTTGTTTATATGTAAAAATACACGTAGAAGCTTTTAATCCCGTCAACATCTAGTCTGTTTTTTCAGGACTGCATTGGCATAATCGTGTAGCGAGGTCCGTTTTTCATTACAGGTGTAAACAGGTAACAATGAAGAGTCAATAATGACCTTCTTACATCACAGGAGAATAATTTTAACATTAAATTAATCTAATATTAATGACGATAATTATAATAATAGAAATAATATAATGTTAATAATGCCAACAATACTGTTAAAATAATAATGCTTAGCATTGCTAATAACAATAATGATGCTAATGATGATGATTATATATTTATGATATTAGTAAAAATGCTAATAACACTGTCAATAATGCTAATAATAATAATAATAATAATAATAATGATGATGATGATGATAATGACAATATTGACGACAATCCAGCTATCATCATCATCATCACCATTTATCCGTTATTAATTAAATAATTACTTTGTACAGTTTTTGTTTTTTGGGTATTTGTTCAGCACAATGAAAAAACTGGAAAAGAATCAATTCTGTAAATATTTCTCTTTGCGTTCACACCCTGTTTGCAACGGATACTAAAATAATAGAACATTTAATTTTATTAAAAGCAATGCTCACACTGGAAACAGATTTTCTTTCTTTTTCTAACACGGGTAGAAACTAATCTGTGTGCAGATGTTTGGAAGCTTCCTCTCATGTCTCACTCTAAGCAGAACTGGGTAACTTTCAGTGCGACTCTCTGGAGGGAATCTGAGATCTTTGATGCATCAATGACGCTAATTTCAGTCCAACTCTCAGTTAAATCTTCAAGTCCTCTCAGCAATATTTCATCCAGCTTCGAGCAACATAAGCTGGGTGGCTGTGGCTTAGGAGGAAGAGCAGTTGTCTTTCAACCGGAAGGTTGAAGGATCGATTCCAGGCTTTCCCTG
>JBAMHW010000012.1:2614819-2627022 GCA_037177495.1 Rhadinocentrus ornatus
CGTGTGTGTGTGTGTTTTTTATGTGACCAGTTTAATTATTTTATACAGTCTATATCGAAGTATTTATTTTACTGTATTATACTGCCATTAAACTTCTTGGCTCGTTTTAAATAAGAGTCGAAAGCAGCTTTCATGTTCAGTGTCTATGAAACTCAAATTTGATCCACATGCAGTAACTAACAAATGGATTACTTTCTCAGCTGTTCTTAAACCACCACCACTGATCTGCAAGAGACTTCAGTTCTGCCCTTCGGCAATATAAACATACTCCAGGTCCAAATCCATCACTTAAGCCTGTGTTTGAAACTTTAGTTGAATTGATGAGGCTGTCAGTAAGCTAAGTATGCCTGAGTGTGTGTGTGCGCGTGTGTGTGTGTGCGTGTGTGTGTGTGTGTGTGTGTGTGTGTGTGTGTGTGTGCAGGTAAGGCAAGGCTTCTTTATTTATATAGCATATTTTAGATGTAAGGCAGCCCAGTGTGCTGGAAGCATTCACACAGATGAGCACATACTGTGAGATATTTAGTTTAACTAAACTCTCGGGAAGCAAACTTGACCCAGATAATGTCAGAAGTCTTGTGCCAATCAAATGCTAGAGACGGGTGGCAGCCATGATACTTACGCGGACTTATTGCTAACAGCAAATAACATCCCAGCCTATAGTGAGTTTTAGAAAGTCCTGTAAAAACTTCATTACAGTAGTCAAGACTATTGAAAGCAATCATGCTGCGCCATCAGTCTTCTTATTCTAGATAATTCTTCAGGTAGTACAAAGGCTGATTTGGTTTCTGCTTAAATATGACAATAGGGGGCCTAAAATGGAGCCTTGGGGAACTCCGCATAAGCTACATGTAGATGCTGGATTTAAAAATGGTTGCAGAAATGTGTGATGAATGGTTATCTACAAAAATCTTCTCCCTTACTTAGAGTAAAGAGGACAGAGAGCCGATGGTGTCAGTCAGCAGCATTCACGTGGAGGAAAACTCTGGCGTCATCATCACCAACTCATCTCTCAGCGTCCATGATGAAGACACACCAGAGAATGAGATCCTCTTCACTATCATCAGAATTCCTACCTATGGTGAGCACAGAAACTCTGAAGAGAATCCACAACCACAGACAGTTGGCCAGGTGAAAGCTTGTATTCAGCAGGAATGGACACAGATTCCTCTGAAAAACTAAAACCAGTTAGTATCCTCTGTTGTAACACAATGCTAAATGTGGCACCTTCTGAACTTTCTGAATGTGTGAATGCATCAAATTTCAAAGTTGTCCATATTATCCAAATATTTTTTTCTGGTTTTTTGCATTTTAGAAAATGATGCCAATATAAATAGGGTTTGTATATTAATTTAAAGAAATTAATAAGACTTCTTACAATTTTTCATTAAACAGTGATGTAATTAAACTGACATTTTAAAGGTTAAAATAGGTTGAATTATTACATATTTCATAACTTTGTTTAAGGCAAAGGTTTAGAAAAAAATATATTCATTTGTAGGGTTTTTATAGTAGATTTTGGATTTTGGGAGAGGACTTTTTTGTCCTCTAAGGACCAAAAAGGGTAGTAGATTGAAGTAAAGGGTGAAGCTTATGGCATAACAGCCTTTCATAACACAATGATTTCAGAAACAAAGGTGCCTAGAAACAGCTTGTGGTGCTTATTTACAACACAGATATCCGTCCCAGCAAATACTTTCATTAATTACTGGAAAATGATGCAAACACACATTTGCACTTTCTTGTCGTCCTTCTGCACAAACACTGCAGACCATTAAAGAGTGATGCAGAGTTCTGTAGGGAAGCATGTCCAGAGTAATTTATTCTCAGTGTGAAAGGGATGAACACACACACTCACACACAGCTGTAAACACATTACTTTCACTTCCGACATGTTAACCATTCAAAACAAGACAAACACACCGGTTATCCAGCACGCCGCTGCACGCCGACTTCAGCCATTCCTCACACCCTCCACACAATGCACACAAATCAGCTGGCCTCCAAACACCACAAATTGAGTTCTCTTTCCATGATGGAAGGTGGCGTGAAAGAAATTCTCACAAAAACAATCCTTTTTATTACACCAGATATGTTTCCTGTACTGCACTCTATCACCCCACAGATTCCAGACTCGTGGAATCTGGAACGTGATGGAAAAGAAAGAGGAGCAATAATAAGAACCTGTCATACTGGAATTGTTTACATTTATGTGGCACAATGTTAGTGGAAAACATGGCGCAGTGGTCAACCTGGCTCTTTGTAGACCAGAGTCTGTGTGGTGAGCCGGTTGTGTTCTGTTTGGTTGTTACGATTATTATATTCATGAAATTCATGAAACGTATCAAGTTGTTGGATGTCGGTACAGGGCCTGGAGTTTAGGCCGTTGTAACCTCGACAGTAAATTCACAGGGATTCTTTGACATTTTGTTCCATCCATCAAAAGGAGGTTTGGCGAAGCTGTAATTTTTCATGATGAAATCCATCTTTAAGCTTTTCTGTAGGAGAGACAGATTAACGTCATATCAAAATCTGGATCTGGAAAGGGGAAAATTACAACCTGACTGATGAAGAACTGGTTGAAGAAGTGGTTTTACTTTTCTTTTTGATTGTTGTTTTGCTTTGTCTGTTTGCTCAGAAAATCCGGTTCATTTGGGGTGTTGTTAATGCACTAATGAACTTTGATTCAGATCAAAGAAGCAGAGTCTGGTCCACCTATAAACGCAGGTCTTAGTCCACTTCAAATGGACCAAATAGGAAGTGCATTGTGGGTTTAGCACATGGCATTGTGGGAAAAACAACCAAAATATAAGGGTGTGTAGGGCGATAAGGAGAACGAGAGAAATGGCTTGCGGTCAGACGTGACAGATTATTCCACAAAAAGGGGCGTCATCTTCAAGCCTCCTTACCTCTCTGATCTGCACACGCCTGCTCTTGACATCCGTAATAACAGACCCTCCATAAAACAGAAGCCGAGCGCACCGCCCCATAAACCAGCGGCCCGCCCAGCTGATGGGGATGCAGCAGGAACCAGGAATTCATTCGGGATGATGAATCCAGGGCGTGTTTTTAATGGGCCACCTCTCCTCACATTGTTGTCACACATACACATTTATCTGCAGGCAAGTGAGAGAGAAACCCCGTCTCATCTAATAAAGATGTCAGGATGCTGCTACACTCCAGCGCGCAGTCAGAAAGTTATCTGAGGTCGTTGACCTGGATTTGTACCAGCATAACATGCAAACTAAGGATCAGCCTCAAATTTACTTAAAAAAAGGAGTAAAAAGCAAAGAGAGTAAAATGCATATTACTACAGAAAATTTGGGCTTTTATGAAGAGACGGTACATGTAATAATATAGTATAACTATTTACTTCTGATATTGGAATCATGTCTGATTCACATTGACAACTAATTGATAACGAAGGAGCCAGAGGTAATAAAATTTGAGCAAGAAGGTAAAGCACTAGCCATTCAATTTATCAGGTCGACCTTCTAGGACCCCCTTTCCCTCCAGAACTGCCTTCATTCTTGGTGTGATAGATGGAAGCAGGTAACCATGGAAACCTTCCTCAGAGGTTTTGCTCCATATCAACATGACAGCATCAGACAGTTGCTGCATCCATGATGAGAATCTCCCGTTCCACCACATCCCAAAGCTGCTCTGCTGGACTGAGATCTGGTCTGTGGAGGCCGTTGGAGTCCAGTGAACTCATGGTCATGTTCTAGAAAGTAGCATCTCCAACCAGTCTGCCCATTCTCCTCTAACCTCAGACATTCTGGTCCAGACAACTGCTGCTCACTGGATATTTTCAGACCATTCTCTACAAACCCTATAGATGGCTGTGTGTGAAAATCCCAGTAAATACTCAGATCAACAACCATGCTACGTTCAAAGTCACTTAAATCCTGCCTGTTAAGAAGCATCTGTGTTTTTTTTTACTCTAATTTACTCACTTGCAAATGGATCAAACTCAACTTGAAGGAAAGCTGTAGCATTGTACCACAGGCAGTTTGTTTGTCTTCATTATGCTCCAGGATTTAGTTTGACTTTAATGTAAGAAACACTCAACTGTAGCAGAATCTTATTAGTTTCTACAAAAACCTTTCTCGCCCCAAAACTGAGATAAATACATCCCTTCCCAGATGGACGTATTTACTAACCTTCAGTGTCTCTGTGAATAGGGTGTTCATACATCAGAGATTTATTCATGTTTTATCCCCTCAGGCAAACTTCGTAGACGACAGTTCTACTCTCAGCCTCTGGAGAACGGCCGTGTCCTCACGCAGGGCTCCACTTTCACCTACCAGGACGTGTTGGATCGGCTGCTGGTCTACACGCCGCAGACTGTCAACGGAGGAACCGACGAGTTGGGCTTCACCCTCACCGATGGCATCTACACCCACAGGGGCCATCTGAAGTTCACCATGGATGTTTGGAAGAGTGAAGGACCTCGAATGACGGTCAACAGAGGCTTGCAGCTTCCAGCAGGTAGACTGGGTCGTCTTAGCTCCTGGTTTTAAAGAATGAAATGGAAAGATATTCTCTTTTCTGTTTATTAATTGTGTGAAACTAAATGAAGCCTCGGTAAGGTTTTGAACTGTGGAAATCTTTACTTAATGCCTCTATAAGGGTGTTTATGTGTTGAGCTTGCAGCTTAAATGGAGACGATGTGTGGTTGTGTTTTTGCAGGGTCGTCCTCTAAGGTCACAGAGCAGAATCTGAAGGGCTCCGACATCGACTCGGACAGCGCCAAGCTACGCTACGTCCTCACCAAAGACCCTCGGGTGGGCAAACTGCAGCTCAGCCGGAGCAGCCGTGTGGACAAGGTCTCTGTCAAAGGTCCAGTTCAGAGTTTCACTCAGGAGGACGTCAACAAAGGTGGCAACTTTGTTTTTATTTCTTGTTTTGGTTGTCTTTTGTCATTCTTCTCTGTTCAAGCTTCACACTTGTTTTTGACTTGTTCAGGGACCTTCAGGTTTCAGATGTTTCCTGCTCCAACACATGTGATTCAAATGTAATGGATCCAACAGCTGAAGTCCTGCACAGCTTGTTACGTTCTGCACAATGACCCATTAATCTGAGACAGTTGTGTTGAAGCAGGAAACGTCTAAAACCTGCAGGACAGAGGTCCTGGAGGACGGGTGTCCTGCAGCGTTTAGATGTTTCCTAATTAACACACCTGATTCAAACTAATTGGATCCAACAGCTTGCTACGTTCTGCACAATGACCCATTAATCTGAGACAGTTGTGTTGAAGCAGGAAACGTCTAAAACCTGCAGGACAGAGGTCCTGGAGGACGGGTGTCCTGCAGCTTTTAGATGTTTCCTAATTAACACACCTGATTCAAACTAATTGGATCCAACAGCTTGTTACGTTCTGCACAATGACCCATTAGTTTGAGTCAGGTTTGTTGAAGCAGGTAAACATCTAAAACCTGCAGGACAGAGGTTCAGCATCCCTCTGACTATCATACACATTTGATAAAAAACTTAAAAACAAATTTTTTAAAACTATTAATTGCACATTTCTGAGGTGAGCCTCTTGTGTCTTGTCTTTTTCTTTTTCCTTTAAAAAGTAATTAATTGTAGTTACTAGTTACTTCTCCCAAAAACTGTGTGAGTAACAAAATAAACTAATTACCGGGAAATGTAATTATTCTCTTACTTGTTAAAACAAGATTCCTTCAATTAATCTGCATGTTTGTTTATTCATAATAAAACTAAATCTCATATCTAACGAATGAAACGAAACCTTAACCTCTTCATGTCATGTGTGCCTGTTTCTTTTTATCCAGCTAGTTTATTGTATTTACTTATTTATGTATATCATATTTATGTATTTATTTTCCTTTTTTTATTTTATTCATTATTATTGTTTTGTTTAAAAATGAAATGTGCTTTTTTTATTCCAGTCTTTTTGTTAATTTTTTATTTTTTTCTTACTTATGTAATTGCGAAAATAAATCCAGGCGCTACGGAGTTAAAGGAATAAATTACTAGCAGGAAGATCCTGGACACTAATCTCCGGCGGCTGGAAGTCACGTTTCCGTCTTCTCGTGTTTCTACCTGCTTCCAGCCACCATGAAGAAACTCTTTGTTTCTGGTCATAATGAACATTTCTCACAACGTTCTCGTCTTTTATCTCTTTGAGGGAAAACTGACGTCTCTGATTCCAGTTTAAAAACTCTTCCATTGTTTTCTCTGGACTCAGCGTTGCTGCGTGCAGCTCTTTTTAATGTTTTATACATAGGAACAGATAGATTTTTAAATATAGCTTCATCACTTCAGGACCTTAACGCTTCTATTTGCCTCCTGCTTACTTATAATAACATAGATGTGATTAAATTTGATGCGTTGATGCTTGGTTGGGGCTTCATTAAGTTGACGCTGGGTGCTTGCTGCTCGTCTTGCAGGCCTGCTGCAGTACAGCCATGAAAAAGGGGAGAAGGGAGGCAGCCTGTCTTTCAAGTTCAACCTGGTCGATCCAGAGGGCAACAAACTGATCGACCAGTCCTTCTTCATCAGTGTGCTAGGTAGGTTTTCCTCTGGTACCTGCAGCCCAATAAAAAGGCTGAAGTGTTCTCTCATTTGTTGGAGAAGACAAGGCAATTACTGCAGATTTATCCCTTTTGTCCTGCACGCTTACTGATGTGCCACTGCACACACACCCCGCATACAGAGCAGAGCGGCCACTGCTGATCATAAACCATATCAATATGTAGAAATGGATGTCCACTTTGATACCTTCTTAGCCTTAACTGTACTTTGTTTTTGGCTTTTGTTTGTTAACAGAGGCCATAGTTAAAAGTGTATAAGGCAGCAAACGTACGGCTGGTTCTGATAATTCTTTAGTTTAATGTTTTCACAGATAAATAATTTTTGACAGGTTGTGTTTATATTTATTATAGCTTTATAGGCTTTTTTATTTGTTCATTTATGTTAACACCAATGAACCATTACATTACAGCTACTGTCAAGTAAAATGAATAATGCTGATCATCTTTTTAAAAGGCCACTTTAAAAAGGGGAATTTTGGATATGCAGCAATTAACAGTTTGTTTCTCAAGTTAATGGTCAGAAGCAGGAAATATGAATAGCTCAGGGCCTTGTAGTTTATTTTCGGCAATATAATGATTACTCAGCTTAAAAGTGGTCCAAATCCAGGGACAAAGACTCCCAAGGATTACTGGAGTAACCATGCTGACCCCCGTCCACTGCTGAATGCACATAAGACTCCGTAACGGAAGAGTGAGTTCAGGACTGATGGAAACAGACTTTCCTGCAGGTGATGTAGATAACTGAGGCCGGATTCATTGGAAGAGACAGAAAAATGCTTAGGTGCATTCTTTGGCTGATGGGTGTGTACAGTTGGAAAGAAAATGAGACACAGTTTTTATAACCGTCAACGTTTCTGTTTGTGCCTTTAGAACTAATAATAATATTCATTCATTATCTACAGCTTAGTCCATTACGGGTCGCGGGTTAGCTGGAGCCTTTCCCAGCATGTAACAGGTAAGAGGAGACAGGTCACCAGTCCATCGCAGGGCCAACACAGATAGAGACAAACAATCATTCACACATACTCATTCCTAGGGATAGTTTAGAGTCACCAATTAACCTAACATGCATGTCTTTGGACGGTGGGAGGAAGCCAGAGAACCCGGAGAGAACCCACGCATACACGGGGAGAACATGCAAACTCCAATAAAAATAATAATGAAAGGTTCATATATATATACATTGAAGAGGTCGATGAGATAAGTCTTTATTCATCCCCAGCAGGGAATTTGCAGTGCAACAGCAGCCAGACAGACGGATAAGAAGTAAAAACATAAAACAATAAAAGTAAAGAAAAGGAAAATAATAATAATAGTAATCCAAACTACTTCTGTGGTTCAGCAGCTCCAGTCCAGAAGCAGCTGGACGCTGACAGACTGTCTCTCACGTGTCCCACTTCTCCATCCTGTTCTGCATAATTCACTGTTTCTTTCTCTTTGTGAAGCTGTTTATTTCACTTCCTACCACTCTGCCTTCTGATGATTTTCTTTTCTCTCAATCTCTCCGACTTTGTTTGTCTAAACCCCTCAAACTTTATCCGTCTTTCACACATTTACCATCACCCACCAGCAGTTTTCAACTTGCTTTATTTTTCGCTGCTCTGATCTTCTCTGTCCAATCAGTCTTAGCTTGTTTCTCCCTCACTGCTTTAGTTTATCTTTGTTTTTATAAGAATGAGACATTGACTCCCAGTACTTTTCCTTTTAGGATAAATTGTTTTTTTTTTTGTTTTGTTTCTCTGATAAATCTCTGCTTAAACAGGGATTTTTTTTCCTCTCGGGACTAACCCTCATTGTTTCTCCTCCAGAGGACCGTCTTCCTCCGTCTGTGGTGGTAAACAAGGGCCTGGTGCTGGATGAGAACTCCATAAAGAAGCTGACCACGCTCCAGCTGTCGGCCAGCGACCAGGACAGTGAGCCGAGCGAGCTCATCTATCGTATCACCAAGCAGACAAACCTGGGTCACCTCGAACACGCTGCCAGTCCAGGTAGGCTGAGGAGGAGGCTCATGTTCCACCAGCACTTCTTTTAAAATCAGGTGTAGGATGCGCTTGCAGCAGCTAAGTGAGTCATACAAATAAAGTGATATGAAACACATACAGCCATAAACTGTATATAAAAGATAGACGGAGCCTCCGTGACGTCACCCGTAGGTTTCTGAAGAGCTGAATTGAAGCTCATTGGGCGGTTTCCACCGTCGCCATCTTGGCAGCGTCACGCGTGCGGTTGTTCCCAGTCGTTCCAAAAATGGGCAAAGAGGTGGAGCTGAGAGGGGGACTGTGAAGGTGGGGGTGGATATTTGACACCATCAAACTCCGAGCTGCCTGTAGCTAACAGCTACCGAACTAACGGTAGCTAACTGGCTAACGGAGGTAGGTGGGCCAAAGCTAAGGCGTGCTGTTAGCCAGCTAAAAACCGCGGTTGTGCTTCACTCTCCCTTCTTGCTGCAGATGTTGGATACCCGTCAATCAAAAGAACACGCCCCTAATTATGCCGAATTTCAAGATTAAATAACATCCAAATAGGTGAGTTAAGGCTGATTTATGCTTGAGCGTCGTCTGCGTCCACGTAACCGCTGTAGGCTCGGTGTAGCTCCGCAGAGGCTCGACGCGCACCTCTTCCAGACCTGACGTGCACCCCTGCTACACAGACGGTTACGCGGAGGTTCTCCCTTGTGATTGGTCAGTTTGGGTTCACGTGTTGCCGGATATCTGGATCTTGTGGCTAAATTTGTGTGGTAACCACTGTTTCTAAAAACAATAACCAGTTGATCAAGTTGATGAGAGGCTGATCGAATTATTTATTTATTTTCTTCCACAAACTAATAAAGACACTGAACCATGCTGGACGCCATTGTTGTTTTAAGCAGAAAATACCTACCAAACTGAAGATAATCATCAAAATAACTCCGACCAGGTGAGTTTACTGGCCGGTTCCACCCCTGCTGCCACCTTCAGGTTAGGAGGAGAAACTGCAAAAGACACCAAACTACGCGCACCCCCTACGCTCAAGTGCGAAAGCAAACTCAGCTACGCCGTAGCCGGCTGCACACAGACGCCACGCAAGCATAAATCCGCCTTTAGAAAAAAATTCCCCCTCACAGTTGTCATGACCTGCTAATAACGTGACCTGTTAATCCTAAAATGGATTTTTGTACCAGGCTTTAAACATGTTTATTTCTGCTGTGAAGATTTGCTGTGTCTTTTTAACATGGGAGTCTATGAGGATTTGCTCTGTTTTGGAGCCAACCCCCTAGTGGATGAGGGGGGAACTGCAATTTTTGCCACTTCCGCTTAGACCGCCCTCACATACTGACGCTTGCATACAGCAGAATTTTCTTGTCTAAATTTAAAGAATAATTCATATAATGAGCTCTTTAATTCCACTGCAGCTGTGCAACCTCAATTAAAACCGCGTTACCCTGTTAACCCCTTAACATCTGTAGCAAATTTGCATAAAGCCTAAATTTTGTCTTAATTTTGTTTCCCCCTGTAATTATTTATTTATTTTTTTTAATTTGCATAAATTTAGGCATTAAGACCTGTTTTGATTGGTTGATTGTGTTTTCCCATATATGCTAAAAAAAATGCTTTCTACGGGCACATGTGCACCTGGAATATGCACACTGTCGCAGAGCAGATTTTACAGACTGACTTGACTAAATTCTGTCTCATTTATAAAAAGCAAGCAAAATAAAATAGACTGCATGAAATTCTGCGGGAAGACAGAAAAGTTGATGCATCTAAAGAGGAGATTATCAGATCTGAGCTGTTGAGGCTTTCAGCCTCGGCTGAATGGCTACTTCACACCATCAAGCGCTCCCCCAGCATGCTAATTAGCTGCATTTTAACACCGCTGTCCACATTAGGAGCATTGCTGCACCTTAGAGCATCAGAACAACTCTGGATATTCACCATGTTGTTCTTCATGTCATGCTAACACGCACAGCTAGCTCACCGCTCCTGCAGGGTGGCTGCTCTGTATACAGGATGCTTGCATCCACAGCTAAACCTTAAAGAGGCTGATTAACTGATTAAAGTTGAGACAATTGTCTTTGTCTTACAATGCAATAAAGACTCGGGTCTTTCTTCATTTTAAATTCCACTTCACTGCTTCACCTAAATAATGTTTTGGAGGAAGATGTTTTACTTCGGCTTTTTTAGGAGTTGTTTGGTAATATAATTAAGACGTTCAAGAATAATTAATTAATTTATTCTTCTCCTTTAACATTTTATTACTGCAATTAATTAAAAGATTCTAGAGGCATAAATCTATTAATGTGACATTGCCACTAGCTTAAGAATATTAGGTGAAATCACATCGGGGCAATCACACCTTCAGCACTGTGACAAATTGCTTCGGACCGGCCACCAACATTTTAAAGGTGCAGCGTGAACCAAAATCAAAACAAAATATAATTTAGCTAAAAAACAAACCTGTGTTTCTATTGGTTTCTAATCACTTTACTTAAAAAGCTGTTGTGTTTTTATTTTCTTAGAATGAACCGTTTATATTACCTCAATCTTAACTGGCTACAAAGATTAATGAGTAATAGAGTAATATTTCTAATTAATATTACATTTAACCATGAATACGTGTAATTGGGAACTAGTAAAATCAACATCTGCTTTCTAAACAAGTCTCTTCGAGCATTTGGTCATGCTGAAACACTTGCCTTGAGTTTCATTCAGAGTAAATCTTGATTGTTCCAGTAGAGCCTGATTATGTTTCCCACCATGTAGTAAATCTGAGGAGGCATTTTACAATAAAACTTTAAATTTGGTTTGTTGACAGAAAAGGAAGCAAAGCATGTTCTCAAACAAATAAAATACGTCATTTAAATAAGTCAACTTATTATTATCATTTTTTAATTACATGTGTTCTGTTTCAGGCACCAGAATCAGCTCATTCACCCAGGCTGACCTCGCATCTCGCAGCGTCCAGTACGTCCACACCAGTGAAGAAGAGAAGCATGCCGACCAGTTTTCCTTCACCGTGTCCGACGGAACAAACGAGGTGAGTAAAGGAGGAGGACCGCTGAAAAATCTAGAGGTTCAGCTTACTTCCATTTTAGTTTTGGATGTATACTGAAGACTTGTTCTGTATTAATAAAGTTACACAGCAACACCATAAAATGGTCAGCAAGGATGGGAGACGTTTGCCATCGCATAAGAAAATGGTGTTTAATTAGCCTCAAAAGCCATGTGTTTGCATGTGATACACTGTAAAAAGAGACAAAAAATAGCAAAGGCTTCAGAAAATGTTGTTAAAAACCGGAAAAAATCATAAATTGCCATAAAAAAAATTCAGTTTATACCTTTAAATTTACACGGGATTTTTGTTTTATTTAGGCTTTTCAATGTTTAATAAAAGACGTTTTGACTTACAGAAACAATTAAATTACCCATTAAAACAAAAAAATGCCTAAAATGATATAATATTAATTAAATGTATGTATATATATATATATATATATATATATATATATATATACATATATGGCAAAACCACCACGGGCCACGCCAACCCAACACCAAGGCTAGGTACCAACAACCACCACACACACATACACACATACACACCCAACATGGGGGGGGGGGGGGGGGGGGGGGGGGGGGGGGGGGGGGGGGGGGGGGGGGGGGGGGG
>JBAMHW010000012.1:2699887-2712701 GCA_037177495.1 Rhadinocentrus ornatus
GCACCGCCAGCATTCAAAAGTGACCAAAACATCAGCCAGAAAGCAGGAACTGAGAAGTGGTCTGTGTTCACCACCTGCAGAACCACTACTTTATTGAGGGTGTCTTGCTAATTGCGTATAATTTCCACCTGTTTATTCCATTTGCACAACAGCAGGTGAAATTTATTGTCAATCAGTGTTGCTTCCTAAGTGGACGGTTTGATTTCACAGAAGTGTGACTGACTTGGAGTAACATTGTGTTGTTTAAGTGTTCCCTTTATTTTTTTTGAGCAGTGTATATTAACATAAAACTTTAATCCTAAAATGTGATTTTTGCACTACATATTTAGTAAGTCACTTCAAATTTGTGCCTAAATCTATCTAAAATCCAGAGAACAAATTAATTTAGCTGCTTTGAGAAAAGATGATTTAATTAATAGAATAGACCCTATGATAACACGTAACAGTGGTCTAAACCAGTGGTTCCCAAACTGGAATAGACAAAAGACAAACACAAAAGATGAATTAAGGAGGTAATAAAATCAGAAAGCGGGCCTAAAACACTGTCAACAGTGATGAGGAAGCATTTGCTCTCACACAGAGAGACCACCAGGCCAACAGGAAACTCCTCTTCCCACTGGTCCTGAGGACGCATCTGAGAGGACTGCCTGTCTGCCAGAGAATAGACTTTAAAGTTCTACTGCTGCTATATAAAGCTCTGAATGGTTTAGGACCAAAATACATCAGTGACCTCTTGACCCAGTATGAACCTACCAGAACCTTTGGGTCATCTGAATCCGGTTTCTTATCAGTTCCCAGAGTCAGAACTAGATATGGAGAAGCTGCATTCAGCTTCTATGCTCCACATGTCTGGAACAAACGCCCAGAAAGCCTCAGATCAGCTGAAACCTGTTTATTTAAATCCAGGTTAAAGACCCACCTGTTCTCCACTGCATTTCACTAGTTTTTATTTAGGGTCCAGATCTGCATCTGGTTCTGTTAAGCTGGAATCTTAACTTTATTTCTTACATTTTATCTATTTTATTTGAGCTTTTACTTTCTGTTTTTATTTCATTATTTGCATTTCTTTTAATCTTTGTTTTTTCTAATGCGCTTGTATGGCTTTCTGCACTCTGCTGTAATGTTTTATGTAAAGCACTTTGAATGGTCTTGTTATTGAAATGTGCTATACAAATAAATTTGCTTTGCCTTGCCTAAAATGCTAATGGTATGTATTTATATAGCGCTTTTACCCAAAGTACTATATACATCACATTCATTCATTCACCAATAAAGATTTTTATTGGTTTTAGTTGGACTTTTTTTTTTATTAATTTTTTTTTTATAAATTGTAAAATATTTTTCTTCTACCCAGCCTGTTGACTGACTGCTGCTCCTCAGGAAAGCTAGTCCTTTGCCACGGTTGTCCTTCCCGTCAGCCAGCTTCTCCCCTGTGACACTAACTTCCTCTTAATAATAAGCTGTAGCAGTTAATAATTCAGTCATGAAAATGAATGGAAATTGGAGTTTAATAAATTACCAATAAATCATATCAATCTCACTTTACAGTCTAAAACACCAAAACAGTAAAGCAGCAAGATATTTGATACCGTTTCTGATTGCAGCAAACCTCTTTGTCTGAACTTGTAATTATCCAGTTAAAGCATGACATTAACAGACTTCCTCTGTTAAATGACATAAGGTCATTGTCAGGTGTGCATGTTATGTTGACTGGATGCTGAGAGGGACAGATGCAGACTAGAAACACCTGAAAAAACTGAGAAACAACAGACTGTGCTCGCTCTTGGATCATCCCTTTTTTTTGGTGAGAGAACGCAAATGATTGCGTGCTAACGCAAAAGAAAAAATATTTCTGTGTCCCCTGGGGGGCTCCATGCACACATTTATAATGTCTTAATAAAATTCCACAGCCTAAATGTTAAGTAAACTGTTAATTTTTTTTCTGTTTATGTCCTGTAGTAGACAGTAGTTAGAGCCCATCAGGGAGTACTGACTGCAAATTGCACACACATTTACACACACGACATATTTTGGCTTTTGTTTGTTTGCATGTTTTTTTTGGCACCGATTACGGCCTACAGCAGTCTTTGTATTTGTTTTAATAAGTCATTAACAACGCTTGATCCCATTTCACGGCTCATTGTTTAGAGACTGCAGCATTATCAGCGGAAGGTTTATCATCAAATAACAAAAAAAGTCAGAATGTTGATAAATTAAGAACTCACAGGTTATACTACTTACCTTAAGCTGGTTTTCACTGGCTGTTAATTAGTGATGTGCCACATGCGAAAGAGCCGGCTCTGAGAACCGATGCTTGGTAGTGAATCGGAAGAGCCGGCTACCATCGATTTAGAGCCGGTTTCCAGTTTCTTTTCCTTTTACTGTGTGCTTAGCTCTCAGTGCTCAGCCCCAGCTCGGCCCACGGCACTGCTTTGTTTGGATGGCTCCGCATATACAGGTGGCCAATCACATGTGAGGGTGTGTAGATGGAACTACATTGTGTGAGACAGCAGACAGCCGTGAGGAGAGTACGTGAGTGAGTGCGCCATGTCATTAAACTCTTGTCAATCAGAGGAGAAACCAAATCAGCCCATCCAAGATGAGGCATCTTATCTTTCTGAATGCCAAACTGCAATGAGGACATTAATGCTGCTTTTATGAATTTAGTTCTCGTTCTGTCTTGTGAATTTGTGTGCTGTTTTTTGTCCATTTGTGCAAGTTAAGATTTTTGTTAAAAGGACGCAAATATGAGGCTTCTTGTAAAAATGCTGAACACAAACAGGTTTTCAAAACACAATTCATTAATTTTTGCGAAGTTAAGGTAAATTATGGGGCTAAAAAGGATGGTAAATCAGGAGTCGTTTGGGAGTCAAAAAAGCCGGTTCTTCTTTGGGAGCCGAGCCATAAGAGACAGTTCTTCGAAAAGATCCACTCACCCCATCACAACTATTTGCGGTGTGATTGTACTAAATATTAAGTTAGCCAAAATCTAGTTAGCCTTTGAAAAATGGTGTCATATCAGTTAATCAGTAACTAAACCAAACAACCACCAAAACAGAATTACACAGTTTACTGCTCTATATCTATAAAGTTATTGCATTTAAGTAAATTTAAACACATTTAAACTATTAGACCATTGAACACACGGCAAAGCATGCTGGGAAACTCCACCCATCTATTTTCAACATGCTACAAGTGTGTGTAGGCGAGTCTGTCTTTTCTCCACCTCTGACTCAACTTACTGTTAGCTTACTGTTATTTATATTCACTATAACAATATTACATGCATTGGTAGCTTTAAATAGCCAGAAAGACACCAGAAAAATACACAAGTAAGTTTGATTTTATTTTTATGTAAAACAGATAAGGAGTAATTAACATTTATAATAATCAGAGGTTATTGTTTTGGTTAGTATTGGAGTCCCAAATGTATTTGTGAATAAGTAAATTGATAAATGAGACAATATGTATTTGGATGAAGATGTTTCATGAAGTTTAGTCCGTTCACTTGTGTTATCTTCACGCAGCAGACGAATGTCTGCAGTTCACACTGGTGACCAGTTGGTAGCGGAAATGCATCAAATCGTTGCGTGTGTGCTGCCGCCGAAGAAGAAGACGACGACGTCAGTACTGCAACGTTGTGTTGTTTCTTGGTCAGAGAATGAAGTTGATTCACGTTCGTTCAATGTATTTTCTGCAACATTAATTAACACTTTAAACTACTGTTGGAGACTCCGACGTATCTTGGATACTGACGATTGTTCGTTTCTGTCCTCTGTGGAGACCAGCTCGCTGGAGGAAAGACGGGGCGGAAGAAGGAGCGGACAAAGACTTTTTTTTATTAAGGGAAGCCTCGTGGGGAAGCAGGTGGGAATTTATATTCATTGGTGTGATGTGTTTAGCTGAATCTGTAAGAGTTGCGGCTCTGTGGGGTTGTTGTGGTTTGAAGTTGTGGCGGAGTTTTTCTTTAAAATAAACTAGTGGTAAAAATATAATGTCCGACACGACTTGTAAGAATAGAAAAAGAGTTATTCTGTAACCACGTTTAAATCAGTTTTAGGTTGGATATTGGACAAATATTCGCACTGGAGCCACGAGCTCTGTTTTAGGGACCATCAAGAAATGACAGGCTTTCCGTAAAACGGAAATTGTCAAAAAGAACATGAAACAATATTTTCAATAAACTGTCCATATAACCCAGTGTCTGCAAAGAAATCAGAGAAGAGAGAGAAATAACATGTCGGTTTTGTTTTTATGTAGTCAATAATCGCTAATGGGAGCCTATTTTTTTCCAATAGCTTCTAAACCAGGTGACCCAGTCCTTTTAAACCAAAGCTGAATTGAAGCAGATGATCATCTCAACAAGACATAAGTCTTTGTTTGTCATGTTTTATATTAAAAATTTTATTAAAATAATCAGTTTTCACTATTGGGAGCTTATTTATTGACTAGTTTCTAGCTGTGATTTTCCAGGAACACAAAAGAAGTCCTCCTGCCCTCTTTAAATCCTTGTTATATTTTACATTAATAACTATGTGAAAATTATTCTATCTTCTATCTATAGGTCTATCCATCTATAAAGATCTATCTATCCATTTATAGATAGATAGATAGATGGATAGATGGATAGATAGATGGATAGATGGATAGATGGATAGATAGATAGATGGATGGATGGATGTGGCATTAGAATTACAAACTATCCAATTGTGGCTGTTAAGGCAAGCCAAGGTAATCCGATGCTCACACACAGAAGGCGTCCACAAAATCACTATAGAAAATGAAAGTACAACTTAAGTACAAAGATGGGTTTTATTGTTTGAATGTCTTGTATATCAATTGGATGTGTGACAGACATATACAGTGGGGCAAAAAGTATTAAGTCAGCCATCAATTTTGCAAGTTCTCCCACTTGAAAAGATGAGAGAGGCTTGTAATTTTCATCATAGGTCTACCTCAACTATGAGACAAAATGAGAAAAAAAATCCAGAAAGTCACACTGTATGATTTTCAATGAATTAATTGGTAAATTCCTCTGTAAAATAAGTATTTGGTCACTTACAAACTAGCAAGATTTCTGGCTCTCACATACCTGTAACTTCTTCTTTAAGAGGCTCCTCTGTCCTCCACTCGTTGCCTGTATTAATGACACATGTTTGAACTGGTTATCAGTATAAAAGACACCTGTTCACAACCTAAAACAGTCAGACCTCAAACAGTCAGACTCCAGACTCCACTACCAAAGAGCTGTCAAAGGACACCAGAAACAAAATGGTAGACCTGCACCAGGCTGGGAAGACTGAATCTGCAATAGGTAAGCAGCTTGGTGTAAAGAAATCAACTGTGGGAACAATTATTAGAAAATGGAAGACATACAAGACCACTGATAATCTCCCTCCATCTGGGGCTCCATGCAAGATCTCACCCATGGGATCAAAATGAGTCAGTCCCCAAAAGTCTTTAATAATACCAGAAAAGGTCGCTAGATCTGTTGCTAGTCGCTGAAAAAAAAAGAAAAGTCGCTAGAGCGGAGTAAAAACAAATTCGCTAAGTTGGCGACGCTGAGCCAAACCACTTCCGTACCACCGAGTTAGCCTTTCCTCTCTTATCAACTACTTCTTCTGCTTTCTCTTTGCTTGTAGAAGCTTGTTCAGTCATGTTACATTACAGACATGAGCACTCGTACTGTAGCTAAAACTAGCAGCGTTGGAGCCCAGCCTAGGCTAGCCTTCTACCTCGCGCTGAGCACAGCCAACTGCTGCTGGGTTGTTTTTTTTTCCTTTTCTTTACTACTGCTGGGCTTAGTCAGGCTCCGTGTCTGTGGTGTACGTCATCACTTACGTAGCCAATGTGTTGCAGCTCTTTCTGTTCAGCTTGAACGCCAGTCAGTGAAACGCTGTAATTTTATACTGTATGTATGTCAAAATATCGGAAATTTGTTCAAATCTCATATCACCGTTATTGAATAAACGTATATTGTGATATATATTGATATTGAATTATTGGCCAGCCCTAGGGCCATGTATTGTGAGATCTTGAGTGAAAACCTCCTTCCATCAGCAAGGACATTGAAGATGAAACGTGGCTGGGTCTTTCAGCATGACAATGATCCCAAACACATTGCCCAGGCAACAAAGGAGTGGCTTCGTAAGAAGCAATTCAAGGTCCTGGTGTGGCCTAGCCAGTCTCCAGATCTCAACGCCACAAAAAATCTTTAGAGGGAGTTGAAAGTCCGTGTTACCCAGCGACAGCCCCAAAACATAACTGAGATCTGCATGGAGAAATGGGCCAAAATACCAGCAACAATGTGTGAAAACCTTGTGAAGACGTTTGATCTCTGTCATTTCCAACAAAGGGTATATAACAAAGTATTGAGATGAACTTTTGTTAACTTTTTATAAACTTTTTTCTTCTTCCTGCTCTTGACGGAGGCAGACGCCTTTTCTTCTCTCTCCCTCCACACATTCCCTGCTGCTTGTTCTGTCTTATCTGAGCTTCTCTCTGCATTTCTGTTCTATATCTTGAACCATGTTAAACCATGGATCTGATCAGCTGTTCTCTCAATACAATTGACCAAATTTATTTGAACCGCAAAAGGAGCGTAGGGGAGCCCGCTTGTCCTGGCGGATCTTTCGCGGCTGGATATGTGATGGATTCCATGGGGGGGTGCGGAAGGTCATGTGTTTGTTGTTTCTTTCTGTTGAGGATGCAGAGGATATCTACACAATTGGATTTATAATAACTGGGTTTCTGCTGTTTAGAGCGGTTTCCTGGTGTATCACAAAATTCGGGCACTGTTGGCAGCCACTGACAAGCTGCTGGACTTTTGTGCCGGTGTGTGCCGAGCTCTGAACAATCAGACTATGGCGTTGCAGGAGCTTAATCGTAAACTGGATGCCATCCTAGCTCAGAATAGCAAGCTGGTTGCAGTTCCAGAGCTCATACACGGGGTGGACACTCACTTGGAGAAGCTGTCAGGTCGGCTAGGTGGAAACTGACCAAGATTTGGATGTTTTAGTCACCAGTGAGAGACCACTGAGAGACTTAAGGCAGACGAAACAAGCTCTAGCCTGAACCAAAACAAAAGCTGTTATCATAATCTGGCTCCCTGAACTGGCCTTGAATGGCTGGTTACCATGTTCTCCTGGAATGTTGTGCAGATGGAGGCTCTGCCCCCATCCTCTCCCCTCCCATCTTCTCGGACTGGAGACCTTTACTGGATCAGCTCCCAAAGTCGCCCCACTATCATGTGGTGGTAGAGACTGGAGAAATGAACTGGGGAAAGTTCACAGGCCCACTTATACTTACTTACACACACATGCATGTACACTCACACACTATTACAGACACCGTCCCCTCCATGATTTCACCGACTTGGTTGGACACTTCCCCCTCCCTCCACTTCCGGGCGGCGGGTGGATTTCTGGAATTTTGTTCTCATTTTGTGTCATAGTTGAGGTAGACCTATGATGAAAATAACAGGCCTCATCTTTTTAAGTGGGAGAACTTGCACAATTTGTATCTGACTTAATACTTTTGCCCCACTGTATATGGTTATATATGTTGAAATACTATAAATACTACATGCGTTAAAAATAATGAAATACAGTTGTCCAAATTTAAACAATGTTTGCTCCAAAATGTATTAAACATGCCTCCTGGTGAGGTGTTCCGGGCACGTCCCACCGGAAAGAGGACCCGGGAAAGACGCAGGCCACGCTGGGTGGACTACATCTCTCAGCTGGCATGGGAACGCCTCGGGATCCCTCCGGATGAGCTGGTGAATTTGGCCAGGGAGAGGGAAGTCTGGGTTTCCCTGCTTAGGCAGCTGCCCCTGCAACCCAACTCCGGATAAGCGGCAGAAAATGGATGAATCGATGGATTTTTTATAAGCAAAGGCAAAAACCTTTTACATTCATGTATGTTTCACTGCATTTTAGGTCCAGAGCAGGTGAAACAACTGTGAAGTTTAAGAACGATTGGTGATGTAATGGAACACGATATGAAACAGGTACGTGACATCCGCGTTTTTATTCAGATAACGGCACATTGTTTTGCATCAAACGTTCCACATCAGTTTCAGTACAGACTGGAACACCGTTTCAATCTTGCCATCACTAATTTGAAGCTGATTGTCTTGCCTGATTCTGGCATCCACACACATACTAAACAACTTGTTCTAGTCTGTTTTCACTATAAACTAATGCAGATCGATCAGTAGTCCACATTTTTTTATTGAACACGAGCAAAGCGGGCAAAGGCGGAACATAGGCCTATTATGTTATTATTATTATTATTATAGATTTAAACAAAGGTGCTTCAACTAGGCTTATAAAGTAAAGTGCTCAGAATTGCTACAATTACAGAAAAACAAGTGAGCAACAACTGGTGCTTCATCTTCTGGCTCTCAGCATATTCTGAGTGGAAATGCTTCAGATGCACTGTTGCCAACTCCTCAATAAGAAAAGTAGCTACTGACTCTCCTAAAAGTCCTAGAAGTCGCTAAATGACGTCATCATCTTATCAGCAAAACATAATACAATAAAATTGAATTGTTTAGTAAATATTTTCTTTGTTTTTTAGTTTAATCTTAAGTTTAATTTTTTTTTTAATGAGGAGTCAGGAATATGTCATAACACTTAACTTTTTTAATATTTTTGTCCACATGCTTCTTTAATAGACATTGATATCTCCTCCAGTCAAGCGACAGTCGACATTCGTGCATGTCAAATGTTGCGGTCGTTTCTTTATCAATCTGATAGATGGGGGCGGTTTCGCCCCTGTTGAGAAACACTGCTCTAAACAAACATAACTTTTTTTCCTCACCAAAGACCAGTGCTCAGTTAACACAGTGAACAACCCGGGGTTTTAAGAAACTCATCAACACTTTGGACAAACGGTATCACTGCCATCTCGTCACTATTTTAATCTCGTGTCTCTCCCTGCCCTGTATGATGTCATGAGGGTGTTGTGAAGGACGTGGCTACAGTCCAATGTTTTGCCACCGTTACGGACCTGTGGTCAAGCCGCACCATAGAGCCGTATATGACGCAGATTTCAATGTGAAATGAAAAGTTTTTCCAGATTACACGGGCAGAATATAGCTGGTGGCCTTTGAAAAACAATAGCTAGTGGGACCTGATAAAAAGAAACTAATCTGTATTACAACAGAAAACGCTTCAAATGTCTCTCATTCTCTAATTGTATTCTCAGTTTCAATCAAAATCATCAGGATTATCATTTTTCCCATAATCGAATAGCCCTACTGCATGATCTTTATCTTTATTTTAGTGTTTCCTGCAGATGTGCAGCAGATGATTACAGAGGGGGTTCCTTGTAAACTGAGTCTGGGCCTAGAGTTCCACCTCAAAAATGTGGAACCAGAGGAACTATGTCCCAATCAGGATGGAAAGCAGTTGATGATAGGATGATGGAAAGTGTCACCAGTTTACCGATGATGATGACTCCTCTGAAGAGTGAAGATGATGATGATAAAGAATCTCAACCATGGTCATATTCAGCCATTCTTCATCAAACCAAAACTGAAGGCAACACAGAGGTGGAGGTTCCAACCAACAACCCAGCTAAACAGATTAAATCAGAAACTGATGAGGAGGACTGTGGAGGACCAGAAATAACCAGTAATCCAGACCCAAACATTTATTTACAACCAAATAGTGACAGAAAGGCTTCAGATTCTTCTGAGATACATTTGCACATTATGGACATGACATGGAAGATGATGATAAAAGCTGGAATGACAACAAGGCACATGGATCGGGTGTAAACAGTGATGTGGAGTGTAACATGGCCAAAAAAATCCTTAGCTGGTGAAGAGTTTCACGACCAACAATCTCTCCAGAGACACTTAACAAAAAGGTCTTTGAGTTGTTTGAACAGAAAGAAATGTTTTAGAGTAACACCCAATGTAAATATCCAGAAAAAAGAGACCACACAGGGAAAAAAAACAGTTCGATGTGATGTTTGTGGAATAATAATCAGTCATAAAACCCATCTCAGTATTCACATGAGAATCCACACAGGAGACAAACCATTCAGCTGTGATGAATGTGGACATAGATTTAGTCACAAGGTAAACTTAACCCAACACATGAGAATCCACACCGGAGACAAACCTTTTACAGTGTAGATATGTACTGGTTAGAAAATCTTCAGGGGAGTATTCCCCTTCTCAAGGCAAGTTTTTTTGTATAGCACATTTCATATACAAGACAATTTTAAGTGCTTAACTAAAACATTAAAAGCCTTACAGTGGGATGCAGGAAGCAATAACAAGTGCATTATAAAGCAAACTAAAAGAAATTAAAGAAAAGTTTAAAAAAATTTAAACAGAAAGAAAAAAGCTAAAATGAAATAGATGATATGTAAGAAATAAAGTTCCAGTGTGGGGAATTTAACAGTTGCTTTGATAATAGAGAGCAGATAGGAAAGGTTTTAACCCTGATTTCAAGAAAGAGAGTCACCCGAAAAGTCTGATTCAAGCTAGCACCATTTTCTAATTGGGTCTCTAACAAATATCTCTCACACTCTTTGTCTTTTTGTGTCTGATTCTTTAGGAAAGTGTTGGTCTCACTCTGTAATGCTTAGGTTTGACTTTAAAAATATGAAGCTTTTTTTTTTGTTAGAAACAATAAAAATGCTTATTTTGAAAATCTTTATTTTAGTAGAATCAATTAAACTGGTGGAAAGGTTTTTTCGGAATCTCATTTCAAGATATTCTTTTAGCTAAGCTTGATACTTAAGGTGTGTCCCAATTCAGGGTCTGCACACTTTGAAGTGCACAGACTACGTACGCTACGGAGCGTGCTTACACTACACACTTCGAAGTCCGTTTAATGTTTGTGAAATCGGACAGCCTACCTAGCCAACAAGAATTTCCCATAGCAACAACAGAGGACATTGAATCACCTAAACCTGAAATTACTCATAGGACACTTCAGTTGACGCTGAACACCGACCTGCAACACAGACAGTAAAAAAAACCCAACAAATTCTCAGACTGTTGTTTTCCAGCCGCTATACATTTCATTAACCCCTTAAAATCCAAATATTATCCACTTTAACAAACATGCTTTTAATGTACTTGGTTTTGTAACGTTTCTACTAAAGTGTAGTTAAAAAAAATACTTTTTTTTTAACTTTATTAAAATCTAAAACGTACTCTTCTAAGCTCCGTTGCTGATTCGCCACCATCCTGTGCGCAATTAATTAAGGGAAAAAAGAGTCCGCGAAAGATACGTCATCAGCAGCCTTCGTTTGAGGCCAAATGAAGTACAAAATTGAAGGGTGGAATCAGAGTGTCCTTCCAATTCTGCCAATTTGGACAGTACTTTGCGCACCGTGATGATGTATCTGTTCGACGATTCGGCACTTGAAGTGTGCAGACCCTGAATTGGGACACACCTATAGCCTGACCCTGAGTAGACTTTTTCTCCAGCACAAGTTTCCAGGGTAACTCAGCAGGGAATAATTAAAACCATGATGGTGCAATAGAATTCTTATTTTGATGAGCCAGACTTATCAAAATAATTAATCAGTTAATCAGTCAATATTTTTTATAAAGCATTTTACAACTCTCAAAGGTGACCAAATTGCTTTCCAATAAAACCACTGCAAACGCAATAAAATTATGAAACGAGAAATACAATACAATGAAATTAAATAAAATGTCAGTATTACTGGGTATTAAAAGCCAGTCTGAAGAAATATGTTTTGAGTCAAGACTTAAAAAGACCCAGGTCAGTTAAAGTGCGCATATCAGGGGGACATCTGTTCCAGAGTCTGGGCCCGGCCTCAGAGAAAGCCTGGTCGCGCCAGTGTTTGTTCTTGGCTTTTGGGACTTCCAGCAAAAGTTGGCTAGAAGACCTCAGAGTTCTGTTTGGGTTTTGTAGAGAGAGCATGTCAGATAATGAAGATGGGTTGAGGCCATTAAGAGCTTTAAAAACAAACAATAACCCCTGATTTCCACTGGGTGCGTGTTAGCCATGTTACGCCTCCGTTTTAGTCAATGGTTTGGTTTCCACCGAGTGCATCGCAGCGTGTATTAGAAGCATCCCAGAAGCTCCTTGTCGCGGCTCCCGGTGTAAATTTGTGCTGCTAAACCATTAAAACATCATGTCTTTAACCAGTCAGGGGGTCTCAGTGGGTTTTCTTTTTTATCATGGATGACGAGACGTTTATCCCGGAAGTAGGGAGAGTCACAAGATTCTCCACTTGTCCGGTGATTTCGTGATCTCCTGCTACCTGGACTGTACTCACAGACACTCTACACCTGACACGTTCCTGGTGTAGCTCACCATGCCACGGAGGTCGGAAAAAAACCATGGTGCAGCCGTAATGTTGGCGCACACAGTGAAAATGAGGGGTGAGATCTTAAAATCAGTTCTAACAGAAACTGGAAGCCAGTGGAGCAACTGCAGAACTGAAATAAACCGAAGTGCTCCCGATATAAAGTGTACTGAAATAGTCAATTCTGTAGCTGATAAAAGCATGGGTAGCTTTTTCCAGATGCAAGCAATTTAAAAATGGCTTAACTTTGGCCAAGAGTTGAAGTTGGTAAAAACTAGATTTGACTACGCTGTCTTTTTGTATTTCAAATTGTAAATTATCACAGTAGGTCTGAGTTTAGAAGTCAGTGCACCAAGATTAGTAGTTTCAGGATCAATGATAAAATATACTCTGTTTTGTCCTCATTCATGTAGAGAAAATTGTGGTGCAACCACTTGTTAATGTCAGCGATACAGGCAGCCAATGATCTCACAGAATCACCACATCCTGGTGACACTGGGAGATA
>JBAMHW010000012.1:2717968-2729724 GCA_037177495.1 Rhadinocentrus ornatus
AGTCATAAAACCCATCTCAGTATTCACATGAGAATCCACACAGGAGACAAACCATTCAGCTGTGATGAATGTGGACAAAAATTTAGACACAAGACAGGCTTAACCCAACACATGAGAATCCACACAGGAGACAGACCATTCAACTGTGATGAATGTGGACATAGATTTAGTCAAAAGACTAACTTAAACCAACACATGAGAATCCACTCAGGAGACAGACCATTCAGATGTGATGAATGTGGACATAGATTTAGTCAAAAGACTAACTTAAACCAACACATGAGAATCCACACCGGAGACAAACCATTCAGCTGTGATGAATGTGAACATAGATTTAGTGACAAGAAAACCTTAACCCAACACATGAGAATCCACACAGGAGACAAACCATTCAGCTGTGATGAATGTGGACATAGATTTAGACACAAGACAAACTTAACCCAACACATGAGAATCCACACAGGAGACAGACCATTCAGATGTGATGAATGTGGACATAGATTTAGTCAAAAGACACACTTAACCCAACACATGAGAATCCACACAGGAGACAGACCATTCAGATGTGATGAATGTGGACATAGATTTAGTCACAAGGCAAACTTAACCCAACACATAAGAATCCACACAGGAGACAAACCATTCAGCTGTGATGAATGTGGACATAGATTTAGTGACAAGAAAAGCTTAACCCAACACTTGAGAATCCACACAGGAGACAAACCATTCAGGTGTGAAGAATGTGGACATAGATTTAGACACAAGGCACGCTTAACCCAACACATGAGAATCCACACAGGAAACAAATCATTTACAGTGTAGATATGTGCTGGTTAGAATATCTTCAGGGGGGTATTCTGTGAAAATCGCTCAAGGCAAGGCAAGTTTATTTGTATCGCACATTTCATATACAAGACAATTTAAAGTGCGTTACGTAAAAGCATTACAGCGGGGTGAAGGAAGCAATAACAAGTTCATTAGAAAACAAACGTTAAAAAAAATTAAAGAAACTTTAAAAGACATTAAAAACCGAAAGAAAAAAGTTGAAACGAAATAGATAAAATGCAAGAAATAAAGTTCCAGTGTGGGGAATTTAACAGTTGCTTTGATAATAGGAAGCAGATAGAAAAGGTTTTAACCCTGATTTCAAGAAAGAGTCACCCGAAAAGTCTGAAAAAATGAAAATGTGGGTCTGACTCTGTAATGCTCAGGTTTTAGCTTTTTTTTTGTTAGAAACAATAAAAATGCTTAAATTTGATTTTAATAGAATCAATTAAACTGGTGGAAAGTTTTTTTGGGAATCGCATTTCAAGCGTCAGAATTTTTTTAGCTAAGCTTGATACTTAAGGTGTGTCCCAATTCAGGGTCTGCAGACTTTGAAGTGCACAGACTACGTACGTTACGGAGCGTGCTTACACTACACACTTCAAAGTATGTTTAATGTTTGTGAAATCGCACAGCCTACCTAGCCAACAAGAATTTCCCATAGCAACAACAGAGGACGTTGAATCACCTAAATCTGAAATTACTCATAGGACACTTCAGTTGACGCTGAACACCGACCGGCAACAAAGACAGTAAAAAAAAACAGAAAAAACAACAACATTCTGATTTTCTGTTGTTTCCAGCCGGTACACGTTTTATTAACCCCTTAAAAATCCAAATATTACCGAATTTGAATTTCACCATTTAACAAATGTGCTTTTAATATACTTAGTTTTGTAATGTTTCTACTGAAGTGTAGTTTTTTAAAAAAAAACTACTTTTTTAACTTTATTGAGATCTAAAATGTACTCTTCTAAGCTCAGTTGCTGATTCGCCACCATCTTATGCACAATTAAAGGAAAAAAGAGCCCGCGAAGTATACTTCACCAGCAGCTATTCGCGGCCGCTTTAGCCAATGGTTTGGTTTCCACAAGGTGTGTTGCAGCGCATATCAGAAGCATATCAGAAGCATCCCAGAAGCGCCTTGTCGCGGCTTGCCGCTAAATTTACGGTCCGTGTCTATTTTTGACAGAGCACACACCCAGAATGCGTCAAATTCTGCAGTTTGGATAGGGGCAGACACAAAGTCAGACATGGGAGCAGTGTAAAAGCTTCCGGTATTTTTCAAAATGAAAACCCCCATGCATATTTGCGCTGCTAAACCATGAGCGTCTTTAACCGGTCAGGGGGTCTCGGTGGGTTTTCTTTTTTATCATGGATGACGAGATGTTTATCCTGGAAGTGATGAGTCACAAGATTCTCCACTTGTCTGTTTTTTTCGTGATCTCCTGCTAGCTGGACTGCACTCACAGACACTCTACACCTGACATATTCCCGGTGTAGATCACCATGCCACGGAGGTCGGAAAAAAACCATGGTGCAGCCGTAATGTTGGCACACCCGGTGAAAATTAGGGGTGAGATCTTAAAATCAGTTCTAACAGAAACTGGAAGCCAGTGGAGCGACTGCAGAACGGAAGTAATGTGCTACCGCTTGGGCCTTTTGTTAAAAAACGAGCCGCAGCATTCTGCACCAGCTGGAGCGTCTGTGGGAGGACTTGGAGACTCCAATATAAAGTGTACTGCAATAGTCTATTCTGGAGCTGATGTAAGCATGGATACCCTTTGCAAGATTCAAGCGATTTAAAAATGGCTTTGACTTTGGCCAAGAATCAAAGTTGGTAAAAACTAGATTTGACTTCAAATTTTAACTTTTTCACCCCCAACTTTTTCACAGTAGGTCTGAGTCGAGAAGTCAGTACACCAAGATCAGTAGTTTCAGGATCAATGATTAATATATACTATATACATATATGTGTAGAGAAAATTGTGGTGCAACCACTTGTTAATGTCAGCAATACAGGCAGCCAATGATCTCACAGAATCACCACATCCTGGTAGCACTGGGAGATAAAGCTGAATGTCATCTGCATAGCAGTGAAATGCTAAGTTGTGCCTGGCAATAATTTAACCAAGTGGCAACAGATAAAGTGAGTATAAAAGAGGGCTTGAGTATAGAACCATGTGGTACGCCACAACACAAAGATGCCAAAAAGGAGCACAACTTGTCAAGCATTGCACAAAAGCTATGCCTTGGGTCAGGTATGAGGTAAATCACTTTAGTGCAGTACTACAAATACCAACAAGTTGTTTCAGGCCAGACACCACGACCTTCGTGCATGTGAAATGTTGCGCTCGTTCATATAAACGTGCACACGGTGGCTTAAGACGCGACACAAGGAAATAGAAAATCAATATTTGTGAATCTTGACTAAATTATCCACCAGCTCCCAGAGACACAAGCGATAACAAACGTTATAAACAAACAACTTTTTTTCTCGCCAAAGACCAGCGCTCAGTTAACACAGTGAACAACCCGGGATTTAAGAAACTCATGAACACTTTGGACAAACGGCATTGCTGCCCTGTATGATGAGTGTCATGAGGGTGTTGTGGAGGACGTGGCTACAGTCCAGTGTTTCACCACCCATACGGACCTGTGGTCAAGCCGCTCCATAGAGCCGTATATGGCGCGGATTTCAACGTGAAACAAAATGTCTCCAGTCTCATTTATACCAGATCTCACCTGGTAGAACATGGCTGCTGGTCTGAGACAAATAATTAATTTATTAACATCTTTTGCTTTTTCTTTTTTTTGGGGGGGGGGGGGGATGCTGAGTTTTAAGGCTAGATGGCATAGTTGAGCCAAGGGGGTTGAGTCTATAAACGGGGGCTGAGAGTTCACTTAGGTCTTTCTCCCTGATGCACCACACCTGATCAGCATGCAGTAGAGGCCTTTGTCTGGTAGAATTTATTTCTCAATATAAAATGTTGAGTAGTGGCTTCAACACAACAATCAGGACACAAGGTATGCTTAAGCAGCAGCAGCATGTGACCTTTATGAATTAGAATGTAAGCATTCTTTGTTTTCATGCATACGCTGTTTTAAACAGTTTTCAGAAAAGGTAAACGTGCATAAAACATTTAAAAACATTAACTTAGGCATACTTTCATGTAGAAACCTCGTCCAAAGTTTAAACAAGAAATTAAAGTTAAGCTTTTTATTGTCTTAAATGGTATTTTTAATTTAGTTTTTTTTAATAACGGTTTTGACACAATCGCAGTTCAAGTTTTATCAGATTTGAGATTTTTCTGCGGAACCTTCACACTTTGTTGCGGTGATATCACACACCCTAAATTTAGCCCTAAAACATTCAGAAAAGTTCTCCAACTCTCACATCATCATTCAAAACTACCTAATAAAGTGGCCTTTGTGTGTATGTCATCTATGTGCGAAGGATTAAAACTCTGAGCATGTGTGTTGTTTTGCAGAGAAATGATCTGTTATCATGGCATCTTTATTGGTAAGATCAGTTTTTTTTAATTTATTTTTAAAATAAGGTTTTCAGTAATTTAACTTTGGTAATTTGGATGAGTTGGAGAGCCTTGCCAATTCCCCTTCATCTTTCACTGCAAAAGAATGTCATAATGAAAATTAATAAAGATTTCAGACTCTATTTTGACATTTTTTATGACTTTAGAACATCTTAAGTTAACCCTTTATTTTAGCTGAATATAAAGAAAATTTAATCAAGATAAACTATCCTTAATCTTTCTATAAACCAAATTTTTAACTTTACATTTTCACTTCCTTTTTGTTGCCAAAAGGGCCTCAAGTAATGTTTTGCTAATATTTTGCTAATGTCAAGTGGCTAAGATGGAATATTTTTGATAATATTAATTCAGATAGTCCCATTTTTCTGTGTAGTTAATCATATTCTTGTATACTTTGTTGTGCATTTGATTTAGTTTTGGTTGTGAAAATGGGCAAACAGCTGATTAGTGAGTAGCGACACCTGGCATCCGCCCCTCGCCACGACATTAGCAGGGTGTTGGTTAGATCACAGCAGGACAGGTGTGAGACGGAGAAGGAGTACAGAAACGGGGCACAAGCAGATCGGGCAGCGGCAGAGGAGGTGAATCCTGCTAGAGACGACAGCAACACTTCAACTACGGATCGGAGTGACACTGGCGGCAGCTGGAGGGATTGTCGACCGGACCGAAAAGAAACTGAGCATTGCAGCGCAGTAGGCAGTTTAGTGTATACAGCAAGTGCGGACTGCCCGTCAGGAGTACCAGGACTTTTCCCGGAGGGCCGATGGTCAGGGCCTGGCGTACAGGCTCCCCTCCTCTTCATCTTCAACCATCAATCACCCGTACAAAAATGGAGAAGAAACGTAACGGAGGAACGCAAAAGTTGAGAGAAAAAAAAGCACGCACTACAAGCAGATGTGGCCAAGTGTCAGAAACTGGCAAATATATTTTCTTCACCTAAGAAAGAAAGAGTCAGGTAGGTGGCTGTAATGTGATGACGTTATTTGTCTAGATTTTTCCTCAGTCTCCCTGTGTTGCACTTGGGTCCACACCATCCCCGTTACAAATCTCTTATTTAGACTGAAGATGATCCAGCTACTGATAGTGAAAGCCAAGCCCCGGATGTCAGTGCCCTCTCTTTAAAAGTTTTTACAAGACCAAAATCAGAAGAGTTAGACTATTTCTTGAGTCATCATCCCCAGCAGAGGACAGAGAAGGCTGTAGTGCAGAGAGCTTTTTCTAGCAAAGATGGCACAGATAGGAAATGGCTTTCATACAGTGAAGACAGAGACAAGGCAGACCAGAAACACATACATCAGAGAGTGGAACAACATGAGAGGAGCAATCTACACAGAGGTTGTGCAGACAGTTTCCTTAGATCCTCAAAATGTGATGTTGGAAACCTTTTCATGGGACAGCAGATGTCTATTCATAAAGTGCAGGTGTGCAAGAGGTGTCAAGTGTTGGAGCGCGTCGTAGATGTGGCGAAGCTCATTGGAAAAAGAGGCTACAGAGGGTCACAGTCAGAGGCAGCATACATGCTTAATGATGACACCGTGCCGCATGGGAACTTCTTAAAAATTACTGTGTTGCTTTCGAAATATGTTTGCCTCAAGGAACACCTGACTATTTGTATAGAAAAGAGTAAAGAAAATACACCAGTTTGGATCCAGAGGTGGTAGAGGTTCTCCAGTTACTTCCTTGTCCAAAGCCACCGTCAACAACATCATTACAACCATCCTACACATAACAAAGACCAACATTGCAAGTCAGGTCCAGGAATCTGGGATATTCTCTGTCCAGATTGATACCACACAGGACATCACAGCCCAAGATCAGTGCTCTGCCGTCACAAGATATGTCACAGACATAGTTCATGAGACTTGTTGCTCTAATTAAATGTGAGTCATCCACTAGAGAATACTTTGTCGAAGTTGTGAGTGAAGTGCTGGGGAACATGAACCTGGATATGAAGTGCATTGCAATCTCAACAGATGGGGCCTCCAACATGGGGCCAATATAAAGGTTTCTCCGCACTTCTCTCAGAAAAATCCCCTCATCAACTCCATGTGGTGTTATTCACAAATCCTCAACCTTGTTTTAACAGACACAGCACAGTCTAAGAAAGTGGCTCTATTTTTTCTCTCATCAATAATATTGCTGTTTTTATCAGAGTCCTACCAGAGGATGTCCATTTGGGAGAAGGAGAAGAAGGACCCTAAACACAGACCTTCTCTAATTGGAGAGACACACTAGTGGGCAAAAGACAGTGCTTTGACCAAGGTATTTGGAGCTTTTGGAGAGCCAAATGGAGCCCTGTTTGTTGATGTCCTTCACACCCATTCAGCCATTCAAGATGGACAGAACATTAACACAACTACTAGGGTCAATACACGGGGCTTCATTGTACAGCTGCTGAAGTATGAATCAGTGTTCACAGCTCAGCTGTTCCTTTGAAGTTTTTCAGGTTACCTCACCAGTCTCAAAATATCTACAGATGAGTGGCATGGACATCCTGATTGCTCATCGTAAGCAGAAACCCACCTGAAAGGCCAGAGATTTTCAGAAAGTGACACATTCGTCAGGTTGGCCAACAATGTGTTATACTTGAAGAGAACAAAGCAGTGCTGGAGGTTGAGGCTGCTCTGCCACCAATAAGAGGTCGAAATAAGAAACGGCCCAAGATGAGACTGTTTGACACAGAGGCATTGTACAATGTCCACAACCGCATCATGGATGCGGTTTTGCTGTCAGGACACAACCAAGACAGCAAAAGAGGTTGGGTCAGAGGATGCCGAGGATGAGGTGGAGATGGTCAACACAAAGTGCTCATCTTGCAAGAACTGCCTGTTGTGTTGCTGCCGTATGCTGAGGAAGTACAACCTCCTGACAGATGCATAACACATAACAAACCTTGCATACAAGTTCCTGCTTATCAGTCACACAGGCAGCATGTGACCGCAGCTTTTCCACACTTAAATTCATTAGGACAGGCTCGGGAGCACTCTCACTCAGCAGCACCTGGAGGCATTTATTGCTCTTGGCCTCTCAGCAAGATGTTATGAAGATGCTGGATAGCGAAGACATCATAGAGGGTGTTGCATAATCTTCTTCCATCATCCACCTCCAGCATCCACCACCATCATATGCCACCCTGGCCCCTGAGTGGGCCAGTCAGATGCTAAATTGTACCTAAACCCGAGCCACTTTTACACCCCGGTCCTGGCTGCAGCTGGCTTCCCCACCAGGAGGAGCACAGTTGATATAGGATTTTTTTCATTCCATTAATCATTAATCTGAATTTTTTTAAGGGTAAAAGAAACTGAGAACTTTCTGAGAAATTAGATTATTACGAGAGTATACGAGTGTCATTCTCCCTTCTCGATGCAGGGTAGTGGCACAGATGGGTCCCACTATAAACTGGATTATGGTGACTCGGACTGAGATGGACCTGCTGGACGTCAGAGCCGAGTTTAAGAAACTCTACAAGTGCTCTCTGTACTCTGAAATTGAAGTGAGTTGTACTATCATAACTATTACCAGAAATGTATTAAATTTTTGTCCTTTTTTTAAGAACTTTGTGTCTTCTGAATGAGATTTGATTGGTACTGTAGTCAATTCTACTGGGTTCGCTCCAGTATGCTTTAGCTAAATGATACTTCCATACAAAGTCAGAACAAGTCCAATCTCATTAGAGGATTTTACTGGACTGTCAAGCTAGCATTTAATTATCTGTACTGCGGCTTGTAGTGAGCCATAACAATTCCATCAACATATTTCAATTTAAAAAATGTATAAAACCACTTAAATCTCAAACCCTGGAGCAGAGAAAAGGGCTGGTCTGTGTGACAGCTAACTGGTAAATTTATTTTTATGGTTGTAGCCTAAACCACTGATTGGCACAATCATTTTGCCAAGGTGGGAAGCAAAAGGTCCCCCCCCTGGCCTACCCATGCCCTGTATGAGGACTGCGAGCCACAGCCCCCTCCCTGACAGGAAAGCTTTACACGGGCGCAAGGATCTGTGAGGATGTAATGCAGCGTTGGAGATGACAACAATGCAAAGGTTCATTTTTAAAGATCTTTTGATGCATTAGATGCCACACATAAGTGTCACTGTGTTCCACATCACAGCTCTAATTTATTTATGTTCATCAGTGATGACATAACTGTGCTAAACTTTGTGTTTGGAGTAAAGCTTCGGTCAGATCTCGACCACTTCCAGATGCACCATGCACACCGGACGCAAGGACTGAAGGATACAGCACATCAGCCTGGTGTTTTCTCTGCACGTGTATAAAATAGTTTACACAGCCATGATATAAAATATAAAGGAGCTTTACTGGGAACATCTGTAGTCTCTACCAAGTCAGTGTCTTCTTCCTCCGTTTTATGGTCTAGTGTGTGAGCTCAGGTGTGCTCTTGCCCCCTTCAGTTGCAGACACACTGATGGTGGAAGGCAAGTCCTTTTTATTTACTTTTATTTATTTTTATTTATTTTTTGCCTGCACCTTGAGGTCTGACCACTTTTTTTTTTTTTATCAGCTCCGCTGTGTCAGAAAAAGTTTTTTTTTTTTCTAGTTGTTGTTGCCATGGTTTCCTCTTTGATCAGCAGCTTCTTCATATGCAACAATAATCATGTCCTGCTTTGCACTGACCATATATACCTAGTTTGGGCGTGTTCAGGGTGGGATATGGGGCTGATGCAAGTGTGCACATTTCCAAGTCTGTGATTTATAAAGAGGAAATTGGTTGGAGGTGTGCGTGCGCATGGTTTTATAAGTCTGGATTTTTTTTTGGCATTCACTTTTATTTCACCATAGATCCTATGAAATGTTTAGTAAATGAGACCCAGATCTCAGTCCAGTAGAGCAGCTATAGGATGTGGTGGAACGGAAGATTCTCATCATGGATGTGGTCGACAAATCTGCAGCAACTGTGTGATGCTGTCATGTCAATATGGAGCAAAACCTCTGAGGAAAGTTTCTAACCATGTTGAATGTATGACGGAAGAAAAGGGGTCCAACCTGTTACTAGAAGGTGAACCTCATAAAGTGGCTAACCAAGGATTAGTTGTTATAAGTCCTGTAACTTAATATCTGCCCTCCTTTGAGCAGCCTCGTGAAGATGAGAAGTAAACAGGAACACTCTCCAAAGGACACATTGTATACATCTCAAGAGATGCCTCATACTGGCATTTCTTGACTCCCCATGAATGAGGAATCATTTGGGATTTTAAAGTCTTCTCAGTTTTTGTCAGTTTAGGGGGAAGCACGGGTGAATATTTTCAGAGGCCTGAAAGGATAAACTTTGTCATTAAAGTCTAGCTTGTGTTGTGTCTACGGCAAATGTGTGAAGGCAATCTGTGGAGGAGACAACTAAACTCAGCATCCACCTGAGGATTAGAAGACATCTACCTCTTATACTTTCTCTATAGAATCGTTGTCTTCCACGCTTGATATAATTTATCCTTGAATTTTTTACTTGTTTTCAGTCTCAAACAAACTATCTGTGCAAGTTAGCAGCGTCCTTGGACAGGGACAAATCTCTTCTAGAAATGTAGAAGTCAATGTCAATATTTTTTAAGGATGATAATTTAATAAACTACTTTAAAATTTACTTCAAACTGTTGTAGTGATACTGGTGATCCATGAACTTGTAATTAACCCATTAAAGCATTACGTTAACAGACTTCCTCTGTTAACGTGGACATAAGGTCATTGTCAGGTGTGCATTTTATGTTGACTTGATGCTGAGAAGGACAGATGCAGACTAGAAACACCTGAAGAAACTGAGCAACAACAGGCTGTGCTCATCCCTTTCTTGCGAGGTAAAGCAAGAGGATTGCGTGCTAACACAAAAGAAAAAAATGGTCCGTGTCCCCTGGCGGGCTCCGTACCCACATGTACAATGTCTTAATAAATATTAATAATAAAATAATAAAATTCCACAGCCTAAATGTAAAGTAAACCGTTCAGTTTTCTCTGTTTATGGCACGTAAAGTAGTTAAAGCCCATCAGGGAGTACTGGCTGTGAATCACACACACATTTACACACATGACCATAATACAGACTATTTATTTCTTTTAATAAATCATTACCAACGCTGGATCCCATTTTACGGCTTCTTGTTTAGAGACTGCCTCATTAATGACGGAAGATTTATTATCAAATAATATTTAATGGGTCCCGTTGCCAAAGTAAAAATTGTCTTTCTGCCATGTCTGTGGTAACATTAAGAAAACCTTATTACTAAAACAGAAAAAGAGTAATTAACATTTAGAATCACCAGAGGTTATTGCTTTGGTTCTTATCGGAGACCAAATATATTTGCGAATTTGTAAATTGATAAATAAGACTATATATATTTGTATAAAGATGTTTTATAAAGTTCAGTCCGTTCACTTGTGTAGCTTACGCAGCAGATAATGTCTGCAGTTCACACTGGCGACCAGTTTGGGGCGGAAATGCACCAAATCGTTGCGTATGAACCGCCGAAGAAGAAGAAGGAGCAGAAGGAGAAGAAGAAGACCTCTTCACTGCAACGTTGTGTTGTGTTTCTTGGTCAGAGGATTACGTTGATTCTCGTACTTTTAAGGTATTTTCTGCAACATTAACTTACACTTTAAACTACAGTTGGAGACTCCGACGTATCTTGGATACTGACGATTGTTCGTTTCTGTCCTCTGTGGAGACCAGTTCGCTGGGGAGGAAAGACGGGGCGGACGAAGATATTTTTATATCTTTATCAAGGGAAGCCTCGAGGGGAAGGACGTGAGAATATATATTTCTTAGTGTTTTGTGTGATCGGTAAGAGTGACGGCTGTGTAGGTTCGATGTGGTTATTAGTTGTGGCGTAGTTTTTCTTTTAGTCTTTAAATTTAACAAGTGGGGAAAACTGTAATGCCTGGCAGGACGTGTTGTAAGAAGGGAAGATGAGTTATTCTGACAGGTCCAGACTGGCCCACGGCCACGGAAAGACAATTCCCGGTGGTGTGGGTCTTAACAGACCTGACTGGCCTGTTTGTAAAAAAAATAGACAGAAAAAAAAAGTCGCGATGATCTACATCGGTGCGGCTGATTGTCCCTCCTGGTTCTGGCATCCACACACAGATTTAACGACTTTTTCTAGTCCGTTTTCACTATAAACTAATGCAGATCGGTCAGTAGTCCAAATTACAAAAAAATAAAATTAATCAACAGCCGAGGAAGATGAATGTGGTGGCGCAAATGGACTAGGAGGAAAGGGGGAGAAGACAGGGTTCTTGTTAAAAAAAACAACTTGATATTTCTAAAGTCTCCACCGGCAGCAGCAACAGACTGGTCGATAACTGCTGTGATACAGGTGAGACGGCTGGTGAGGAGCTGCAGGTTTATATTAAACATGACATGATGATCA
>JBAMHW010000012.1:2741607-2752560 GCA_037177495.1 Rhadinocentrus ornatus
TCTAGCTGATAGACAGGTGTTCAAATACTTATTTGCAGCTGTATCATACAAATAAATTGTTAAAATATCATACATTGCGATTTCAGGATTTTTTTTTGGATTATGTCTCATGCACCTATGATGAAAATTTCTACCCCTCGAAGATTTTAGTGGTGGAACTTGCAAAATAGCAGTGTTCAAATGCTTACTTTCCTCACTATATATATATATATATATATATATAGGAAAGAGTAAACAGGCGGAGGAGTTAGGAGGAATAGGAGACACGGGAAGCTGAGGCAAGGGAAACAGAGCACACGTCGTGGGTCTTTGTTCGGCGGCGGTGGCTCGGATGCTCGTATTTCACACGTGGTTGTTGGGGATCTTTGTTGCGGCGGCTCGGATGCTCGTATCTCAAAGATTTGATCGTATCTCAAGACAAAAATTTGGTCGTATCACAGCTTGTATCTAAAAAATAAACAAGCATAAATCCGCCTTTACTGCCAAACGGGTCATGGTACAGGATGTTGCAGGCAGCAGAACTCTCTCCACGGCATCTTCAAACTCTGTCACGTCTGTCACATGTGCTCAGTGTGAACCTGCTTTCATCTGTGAAGAGCACAGGGCGCAAGTGGCAAATTTGCGGCAATAGTGTTCTCTGGCAAATCCAAATGTACTGTACGGTGTTGGACTGTAAGCACAACCCCCACCTGTGGACATCAGGCCCTCATTCTACCCTCATGGAGTCTGTTTCTGACCGTTTGAGCAGACACATACACATTTGTGCCCTGCTGGAGGTCATTGTGCAGGACTCTGGCAGTGCTTCTTCTGTTCCTCCTTGCACAAAGGCCGAGGTAGCGGTCCTGTTGCTGGGTTGTTGCCCTCCTACGGCCTCCTCCACCTCTCCTGATGTACTGGCCTGTCTCCTGGTAGCGCCTCCATGCTCTAGGCACTACGCTGACAGACACAGCAAACCTTCTTGCCACACCTCGCATTGATGTGCTATCCTGGATGAGCTGCACTACCTGAGCCACTTGGGTGGGTTGTAGACTCCGTCTCATGCTACCACTAGAGCGAAAGCCCCGCCAGCATTCAAACGGGACCAAAACGTCAGCCAGAAAGCAGGAACTGAGAAGTGGTCTGTGGTCACCACCTGCAAAACCACTCCTTTATTGGGGGTGTCTTACTAATTGCCTGTAATTTTCACCTGTTGTCTTTTCCATTTGCACAACAGCAGGTGGAATTTATTGTCAGTCAGTGTTGCTTCCTGAGTGGACAGTTTGATTTCACAGTGTTTAACTTGAAATTACATTGTTGTTTAAGTGTTCCCTTTATTTTTTTGAGCAGTGTATATATGTGTGTATGTATATATAAATGTGTGTATATATGTATGTATGTATGTTTATAGGCAAGGCAAGACAAATTTATTTGTATAGCTGATTTAAAGTACAATACAATTGCTTTACATAAAACATTACAGCAGAGTACAGAAAGCAATACAAGTGTATTTAAAAAAAAACGATTAAAAGAAATAAAATTAAATAATAACAGAAAGAAAAAGCTAAAATAACACAAATAAAATGCAAGAACTAAAGTTCCAGTGTGGGGAAAGACTATATTAAAACATGATCAAGTTTTAAAATTCCAGCTTAAAAGAACCAGATGCAGATCTGGACTTCTAAATAAAAACTATTGAAAAGCAGCAGACTGCGACTGTCTCCGTCGTGGTCCACCCAAGTTCTGAGTAAAAAATCCAGTTAAGTCCTTCTCTCTTCCTTTCTGATCGTCCCTCACTGATAAATTCCCCAGGCACTTCCATGTTTTTTTCGTCATCCATGCCGTCTCTACCAGCTGTTGTCCCCCCACCCCCAACACTACTTTTTCCACACTACCACAATATAAATAAGATAAACACAGCTACGCTGGGGGGGCGATGTAAGGAATTGTGTGGGTTGATACACCCAACAGCCGCACATTTTGACTTGTCTCTTGCTTGGTAACTTCAGCATAACTAAACTTTGACTACAAAATCGCTTTGAGAAAAAAAATCTTTTACCCTTGATTTATCCTTAAGGTGATAGTAGGCTGACTTTGTGATTCTGTGCTTCTCAAATTTAGGTCCGAGTCCATCAATACACCCAGATTTCTGGCCTGTTTGGTGGTTTTTAGGTGTATAGACTGAAGCTCTGTGACCTTTAATCGTTTCTCTTTGGCTTCAAAGGCAGTTGCCTTAGTTTTGTTTTTGTTTCAGTGAAGCTCAGGCACATCCAGTCATTAATCTCTTCAATGCATTTACCAAGAGCCTGTACTCTGTCTCCTGGTGACATTGTAAAATATATCTGTGTCATCTGCGTAGCTGTGGTAACTAATTTTGTGCCAGTGGGAACATGTAGATGTTAAACAGAAGAGGTCCCACGATAGAACCTTGGGGAACTCCACATGTAATTCTTGTCTGCTCAGATGTAAATTACCTATTAACATAAAATACTTGACGTTCTCTAAGAAGAGATTTTTTAGCGATATTTTAAAGGTGTGACTTTGAGGAAGCTCTGAGGGGATGAGGTGGTAATCTTTCTGCTGCATGATCTTTTTCATTTCAGTGTTTCCTGCAGATGTGCATCAGCTGATTACAGAGGGGATTCCTTGTAAATGGAGCATACTCCACCTGGAGTCCCTTCTCAAAAAAGTGGAACCAGAGGTACTATGACCCAATCAGAATGGAAAGCAGTTGATGGTGGGATGGTGGAGAGTGTCGCCAGTTTGCAGATGATGATGACTCCTCTGAAGAGTGAAGATGATGATAAAGAACCTCAGCTTTGGTCATATTCAGCCCATCTTCATCAAACCAAAACTGAAGGCAACACAGAGGTAGAGGTTCCAACCACCAACCCAGCTAAACAGATTAAATCAGAATCTGATGAGGAGGACTTTGGAGGACCAGAAATAACCAATAATTCAGACCCAAACATTTATTTACAACCAAATAGTGACAGAAAGGCTTCAGACTCTTCTGAGATACATTTGTCACATTTTGGACATGAAATGGAAGATGATGATAAAAGCTGCAATGACAACAAGGCACATGGATCAGGTGTAAACAGTGATGTGGAGTGTAACACAGCCACATCACCGAGCTGCTCTAAATGTGGTGAAGAGTTTCACGACCAACAATCTCTCCAGAGACACTTAACAAAAAGGTCTTTGAGCTGTTTGAACAGAAAGAAATGTTTTAGAATAACACCCAATGTAAATATCCAGGAAAGAGTCGACAAAGGGAAAATAACAGTTCGATGTGATGTTTGTGGAAAAATATTCAGTCATAAAAACAATCTCAGAATGCACATGAGAAGCCACAAAGGAGAGAAACTATTCAGCTGTGATAATTGTGGACAAAGATTTAGTCAAAAGACAAACCTAAACCGACATATGAGAATCCACACAGGAGACAGACCATTCTGCTGTGATGAATGTGGACATAGATTTAGTGACAAGAGGAGCTTAAACATTCACACGAGAATCCACACAGGAGACAGGCCATTCACCTGTGGTGAATGTGGACATAGTTTTAGTCAAAAGACAAGCTTAAACCGACACATGAGAATCCACACAGGAGACAAACCATTTAGCTGTGATGAATGTGGACATAGATTTAGTGACAAGAGGAGCTTAAACATTCACACGAGAATCCACACAGGAGACAGACCATTCACCTGTGGTGAATGTGGACATAGTTTTAGTCAAAAGACAAACCTAAACCGACATATGAGAATCCACACAGGAGACAGACCATTTACCTGTGATGAATGTGGACATAGATTTAGTGACAAGAAAAGCTTAAACATTCACATAAGAATCCACACAGGAGAAAAACCATTTAGCTGTGATGAATGTGGACATAGATTTAGTCACAAGACACACTTAACCCAACACATGAGAATCCACACAGGAGACAGACCATTCAGCTGTGATGAATGTGGACATAGATTTAGAAACAAGGCCAACTTAACCCAACACATTAAAATCCACACAGGAGACAAACAATTCAGCTGTGATAAATGTGGACATAGATTTCGACAAAAGACATGCTTAACTCAGCACATGAGAATCCACACAGGAGACAGACCATTCAACTGTGATGAATGTGGACATAGATTTAGACACAAGGCAAACTTAACCCAGCACATGAGAATCCACACAGGAGACAAACCATTCAGCTGTGATGAATGCGGACATAGATTTAGTGACAAGGCAAACTTAACCCAACACATGAGAATCCACACAGGAGACAAACCATTTAGCTGTGATGAATGTGGACATAGATTTAGACACAAGGCACACTTAAACATTCACATGAGAATCCACAAAGGAGACAAACCATTCAGCTGTGATGAATGTGGACAAAGATTTAGAGACATGACAAGCTTAAACCGACACATTAGAATCCACACAGGAGACAAACCCTTCTTTTGTGATGAATGTGGACATAGATTTAGTCACAAGGCAAACTTAAATCGGCACGTGAAAAACCACACAGGAGATGGACCATTTAGCTGTGATGAATGTAGACATAGATTTAGTGACAAGAAAAACTTAACTAAACACATGAGAATCCACACAGGAGACAAACCATTTACAGTGTAGATATGTGCTGGTTAGAATATCTTCAGGAGGGTATTCCATGAAAATTGCTCAAGGCAAGTTTAATTGTATAGCACATTCATGTACAAGACAATTCAGAGTGCTTTACGTAAAACAAAAGCATTACAGCGGGATGCAGGAAGCAACGGGTGCATTATAAAACAAACTTTTAAAAGAAATAAAAATAAAAAAAAAAGCTAAAATGAAATAGATAAAATGCAAGAAATAAAGTTCCAGTGTGGGGAATTTAACAGTTGCTTTAATATTAGAGAGCAGATAGAAAAGGTTTTAGCCCTGATTTCAAAAAAGAGAGTCATCCGAGAAGTCTGACTCAAGCTTACACCATTTTCTAATTGGGTCTCGAATAAATTTCTGACAATCTTTATCTTTTTCTGTCTGATTCTCCAGGAAAGTGTTGGTGTCACTCTGTATTGCTTAAATGTCAAATGACCTTTTTTTCCCACAAACCAATGGGAGTAGGAGGATCTTTAAATAATTAATTGAAAAGGCTGTTAGGATTTTTCTTTTTCTTAAATTCGAATATATATATATATATTGCACCTTGTTGCATGCAAGGTTTGACATTAAAAATATGAAGCTTTTTTGTTAGAAACAATAAAAATGCTGATTAATAGAATCAGTTAAACTGGTGGAAAGCTTTTTTCAAAATCACTATTCAACTGTCAGATATTCTTTTATTTAAGCTTGACACTGGCCAACAGTAGACTTGTTCTCCAGCCCAAGTTACCATGGTAACTCAGCAGGGAATAATTAAAACCATGATGGTGCAATAGAATTCCTATTTTGATGAGCCAGACTTATCAAAATAATTATTCAATTAATCAATCAATATGTATTTATAAAGCACTTTACAACAATCAAAGGTGACCAAATTGCTTTACAATTAGAACCACTGCAAACGTAATAAAATTATGAAATGGGAAGTACATCAGACGAGAAGTACATCAGTAAAATGCAACAAATTTTTTAAAAACTCCGTATTACTGGGTATTTAAAACCAGTCTGAAGGAATATGTTTAGAGTCTAGATTTAAAAAGACCAAGGTCAGTTAAAATGCGCATTTCAGGGGGAAGTCTGTTCCAGAGTCTGGGCCCGGCCACAGAGAAAGCCTGGTCGCGCCAGTGTTTGTACTTGGCTTTTGGGACTTCTAGCTAAAGTTGGCCAGAAGACCTGAGAGTTCTGTTTGGGTTTTGTAGAGACAGCATGTCAGTTAAATAAGATGAACCGAGGCCTTTAAGAGCTTTAAAAACAAAAAATAACCCCAGATTTTCATCGGGTGTGTGTTAGCCATGTTATGGCTGTGCCGTTTTAGCCAATGGTTTGGTTTCCACCGGGTGCACCACAGCTACTCTAAGACAGTTATTTATTTTTTTTTAAAAAAGACCAACTGTATAAAAACTACTTTTTCTAAAAGTTTTGAGAGAAATGGCAAGTTAGAAACTGGTCTAAAATTAGAGAAAAACAGATCAAGATTAGTTGTTTTATTTTTAAGAAAAGGCCTGACAATGCCATGTTTAATAGCAACTGGAATAATACCTGAGCTAAGACAAAAGTTAATCAAAACCAAGAGAGAAGGTCCTACAGTAGTAAAAATTTGTTTTAAAAGACTAGCTGGAAGAATATATAAAGGGCAGTTTTAATAGTCTTCCTATTTTGGACTATTTCTGTCAAGTTGAAAATCCTCCAACAGCAGAGTGAGTAACAACCGCAGGTGATTCTGTGCTAAGGTGGCTGGTGATTAGTTGTCTTTTTTTTTTTTTTTAACCCTGTCCTGACCAGCGTCCTAACATACAGAACGGTGGTCTGTGTGTCATATTTTGCCGGACAGATTTGCTCTTCCAAGGGAGACATGTTATATGAATGGCTGCCCTTGATGTTTAAAATATTTTTATTATAATCTTTTTTTTTTTAGTCTTGAATTGTCAGTGCCGAACCTGACAGGGAGATAGAGGGGTAGAGAAAAGTGACGGAATTGAAATGTGAAAATAAAAGTTTAGACTACCTAAATCACATCAGTATTTATGAAAAAAAAAAAAAACTACCACAGTATTACATCATTAATAAGGAAAATAGGATAATGGTAATATGACAAAGTACAACAGTACAGTACCTGTATAAAGACTAGGGCTGGGACGAAATGCTTTTCTCCCAATTCGATTCTTTTACGATTTTCTGAGTGCCGATTCGATTTAAATTGACATTCTTTGATACTGCTGATTTTTGTGATTTGTTTTTGTTTGTTTGTTTGGTTGTTTTTTTGACAACAGACCATGTGAAATTTTTTCCCATTAAAAAATATACATCACATGGGTCAGTTTTTAAGATTTATTCAGCAGCAATATATTTGAACCAACTGTTTCAACCTTATTCTAACTTTCCACATCTTAAACTTTTCTAACAAACTGAAAAAAAAAACGTAACTTCCTGAAATAAACTGCTACATTTACCTGCTCACAATACAAATAGCCGTCCTTAAACCTCCATCCCCCAGCCGCCCCCGAGAGCATGTCCCAGGACGTGGGGGTGTAGGAAGCCTCAACAGATGGGGCCTCCAACACGTCTCCCACCTTACTCTCCGTCATGTCCACTTACAGCTTGGTCATGGAGGCAGAAATCATGTCCCATCAACTCTAAGAAAAAAGTTTTGGATCACAAATGGTATTTTTGCTGTGAAGAGGGTTATAGCAAAATGTACATTCTGCAAGCGGTATGGAGGGAAGACAAGTGAGCAAAAAATGGCAGACTTGCCTGTGGAAAGAGTGGCTTCTGATCTACCACCATTCACCAACGTTTGTGTAGATTATTTTGGGCCAGTTGACGTGAAAAGAGTGCGCAGCATTGTTAAACGGTATGGAGTGTTCTTTACTTGCATGTCGAGTAGGGTTGTACACCTCTCTTTGAGAAAAGAGAATCGATTACACACACTTTTTTTTTTTTTATTGAAGAATTGCAAGTATAGTACAAACTCTCTGTGATGGCCATACCTACAGCCACACAGTATAAGGCGGTACCCCACTACACTTACACATTTAGATTATGTTCATAATTTAACACTATTTGGTTTAAATTTAGTTGAAATGCTTTAGTTTTCTTTTTGTTAGCGTGCACAATAGAGCACTATTGTATTTCCAACTCTGTTTAAGTTTTGTTTATTTAACATGTATTTCTTTTACTGGTGCTGGGGAGCCATATAAATGCTTGGGGGCAGAAGTGAGCACAACTGTTAAAACCAAGGAACAGGAAGTGCCATGGGCCTGTACCAAGCCAGCTCTTTTCAGAGGGGAGATCAGCTGCCTCCATATTCTTTACATATTTAGATTTGTTGTTTGGTTTTGAGTGCTTTTTAGGTTTTGTCTTTTGTTTAGGTTATTTGTTAACCCCTTTGTGTTTAGACTGGTTTGATCAGCCAGAATTTAAGTTCCCCTTTGTTCCATGTATGTTAGGTCAGTTTGGTTTCTTTGCATTAAATGTTAAACAGTTAGTTTAAAAGGTTTCTCTGAGTAATCGTTTTATATTTTTGGTTTAATTTTGTTCATTTGACCTCCTTTAAGGGCCCATTTGTGTGTGTGTGAGTACTTTTTTGGGTAAATAAAACCCGTTCCTTTTGAAACCGACTGTGTCCTTGTCCTTCACCAGCTCGGTCCCTTACACTCTCAAAGAGGACAAAAATAAGCAATGTGCAAAAAGTTCACAACATAAACAAAAGTGCAAAAACAAAACAAAACAAAAAAACAATATGCGATTTTAAAAAACAGATACACAAAATCAGAACACAGAGAAGGAATACGGTGCAAAGGATACATTTTACCAGACAATTAAGTATAGATTAATAAAGAGCAGTGAAATAACAAGAGTATTAATAAGAAAGTTGAGATTTAAAATAACAAGAGAAGGGAAAATTCCATGGTTAGTTTTATGGCATATTTGCTTTGAAGCGTTAAAAGAGATAAAAAAAAATCTTTAGTCACTAAATCATTAATTAACCCAGCAAAAGGAGGTTGAGCATTCCTCCATTTAGCACAATGAATGAATGAATTAATAGTGTCAGACACGGATAAGGCAAGAAGGTCTATATAAAAAGTAATGTAATATAATTCAAATGGTTGTATATCGTTAATTTTTAAAGAAATCCAAATCTTTATGTCATACCAAAAACATAAAATAGGACATGTGACCTAAAAAAAGTCTGTGATGATTGGCTTCATAGATTCATGTCAATCACAAGTGCAGCCAATCACTGGGCGGTAAGGCAAACACTTCCGGCGGATTCTTCTTTGTTGGTGTTTGGCGGCTTTGCTTTCTAGTCAGCGGACCAGGAATCGAAAATAAGAATCCAAATTTCAAAATTTGAACGATTACGGGAGAATTGGAAAGTAAGTCCCGGTTCCAATCGATGCTCGATGCCCAACCCTAGTCATAATATAAGCTGTTCAATTAGGGTCCACACATCTGTTGTCAATCAGAGCGTGTCCTTCCTTCAGGAAGGCTCTCTTCCCTTTTTTTTCCTGGCCTCCTTAACCAATAGCCATAGCTTGGAACGAGCCTCCCGATCTTCTTTGGAGAAGTCTTCTCTGAAGCGTAAATGCAGCTCACTACTTCAACTTCAATGTTCTCCAAACCTCGTCTCGGACGATTCTCATCCCGAACTGTATGATGACAGCCCTGGACTGAATTCATGGTGTTTCGTAGCCAGTTCACTGATTATGACACAACCATTGCAATTAATGAGTATCCCGATGACAGATTCTCTTATGTTTTCACCATCTTTTTGTGGTATACTGGTCAGCCTCAAGTTCCATCTCCTTTTTTATCAAGCTTGTTCCATCGTGAAAGTGCTATTCTCTTTTTGGAGCTTGTCAATTCTATTCTTGAGCAGAAGAATTTCGTGTTTGTTTTCTCTTGTGGCTGTCGTGTTAGCTTCTATACGTTTGTCAATTTTTTTTTAAAAATCAGTTTGTTCATCCACTTTCTTAATTAGAGCCTGAACAGCATGGAGAATGGTGGTGCCGATTTTTATCCTTATCGTTATCCTTATCTTTGTCATATTTGGGTTTGGGCTTTTTGACGATGTATGATAGAGGTTAATCTTACTTTCTTTCAAAGAACTCTTGTCCACCTTGATGTCTTTATGTCGCTGTCATCACAAGCCTCGTGAAAAGCAGTTAAGTTGTAGTCGTGGACTGACATGTTAGCATTCACGTGGTCCAAAGATGACAAGGAGAAAAAACTACAAAAGGCTATATTTTTAAAAATAATGTTGGTAGTGTGTGGCTTTAAATCTTAATGTAGCAAGCAGAATGGCAGTTTGGTTGCTGTTATGTGCAGCAAATTTGCTTTGCCAAGGGGAGGCTTATAAGTATAAGACTCCTCTTGATAGTCTGATTCTTTTTTTTTATTTATTTACAGTTATTTATTTACTTTGAATCATGGAATCTATGTAATCTTGCTGGACCCGACTGGAGGGGACGGAAAAGGAAAGAAGACAGCAAAAAGAAGCTAAAGGGAAAGCAGAAAGAAGAAGAAAGAAGAGACAAAAACACCACAAACAGAAGACAACGACCCTTCAATCCACACTAACAAACTTCTACATTTGTGCAAACACACCAGAAGATTTCTTACAGCTTTTACTGAAAAACAGGTAGCCGCCGGCCCCGCCATGGACCGGCCATCTAGAGCGGCCCGAGTGAAGGGTGTCCCCCCGATGGTGAAGCTGTAGTCTATTAGTTACTGCCCTCTACTGGCTGATAGGGGAACTGCAGTTTATAAGGTAATGCCTACTACTGGCTAATGGTGGAACTGCCGTTTATTAGTTATATGCCCACTGCTGGTGTATGGTGGAACATCATTTAAAATGTTATGGTCCTCTACTGGCTGATGGTGGAAGTGCTGTTATCAGTTACATTTTCTCTACTGGCTGATGGTGGAACTGCAGTTTATTAGTTACTGCCTTCTACTGGCTGATGGTGGAACTGCAGTTTTTAATTACTGCCCTCTTCTGGCTGATTGTGGAACTGCAGTTTATAGTTTTATGCACACTGCTGGCTGATGGTGGAAGTGCTGTTATCAGTTACATTTTCTCTTCTGGCTGATGGTGGAACTGCAGTTTATAAATTACTGCCCTCTACTGGCTGATGGTGGAACTGCTTTTTTTTTATCAGTTACTGCCCTCTTCTGGCTGATGGTGAAACTGCAGTTAATAAATTACTGCCCACTGCTGGCTGATGGTGGAACATCAATTCATTAGTTACTGCCCTCTACTGGCTGATGGTGAAAATGCTGATATCAGTTACATTTTCTCTTCTGGCTGATGGTGGA
>JBAMHW010000012.1:2767032-2782844 GCA_037177495.1 Rhadinocentrus ornatus
GCAGGTGGACTTTTTAAAGGCGGACTAACAGGTCTTTGAGGGTCATAATTCTAGCTGATAGACAGGTGTTCAAATACTTATTTGCAGCTGTATTATACAAATAAATTGTTAAAAAATCATATATTGTGATTTCAGGATTTTTTTTTAGATTATGTGTCTCACAGTGGACATGCACATGCATGAAAATTTCAGACCCCTCGAAGATTTCTAAGTTGCAGAACTTGCAAAATAGCAGGGTGTTCAAATACTTAATTTCCTCACTGTATATATATATATATATACCAATTTTTTTTTTTTTAAATTTATTTATTTTTTTCTATCACCACCATCTCCTACGAACTGAGACTGATACCCGCCCCTACCTGCTCCACCTGATGCTCTATATGGTTCAAGAGAAGAAACAAGGACATTTGATCTCCAGTGATTACAACCAGAGTTCCTTTGCTCTGAGTTTCAAAGAGACTGAAACCAGATGTTTAAAGGACGTGTTTACGTCTGCTTTGGATGGTAGAACACCATCCTCCAGAACGCTCCTGATCATGCGTTTTATTCAGAGGACAAGACCACAGCTGAATAACAAACCGGGACAAGAAACCAAGTGTGTTAGCCCTGCAGCCAGCCACTAAACATGTTCTCTTTCTAAATTGTGAAAACAACACAGGGTAAACGTGTTAGTAAACACATCATGTGGATCAGTAGCAAGCCAAGCAGATACTTCATTGCAGTGAAGCGTGCGTGTGTTCATGTAAATATGTGTGTCTCTGCGGGGGTGAACAGAAAAGGTGGGTGCTGAGGCCTGAGGTTGGAAAACCATCCATTTCTACTGACCAGAGAGAACATCCATGTGGTGAAAGAGGGTCATTGGGCATAAAATCAGAAGGCGGTTTGCCATCTGACTGACCCACAGCAGTGCTGAGTCAGAGATGGAAGCAGTCATGTGGCCAGTCGACACAATGATGGTGAGACCGTTCTGATTTCATGACATGAATCCAACTTGATGGGGCGGTGTGGCTTGGCAAGGTAGAGCGGTCGTCTTGTAGCCTGAAGGTTACCAGTTCAATCCTCGGCCAAGTCGAGTTCATGTCGAGGTGTTCTTGGGCAAGACACCGAACCCCTAATTGCTCCTGATGGGTCGAGGTGAGCGCCTTGCATGGCAGCTGCCGCCATCAGTGCGTAAATGGGTGATATAAGTATGGACCATTTATTAAGAAAGTCACGTTGTTAAATACATGTAGGTTTTTAAGATTGTATAAAGTGTGTGAGAATGTTGAAAATGTTCATTATAGTTTGGGAAAGGTCTATAAACACTCCGAGGAGGGATAATTAGGCCTTAACATGCATTTGAAATGTGAAAAATTAATGAGGTCGTCATTTCGCGGATTTCATTTATAGCGGGGTGTTTTCAGAACGTAACCCCCGCAATAAACGAGGGACCACTGTAACTACAATTATCCCTACAGATTCCTTCGAATGAAGATCTAAAGTCTGCAACACAGTCACTAATCTAACTAATTAGATTTAAGATAAACCCCCCACACCAGGAGGCAAATAAAGATTACCAATAAACATAGTAGTTAGACAAGTTTTAAAATTTTGATACAGCTGGTGTTTTTTTCCCCTCATTTTCTATCAATCTACTCTATAATTCGGAGGCACCATTTGAGTTTGAGTCGCACAAACTACACTTACTGGCCAATTGTCTGGACCTGGTTGGATCCTTTTTTCCTTCAGAACTGCTCTAATTCTTCAAAAGGGTGTATATAAATTGATGTTGGTTTACAAACGGTACTCGGTACTTAATGCTCAGTTAAACAGTTTGGCCTGACATCCTCTCTAAGAGGAGTATCAGTCATATTTTATGTGGATTTGATTGAGGATTGTTTGCCTGCCTTCTTAAACTCTGTCCTATCCATTCGGTTTTCCACATTTAGATCTAAAGCTCTTTTTGCATTTCAGGATTACTTGTGAAGTGTGTCAGCTGAATACTTACTACTACTTACTAGCTTGTGTTGTGTCCTCCAGTCAGAGCTGTCGGGCAACTACGACAAATGTGTGAAGGCAATCTGCGGAGGAGACGACTAAACCCAGCATCCACCTGAGGATAAGAAGACACCTACCTCTTATACTTTCTCTATAGACTTGTTGTCTTCCACGCTTGATATAATTTATCTCTGAACTTTTGACTTGTTTTTAGTCTCAAACAAGTTATCTGTGCAAGTTAGCAGCGTCCTTGCACAGGGTCAAATCTCTTCTAGAAATGTACAAGTCAATGTCAATATTTTTAAAGGATGATTATTCAGAAAACTACTTTTAAAACTTACTCTAAACTGGTGTAGTAATACTGGTGATCATGTGGGTCTGGACAGATGTTTCTGTCCTCCTCCTCCAGTGACCCTAAAAACATGCAAAGATATCTAATATTAAAAAGCTCAACTACCATAAAAGATATAATTTATCAATATTCTGAACGTTTCTCACTGATATGGTCAGAGTGGTAGTTCATCAAACTTACCAGCAGGTGGCACACTTTACCTAACAACTGGGAAGCTTTTTAAATGAACCACAAGTTTATGTGATGATGAGATGTCATTGATGTTTTGTAGGCTATATTTTGTAGTTTTTTAAAAATGGCATTAGTGCCAAAGAAAGTATTGTATTTACTATGTTTAATCTTTGAAAAGCTTTTTTCTACAGATTTAATTGCTAATTTTGCTATTCCTGCTGAATATTGTAACCTACAAAAATCACTACAAGGAACATGATTATATGTCACATTATTTCTGGCCTTACTAAAAAAGGTAAGTCTTTTTTGTTTCTGTTTTTTTACAGATAAACTAATAGAGCATTTTGTTATTAATAGGAATGTGCAATATGAATACGTTGGAATAAATTAAGAAATAAACGAGAGCTCAATTGTTTAGCAAAATTGAAAGGTGTAGTTTTCTGAAAAATGCTGAAATCTATTCATCCATCTATGCATCCCTCCAGCAGACTAGGATATAATCAACGAAAGCAGGTTGGAAAAAAAATCCATACACATAATTTGCAGCGTGTTTTCATTTAGTGACACAGAATGGGTTTATGGCAACATTTTTTCCACCTTTATAAAGCAACGCACTAACTCAGCTGTTTGACATTCCACGTTTGTGTGGCGTTTTATTGGACTTTGTTGATATATTTTATAGGGCAAATTAGCAGGTCCAAATTCCCAGCTGCAAGTGAATGCAACAAAGTTATTCCAGAGTGGTGACGCGCATGCGCGTTGTTTAAACATTTCGCGCCAGTTGAGTGCAAACTGAAGTAGTAGAAGAGGAAGAACTTGTTCCTTTCACATTAAACAGGTAATATTTCCACTTAACACACGACACACGAGTATTTTAGAGTCCTAGCTTATGGCAAACAAGATAAACATGCACATCTCTAAAGGTTTAGCTGCTGTTGTCCACAAGTTGCCATGCTAGCTTGACTAAGTCAGACACTTTGTTGGATCAGAAATACTTTTCAATGGCTGTCAAGTTGTCTTTTATGTGTCAGTGTTTCCCCTAACTATTAAAAAACTACGCCATGTGAGCCCCTAATGTAATTCAGGTTTACATACTCTCATACATACATATTTCCACAATCCTAACAACTGAGAGAAGGATGGGCCATACCAAAATCTATCCTGGCGATACGATATCATTAGTTTATAGGACTTTTTCATCGATACTGATACTTAAAGGAAAATTAAAATTGTACAATGTGCGTTAAGATCATTATTGTAAGGGAAAAATGCAAGAACATGAATACTTACAAAATGTTTTTACAACAATAATTACAATGAGTAAATTAAACAAAAATAAATCTTTTTAAAACGATAAAATAAAATACAGATATGATTTTTTTTGTTTTTTAATGCACTTATTTTTGCTTCCAGCACCCCACTGTAATGCTTTTAATGTTTTATGTAAAACACTTTGAATTGTCTTGTACATGAAATGTGCTACACAAATAAATTTGCCTTGTCTTGCCTATTCAAATATATAATAAAGCAGTAACCTGCATTAAACCAGGAAAATATCAAATGAAAACCTCATCATCACTAACAGTAGCAGCATCATCGTCATTAAACAAGACGTCTGACAGGCTACCATAATGTGACACAGAAGGAATACACTGTGTCTACCCACACGCCTTTAGTCCCTAAAACTCTCAGAAGTAAAATCAATTGTTTTGTATCAGTAGAGTTGTATCTATAAACTCAAAAAAAAAGTAGTGAATCTGATATTTTAACTTGCCGATATCGAAGTATATTGACTCCAGAGTATTGAGCCGCCCACTGAGACAACACTAGCTGATGGTACATTGATGGCTCAACACATCTGGAGATGTAATAAAGGTATTGTTGACAACAGGTAACCCACACAAACATGGATGTAGAGCTGCATTAATCTACATGCAGTACGCCGAAACATGTTAAATGAAAATGAATTTCTTTAATAGTTTGATAAAGTTTAGTATTTTTTAAATATATTCAGACATGCCTAGAAAGCCTTCACTCAGTGGTCACTTTATCCGGCCCATCTTGCTGGTATGAGGTTGGACCACCGTTTTCCTTCAGAACTGCCTCAATTCTTGGTGTCATAGATTCAGCAAAGTGTTGGAAACATTCTTCAGCGTTTTGGCCCCTTATTATCTGCTCACTGGATATTTTTTCTTTTTTTAGACCACCCTCTGTGAACCTTGCACGTGGTTTTTTTTTTAGTGGAAGTCCCAGTAGATCAGTTTCTTACAGCCTCTGTCAGGCCTCAGGTCCTAGTTTATTGACTTCCTCACCTGCCTCGTGCTTCTCATTATCTCCCTCTGTATATCTGTTTCATGCAGCCGTTATTAAAAGCCAGACCTTGTCCTTGTCTTTGTGTTAGTAGTTCGCTTCCTCTGCCAAGTCCTGTTCCGTTTCTGTTATGATGGTTATTGTTATTATTGAATTCCTGTTTTTGGACACCCTGCCATGACAGTACTCTTTGGTCCTAGAAACAAGAAGCTCTCTTCTTTAAATACACACTTGTTGGATTACCTTAAACAGCTGATCTTAAATGAATCCACAAACGTTTGTTAATGTGACTACCGCAGGTCAAAGGTATGCTGTGTTGAAAGCCGTGTGTATGCAGTACGCCAGTGGTTCCCAAATTCTTTACTTCAAGTTTCACCTTGTAAGACGTCAGGCTGTCCAAGCACCGCCTTTATGACTGATATTAAAATATAGTAGCAGGGACTTCATCAGACTTCCGACAGAGGCAGGTCAGTCCCAATTGAAAACATTATTTATTGTTGAGTGGTGGCAGCTATCATAAATATAGAATTAATCACCAGAACTGCTATTTTAGTCTAACCCCTCAGCAAAGTCCTTGTAGCCCTGAATGGTCTGAAACAATTTTGGCTGTGTAAATGCTTTTAATTTTGTCATTACATAGCACATATAAAAGAGAAAATGTTTACCAGTCATGTTTGGTATCTCTTTTTATCCTCACTCATGTGATCTAATAATTATTTTATCACTTTTACCTGCTTTACTTACATATTGGGTCCAAAAATGCACAAGTGATTTAATTTGGATGGAAAAACTGTATTATTTATTACAATAAATTAGCTAAATAAAAAGAAAAAAGAATATATTTCCATCCCACTTTTACACCTGGATAAATATTTTCAAATCAAGTTTAAACCATTGTATGTCTGGTTTTATATGGTCTATCAATGGGAGTGGTTTTTAAATCTGCGCCATCCAGTGAAGCTGACGGCAGCTCCGGGTGACCTACTTGACCCTGAAAATGTCACGTGATCTGATCAAGCTGTCTGAGAACTTTTGCAACATGTTATTCAGTCCGAAGCTGCAGATTTTAGCACACAATGTTGAGGAAAATTAATGAAAGTGTTCTTTCAGACATGACGGCAACACACTCACTTCCAGTCAGATTAATGGAAACCAACATGTGTTTGATGGGCTGTTTTAGAGCTCCGGTTTAAGGAGGAGAATTCTCTTTTACTGGAAAAAGTGGACTTATAATGACATGCATTGCTGTTTAATTTAAAAATATCAGAATATTTGTGATATTTATTAGCCAAAAAGTCTCTAATCTGCTGGGTTTTTTTTACTTCTAGGGACCGTAGAGATGACTGATGGCTGTAATCAGAATGAGTTTGAGGAGGATGAGGAGATGTTGTTTTCAGACAGCGACTCTCCAAGCTTGTTGCGGGACCTGCCTGCCTACCTAACCAGAGATGCTGCTGAGAACCTAACTAACACTAATTCAGGTTCCCAAACAGTTGATAAAGAGATGGAAAATAAAATGGAAGTGGACTTGGATCAGCTCGAACCCCATGAGCCAGGGATGTCCAGCTGTATGCAGTCTGCATCAGGTGAGCTGAGAAATCATGTTTACAGAGATTACCACGGTAACCAAAAGGCCTTTAAATCTAACTGGTCCTGTTTATTTTATTAGTCTTCAAAACAAATGCTCTGCCAAGGTCAAAAATCCCCAGTCTGAAGTATCTTCACAAGAGAAACGGGAAGGGTGAGACGCATCTTCACAAAGCGTGCAAGAAGGGTGACCTGGTTCAGGTCAAAATGCTCATTCAGGCTGGGATCAACGTCAACACAGAGGATTATGCAGGTTTCTCTCAACTCAGACACTAAATCTCATCAACATATTTTTGTGCCTTCATCCATCCTGTAGTTATGATAACATGATTGAAATCAAACTAAAAAGGACAACTCTGGTCAGTAAACTTTTACCTAATTTTCCAGGCTGGACAGCTCTCCACGAGGCGTCCGCTCTGGGCGATGAAGCAGTGGTTGAGGAGCTGCTGAAGGCCGGAGCTAATGTAAATACGAGGAGCTGTGATGGTGTGACGCCGCTACATGATGCTGTTTCTTCTGGAAACTATCAGGTGATGGAGAGACATCACGGTGTAGAACATTGTTACTAGAGAGCTACAGGCTTCTTTTATTTATATGAGTAATGAAGTGATGTTCTGTTTAGTTTTAATTATTTCACTTACCTCTGCCAATGCAGCATCTGTCTGTTAGCAACATAACTCAAAAATTTATGGACAGATTTTGATTAAATTTTCAGGAAATGTCAGATATAGAACGAAGGAACAAGTGATTAGGTTTCGGGTGTGATCCGGATCACTGTCTGGATCCAGGAATTTTTTTAGGATTCTTTACTATGGAGAGATGGTGATAATTTTGCCATTACAGCTTCTAACTCATCAGGTAATGCCCAGAATCATTGGCAAAAAAAGTATGAGGTGACATCATGGTAGATGTTATAATCTGACATTGTTTAACCCAGATCATGTTGATATTCTGGATCTGGTGTTCCAGAATGTTCAAACTATAGGGTGTCCTGGGGGAGCTGTTGGGCCTTTTTTGGGTTTTTACCAAGTGAGTGACCCTATGGCTTGGTGCTTCTAGAGTGCTTCTAGTTTTGTTTTTTTTATTTATTAATTTTATATAATCTGTGGTGATTTTTTATCAATTTTTAAAAATATTTTTGTTAATAAATTAGTACATGACAGATTAAAAACAAAACTATCAATCTTATTTTAAATCAGGGCTGTCAAATTATTAAAATTTTTTATCAGAATAATCACGTCTTACAAAGTAATTAATCGTGATTAATCAGAACTTTTTAATGATTGATATGATCATGATTAATCATGATTAATCACCATTCATGAATGCCTGAAATCTGCCCGTTTTTACTGTAGTCTGTCAACAGGAAAAACCAATGCTCACGTGGGTTTTTCTCCACATTTTTACATTAGATGATCACTTTAGTTGTAATAATCAGATCAATATTACATAAAATAAAAATATATCTCATTTGTGATTTCAACCTTTTCCCGGTCAGTGCCCCCGCCTGGTCTCTCATTAAAAACATTTCTAGACCCGGCCCTGCATATCTGAAGTATAAATCCTGTCTACCACATGTCAGCTACTTTGTTAGTGAAGGGTCCTGCTCTGGTTTGTATCTCAGAACCTGTTCATAGTTTCTCTCATCACATCATAACTCATTTCCTGGTTATCTCCAGGAGCAGTGGGCTGCCTGGCAATCATTTGCCCATGGAGCAGTTAGGGGATAAATGCCTTGCTCAAGGGTTCTTCATCACAAGTCTGGCGACTTAAACCTAGTTCCTCCAGCATAAATAAAATCACAGTAAAATTGAGTTTTAACAGCATTTAACTTAAATTTATTAGTTTAACTATTAAAAACATTTTAATGAGATTATTAGACATTTAAACTGTATTATAACACCTTTGTTATGTAAAGTATAGTAGTAATAATAATAGTAACAGTAATAGTAATAGTAATCCTTCGCCGTAGTGGGCTCCGCAAATACCACGTGACTGTATTGCATGTAATAAATCGTGCACCTTGTTCACCTCCTAACATGATGCTGTGTTACAATAAATGCAGCTTTTCTGTGCAGGTGGTGCAGTTTCTCCTCCAGAACGGATCAAATCCAAGTGACAAGAACATTTGTGGCCTCAGTGCTCTAGACATGGCAAAGGAGGAGAATATCAAGGAGCTGCTCAGGTCTTTCCAGGCATCCACTGCAGAACAGGAGACATCCGGTGTAGCGGTGGAACAATGCAGACAACCAGGTGAGCAGGCTCATATGTCACTCCATACTAGACAGAAATCAGTGTGCTCCAAAGAGACCATGAATAATTTAAATATTTTTTTATTAATTTTAATGTTTAAAGCAGTGAATGAATATGAAGAGCTGATCAGCAAATCATTCATTTACTTATACAGCATAAATTATTTCTTTTATTTTTTAAATCATTTTTACTTAAAACATTTACTCAAATATTCTTTTTATTTTCACATTATCAAGAGTTTTGGTACTTTAGTTGAAGCTGTTTGATGAAAATGACCAAGTTTTATCAGCCTGATTAAAAATGAGTTTTTTGCTACCCAGACATCATCAGGGCAAGGTGAGAGCCTTTATTGTATTCGACTAGCTGGCAAATTTGTTTATTCATTTATCTATGTACCATATTTTTTTACATGTACATGTCTGAACCTGATTGTTATTGCTCTTGTCTGTTTCTTCTCTTTGAAAATTGCAAATAAAATAAAATAATATTCATGATAATAATAATAATAAGAAGAAATTTCCCATAATTTCAGTTTGTCTGCAATTATTTCACTCCAGTAAATTCACTTATTAAAAAGTAGGACAAATTTAGTTAAAAAAATATAAATAAAGTAAAACAGGAATATTGGTGGAAAACCTTCTAAACATATGAAAAGATGAAAAACAGCAACAACTGTACAACAAACAAAGGAAGCAGCTGCTACACATGTAAAGAAACTTTACAGAAAACGTCCTACGGCCTTTGTGAGAAAACAAAGCAGACAATCATCAGGAGCACTTACAAGAAGACAAACTGAGAAAAACATGAACTTCAACAACAGCAACAAGTACGGAAACGTAACTGTAGCCGTTGGGCGACACTTTGACTTTCTAATCGTGCTTATTAGTGGACACAAAATATAAGGAATGATGATGAGTGTGACCGTGAAAAATTGTGCCTTGTATATAAATAACCCCGCTAACAGCAAGTTTCCTTCCATCACGGGGAATTAGAAGTTTCTTACGTCTGTCTTGGTGAATGTCCACCCTACTCCTAAACCCCTCGTTCACTACATCGTGAACTTGTTCTCTTGGCGATTCGGACACGAAGCTGCCTATTTTGTCCTCGCCGCAGACCACGTGACTACCAGCCGTCACCACAGCAACCACAACAAGGGTCAAGATTCCAAATCTAATCCAAAGTTGTGTGTAAATATTTTTATTTTTATTCTTTATGTTGCATTTTGTTCTTTGTTGTTGTCCTTGCGCCAAGTTGAGCTTCTGCCCTCAATGCATTGTGGTCTATATTGACCCGTCTAGTGACCATTGATGCTCACTACTTTTCAAGATGCACTAGTTTTTTCTCTCTGGACATTCGGACACCCCTACAAAGAGTAGGGGCACATTCAGACACAGTCTCTGTGTTTAAATGAAGCACTATAGCTCGAACGTCATGGGCAAGGCAAGTTTATTTGTACATCACATTTCATATACAAGACAATTGAAAGTGCTTTAAATAAAACATTAAACGCATGACAGATGGTGCAAAGAAAGCATAAAGAGTGTGGTAGCAAAAACTACCAAGAGTCTGGTATGAGTAAGAGTAAATGTGTTTATTTACAAAGGAGAATTATTGAGTACAAATCATTTAAGAGGTGAGAGCGGTCTCCTAACCCACGGGGAGCCAGGAGAGACCTCTGCCGTATTCATCTGGTATTTGTCTACTTCCCAAAACAAGGTCAGACTCAAACCTGATAAAGTTAGTGAAAAGGGACTGAATGGCGCCACTGTCTTCGCAGTTCTCGGAAGAGAGTCATACAAAAACAAGCTGGAATCCCGTATAATTCTTATTATTCTCCAACAGGTGTGCGGCTCTAAGACGCTTCTAGTCCAAGAAGATGGAGGACAGAGGCCAGACTGACCTCAAACAATCATGAGAAAAACACTCAGGCACATGTTATATAAATGAATATATGAGGGATTATTAATATGAGTAATTCTTATGTGAGTATATATAAGAGATGATTATGAAATGTAGTAAAATTTCTTTCACAAAAGTCACAAGATACAGCAACAAATAGAAAAAAATCACATAAAAAGATAAATTTACATTAAAATCATAGAAAGAAAGATAAGTAAAAAGTTACCGTGCAGATTTCATCCATCGGTGATGAGAAAAGAGGTTTTTAACCTGAATTTAAAAGTGTCTGTCTTTTGTTATGTAAGTTTTAGTTTTTGTCCTTAAAGCCTTAAACCTGCACCTACCTCTTCAAGCCTCCACTTGGGTCCTTACATCACGGCTTCATGACAAGGTGGTGAAAGTGAAAGTTTTTTCCACTTGTTTGCAGCATCAGGGCTGGGAAATACTCGCTGTAAATGCAAGTGTACACGTCAACGAACACTAGGAACACGTGACCATGATACGTACGTGTACGCAGCGCTAACAGCAATAATATGCCAGCCCATGTTTAGTCTGGACACTGGCCTTGACTAACTGACCTGAGTCTTTAGACCTAAGAGTTTTGCTGGGTTTATATCCGAATAAAGAGTCATTCAAACTCCTTAGCTTATTTGATTGACCTAATCGGAAAGAATTTTTAATTGAGAGGTGTGGTTCAAACCTTTCATGATGGGATCAGCAGGACAAAAATGCATGTCGACTCTAATTCTGATGGTTTCTGTGGTGGGTGTTATTTCTGCCCACGATTGAAATAGTTGAAAAACAAAAACTGGACTTTGTTGGATATGTTTTCTTTGAGAAACTGAAAGAGTGAAGGATGGTCAAAAACTAAGAAGAAAAACAAAAAACAAACTTTCTGACGAGCTAGTAGGAAAGACCAGTGTTGGGGTAGTTACTCTAAAAAAGTAAGTGGTTACTAGTTACTCATTACTTCTGTAAATTGTAATGAAATTACTTTACTCGTTACTGCATTTCAAAAGTAATGCCACTACTTATTACTTTACTTGACCATAATTCAGCGTGTAGACATGGACAATCGTCACTGCCTGTCTGTGTAGTGTTTACTGTCTATTGTAAACAAAACGGCTTTAAAACCACCAGAACAACATGGCCGTCTGTGGGAAGAAATGGACACACTTGTCTCAACCTGGGCGATTCAACAATGCACAGGGGGAGCATGTCTCCTACAATGAACCTGCAACTAGCTTGTTAATTCCTGTCTGTTACCGGCTGCTGCGCTCCAGGAAAGGTTGAATAAAGCTTCGCTAGTTTAGGAGGGTCGGCTGCTGAAGGACTCCTTCCACTGACCGGCGAGCAGATCTTTCATCACAAGTTTAGACTGAACTGAACTGAAACTTGACCAAAAGCCCGTATCTCCGACTCCAGCTGCATTTTTCTTTTTCCTTGGTTGGCGCGCAATCAGCTACGTCACGGAAATCCATCTCTATGGCAACGTGCCCATGCAAGCACACACACAGGCAGCAGCATGCGCGCACCACTTAAAACAGATGAGAACTTCACACTTGGCAAACACGGCTCGAGTAACGCAGAAAAACGTGTTACTGTAGTCCAGTAAAGTCATTTCCTTACCAATATTTTAAGGGTAACGCACTATACTTCGTTACTTAAAAAAGAAATATCGTTACTGTAACACGTTACAAAGTAACACGTTACTCCCAACACTGGTAAAGATCATATTAAATCTTTCCACCATGTAAGCACTTTATCCAGCATCCATGTAAACATGCCAGCTGATATCTGATCAGATTGATTTCAGTTAGATGAATGAAATATTTGTCCATGTAAACGTAGCTTGTGTTTCCTTCAGCGATCTGACTGCAGGATTGTTTCAGGTGCCGCGTCCTCGGTAGCTCGCTGTCTCTCAGAGCTCCCTCAGAGCCTCGGTGGGAGCTGCAACGACTCATCAAACCTTCAGTCCAGACAATCCGACGACAGAGTTGAAGCACAAGCTGCTCAGCAGAGAAAAGAAGACACAATTGTTGATATTGTAAGAGCTTTACATGCATCTGCATCTATTTAAATATAGAGCATCTCTCTGTAGAAACCTTCTCTGATGGGATGAGACTGTTTTTGTTTTAGGTGAGTCATTTAGCAGCTGTAACAGCAGTTTTGGAGGAAGTCAGGAAGAAACAAATAGAAATGTCTGTTTGGCCTTTAATGGATCTAAATGATGCAGGTTAAGTTTTTCGTTTCATTTAAAGCTTCACTTACTGTAAGTGCTCATAAAGAACACAGCAGGAGAACTACACACTGAATCAGTTTAATTAATTTTCTGCTGTTTTCCAGGCAGGTATGTTGAAGTTTTAACTCAGATCCAGAGTGTGTTATCTGATGTGCTCGCCAAGCAACGCTTGGAGAAGGACAATCTCACCCAGAAATACCAGTAAGTGCAGTTGTGTTTCCCCCAGACTTGCTTTACAGATTCATAAAGAACTCTGCAGCTGTAGCAGGTAACCTGTCCGTTAACTGGGGCCTGTGCCTCATGGCTGTAGGGCCCTCTGGCTGGGGCCTTCCTCTGCCGCCTACTGGGTGTGTGGTTGACTCTGTGGTGGACTGGCTTAGAGTTGTGCTCTGGGGTGGCGGCTAGCCTCCGGGGTCCTGGGGGCCCCCCAGTCTGTCTCTAATCTTTGCAGGGCCCGGTTGCAACTGAACAGTGAATGTACAACGCTGATGCTGTTGCTTTCTATCTGGTGTCCCTATCTTTTTCTCTTCTGTATATTCTCTTTTCTTTCTTTTGTCTCCATCCTTCTTGTCAGGTCCAACATTTATATGTAAATACAGCAACAGACTAATTTAAAAATAAAGAATAATACCTAAATTTCAAAAAGAAAAACATGAGAACAGCTCTGTCCACTTCAGAGCTTCTGCTAATTTCTCCACTTCCAGCAAACCACAACAAACAAGGTGTCATATGAAAGCAGACTCTGCTGATTCCAGAGACGTCTGTCTCATCACTCTAGGAGCTAGCAGCCAGAATCAGAAACCATTTCTTGCTTTTGCTGCTTTGTTTGAAATGAATCATGGAAGTCCTGCTGGTTTCCATGGAGATGAGGGAGGTTTTATAGTGAATGATTCACTCTTCCTATCATAGACTATCTCGGGCTTCCCTCTTTCTGGATCCTCATGGTGTATCTAAGATGAATGTGGGGGCTATCCCTGAATCCTCCTGACTCTGACCATTGATACAGGTGTCCATCATCATCATCGGCCGAAGGCTTCCTGAGATATTTACCTGTGTAACACCTCTATTAAACACCTGAAAAACTACAGGTTCACATTTTACCTTGTACTGTAGCACAGTTTCTCATCAGACATTACTCATTCCTAAGACTACGTTACTCATTCCCAGGGCTATGTTACTAATTCACAAGACCACATTACTAATTCCTAGGACTACCTTGATAGTTCTTAGGACTACTTAATTCCTAGATGAATTTGGCTGCTATCCTCTGGTTTTTACTGAGAGTAATGTGTTTTTCTTTTAGGATAACATTTACCTTTTAACTGTGTTCCAGGTGAATTTACACTAACACAGTAACAAATCTTAATTCTAAAAATTCTGTAGTAATCTCACATGTCTAATCTTTCTTTACTGACAAAGATTATACAGATCTTGTAATTGTGAAGATATACTAATTTGTTTTTAGTATGTAATTTAAACAGGAGGCAGAATAGATTTATCCTACTGCTGAGTTGTGTGATGTTGTTTTACCACATCAACTTTTTCTGGCTGCAGGAGAGTTCCTGACTCCCTTCGCCAGCGTGTGCTGAAGAGTCAGTTCATCTCCCTTGCATCACGTCAGAGGAGCTTAATGGAAATCCTACAGAAGCAAATACATCTGGAAGAGGCATACAATCAAGTAAAGGCCAAACATTCAACTCAGCCTTTAAATCGAAGAGTCAACAACACACTGAGACAGCAGCTGGATCAATGCTTTGCCCCAGTTTCCACACCAGAATCTTATAAACCCAGAGAATCTCTCAGCTGTCATGGAGACAGGAACCAGAGCCATACGATGGCTACTCAGCCCGGTTCGTTGAGATGTTTGTTCTCCCAGGATAAGAGCGCTCCCACACACCCTGATCTGCAGAATGACACAGCCAGCAGCTGTCAGAGTACCCCGCAACTCAAAACAACTTTACAACATGTCAGCTTCAAGATGAAAGGAAAGAAAGCACTGATACAGGCAAGGGCTGCAGAGGACAGAGGATATCTCTGTCAGCTTGTACAGGGGGGAGTCGTGGCGCCTGGAAGTGCTCTACAGCTGGTTTGGAAGGTCAGATAAAGCTATCCTCTTTGTAGTGCTTGTGTCACAGCTTGTTTTCTTAAGAGCTGTCACCAGTAATACAACATTTACTAAAAACGAGCCGCATTTTTATGTTTTCTTGCAGGGTAAACAGCACCTTGCTTATGTACAAGCTGATGGCTCCATGATGAGTAAAGGCAAGCTGCACCAGACTCCAGAACGCTGGATGGAGTCCATCATTGGTAATAACATCCCCGTCAGCTCAACATATGCTTTGAACAAGGTTGGTTACCAGGTTATTTTTGGCTTATCTAAAGAATGGCTGCTTTTCACTTCAAATACCTTAAAGCCTGAGGTCATGTTAAACCACAGCAGCTTCATGGAAAAACTGAAATCCTGTCTTGTAGTAATATATGCTGTTGTTCTGTCTTTTGGTTTCTGATATTTCTTTTGAAACTCACGGATCTGTTGTGGCTGTTTGCCGCTACATGTTGCTGCAGACCTGGACGCGGCTCTACGCTGTGATACAAATTATTATGCATGAAAGATTTTTAGTTATGAAACATTTGGGTTTTAGTTTTTCTCTGTTAGATTTAGCTTTTGTTTCTCCTGCCGGTGCTCAGCAAGGTAGAGCGGTCGTCTTGCAACCCGAGGGTTGCCGGTTCAAATCTCAGTCAAGTCGAGTTCATGTTGAGGTGTCCTTGGGCAAGACACCGAACCCCCAAAATGCTCCTGATGGCAAGGCAGCAACCGACATATGAATGTGTGTGTGAATGGGTGAATGTGTTGTATAATGTAAAGCCCTGGGCTGCACGGTGGTTTGGTGGTTAGCACCGCAGCCTCACAGCAAGAAGGTCACTGGCTCGAGCCTCGGCTGGGGAGGTTCAAATGTGGGGGGCTGGTGGCCTTTCTGTGTGGAGTTTGCATGTTCTCCCCGTGTATGCGTGGGTTCT
>JBAMHW010000012.1:2795886-2808214 GCA_037177495.1 Rhadinocentrus ornatus
AGTGGGGGAGGGGGGGTAAGGACCCCCCCCCCCCCCCCCCCCAAAAAAAAAAAAAACAAAACAAAAAAAAAACAAACAAAAACACACACGCACACACCTAAACCTGAGCTACCAGCAGGGTTTTTATTCCACCACATCCTAAAGCTGCTCTACTGGACTGAGATCCGGTGACTGTCATGTTCTAGAAAGCAGCTAGAAAGTTGGAGACTTAACCTTCTGGAAGTAGCCATCAGAGTGGTTGGTAACCAGCTTAGAGGTGCGTTACCGCAAGCTAGTTGACTGGACTGTGATGAGAGATGCATGGCTGATTCTGAATATGCATAGCGCTAATATTAACGTGATTTGAGAAGACAGTTGTGACAGAAGTGTGTGGTGATTGGTTAAACATCACGAATACTGTACAATATCTAGAAGTTACCTGGAAAAAATGTCTATGCAAGCAACAATTCTTTTGCTAATTTTTAGTAGCTTAAACACAGCAGAGATGTGTGCCGACAGTGAAGCCCAGGGTTTTATTAAAGCAGCACTGCTGAAGCAGCTCCTAACAGCTAATTCTGTGTCCATCTAAAACACTGTCCAGTGTTGATTCTGGTCTTATCTCTTGCTCTTAACGTTCTTCTTATCCTTTTCACTCTTCCTCCAATAACGACGACCTGGGTTTCTTTGCTGAAACAGTATTCAGGATGGCCAGTGTCGGTATCCAGTTGCTAGTGTGTGCTGCGGTGCTGTAAAGCAAAATGCTGCTGTAAAGTGATGCTCTAGGACAGAAAAAAGTGCGTAAAAGTCAGTGTTCCATCAGAACAAGTCAGATATGCAGTTTTAAAGTCCTATATAAACTAATTACCGTGTGGTTAGGGCCTGAGTGCAAAGAACTTAATAAGGAGGACTTTAATCCAGGAAATCTGTTATCCCCCCCCCCTCCCCCAAATTATGCAAAGTTACCTATTTAACTTCTTTTGTCCAGATGAGACCAGAAACATGAGATCTCTGATGCAGTTTGTCAGAGTATAAACAACAGCTGAGTCTGCACCTATGTGAGGTTTTCCGTTTTTCTTTTAGTCGCATTGATCTACAGATTGGATAAAATATTGTGATTATTAATCTCTCCATGTAGGGCGGATCACGACGGTGCTGCAGTGTCTGATCCAGGATCACTGTGGTAGTTGACGTCTACGTACTGTGGTGGTCATGTGATGTTTTGGAGCTTCTCATCTCTTAGCAACACATTCAGCTGTTTTCCAGCTACTGTACCACTTGAATGAAAAGCACGAGATTCCCCAAACACACACACATGGCTTTGGAGTTAACAGGTGTTCCATCCAGATATATTCACTACATGTCGAGTCAAAAGTTCTCCACTACGTTGGGGTTGATTTTCCAGTAACCTGCAGAGCTGGACATTTCTTGTAATGAGTAGGAACCTAATCATTTCCTCCTATCTGCCAGTGTCTGCGGTTTTCCTTGAGCTGTCTGCAAGAGGAACACGGAGTCGACATGTAGGAACAGGATGCAGCTGTGAGCATGTCGTCCTTTCTGCATGAACCTAAACAGGCTGGAATTCTGGAAATACAAGATATTTGGATAAATTGATTACAATACACCCAGTTGTTAGTTAATCTTAAGTGAGTCTTAAATGTTATTTCTTTTAGTCAAGGATGTGTTTAAATTTAATTGCGCGTGGCGTTTTGTTCTGAATCTGCTTGCGTTATCTTCGGAGATCAAGGTCAGAATATTTCATCAGGCTCTCTGCAGGGCAGCCACTAAGGATCTAACAGATAAACTGCCTCTGAAACATGTCTGGTTATCAGATTAGCATAGCAGCCCTTATGTCACTATTTTTATTTTGCTTATTCATCCGACGGTTGCCGTACCAACTTCCCACCGCAGGTTCACATCAGATGGTTTGTGTCTGCGTGATGTGGTGATTCTTGGTAAAATGTGTTTCTTTATAAGCAACAGGAAGACTTTGGCTCAGTGGTTTCACTTCCTATTGGTGCAGTTTTACAAGCTGTTTTGCAACATGAGACTTCATCACTGCTCCATCTGACTAGGGTCACTTTGTCTTTAAAGCATCAATTTGCATTTTGTGCGTTTCGGTTGTATTTTTGTTTTTCTTCTCTCTCTTTTTTTTAAAACTTTGACCTGAAAAGCTTCAATAAGCTGACGATGGCTGCTCTCTGTGATTTGGCACGAAGCATAAACAAATTTTGTGAGCATGACCTTGCATACAGTTGATCTGCAGAGTAGAGATGTTACCATTACAGATTTTCTTGAAACAATTATCAACTTTATAATTTTACAGTTAAAATGTTAATTTCTTTAACTATAAATGTGTAAAATCACACGAACACTCCTGTATCGGTCTTTAAGTTAGGGGTTGTCAGAATAAAAGTATTAAAGCAAAGACAATCTGTGGAATTAAGATGTTTTGTTATTTATTTACACATAAAGGCATAAACAAGAATTAATGCGCATGCCATGTTACAAATCTGGGTTTGACGGATGTAAAAAGGAGTAACAGAAATAAATATGCTTGGAAAAATAGAGGAAGAAAATGCAAATTTGGAAACGAGGATGTAAATATGACTAAATGAAGTGTCTACGTGAATAAAAATAAAATGTTAGCTGAAAATTCAAATTCAAAAATATAAATAATTTTGGAGATAAGAAACTGTAATAGGACAATATTACAGGAATATAATTAGGCGTATAAATAAAGGTGGAAAAAGAATCACCAAACAAATAAACTGAACTGAAACCGAGACGGCAAAGTAAATAAATCTGATTATTAACACGAAGTTAAAACGGTGTCAAAAGAAATAGGTTTGTCGTGTCTTTTAGGTTTCTTAATGGATTTTTTGGCATGTCAAATATCAATCAAATATTTTTGATCCATTTTAATATTTCTGTATCTTGTTTATAGTCTATAAACAACTTTTAAAAGCTTCCCGGTAACTTCTAGTATGTCTAAAACCAGTAAAGCGACTTGCACGAGGATATTTGTTGCTGATGGTTCCCTACTAGAGGACCTGTTGTTTTCATCACTGAACCTCTACCAATATCTGTTTATCCCTTTGTTTATACTTAATAGATAATAAAATTAGTGAGTGTATAAAAGAACAAAACACAGTTAAATAAATGCCTTCTTTCCAACACTAAAATTAAGATTTTGTATATAATTGGTCACAAAAACATCATAATGAGCCTTTAAACTTGTAGCTGAATTTAAACATTATGGTTCAAGTTGGTTTTAAAGATTTGCAGAGTTTGCGGAGGGTGGTGAGAAAGCATCCCATTTACATTATTAGCATACTGTACTGAGGATGAATGGCCACATTGTCTCTTTGTCTTATTCTAGCACCCCAGAAAGAATGCTGGTACGATGCAGCTCTTGGTCCCGTGATGGGCATCGATGCCTTTGTGCTTGCTCATTCAGGCCTTCTGTAACTGCCTCTCTGTGTCGCCGCCCAACCTTGCTTTCAGAAACCGCAAATGAATCATTTTATACCTTTTCTCAATCACCCGATCTGAAGAGGGAGAGGGTGGCGGTGCAGCTACAAGTTAGGGTGAACCAGAGGGAAATTGATTCAAAAGTCCATTGTCATGTGAATTGTACACTGCACAAAAAACTGATCAGAACCAGGTCATTGGCTGTATGGATCGCGTTGTTGGTTGTCTCCATTTTGTCATAGTTGCTAAACTCCAACTGGACTTTCTCCTTCCATTTTCACCGCTCAACATCTCCAGTAACACAGGGGTCTTGTTTCTTAACTACCCAGAATGGACGCTTAAAACAGTTCCACTTTATTAAACTGAAAGGTTTTTTAAACAAAGTTGGCTCTAGCCAGCATTTTCAACCACGTTTCTCACTTTTTTACTTCCCCCTGAAACATAAAAGAGGGAACAACAATCCTGTCGCTACAGGGAGGTGTTGGGTTTATTTTGGGTTTTCTTTGATGGCCACATAGTTCAGTTTTATTCTTATCTAAGTAGAGGATCTTCTTTCTAGATGTTTTTGGCCTCCAACATGACAGTTGGCAAATTTTTCACAAATAATGATTTTGTCTTTTTTTCTTTTTGCTCTTTTGTTCAGCTCACTTCTGTGGAGTGTACAGTTTTATATTAGTTTCATAAACTGATACCTTCAGCACCTTCAGTTTGCCAGAAGGACAAATTTTTTTAAAGAAATGTGTAAAGTACATCAAAAACCGAGAAGAAGACGTGAGGCATGTGAAGGAACTCATTTCGGTTTGTTTTGCTAATCCAGGCTGAGGCAGAGGTGGGGCTCAGGAAAGAAGCGTTTGGTCTGTAAACCCAGAAACATAAAAATGGTGCTTTTAGATTTATTAACTTTGCCACCTGCTTTAAAAAAATGAATTTCTGGGCTCACGAAACGCTGCTTCCACGATAACTGAACTTTAGCAGACACACCTAAACTCGTCTCTGTTTGGACATGGTCTTTGTTGTCTCTCCAACACCCTTCTTGCCCAGTCGGAGTTTTGGTAAGAGGCAGGTTTTCTACCTGGAAAGATGCAGGATAAGAGAAAGTGACATGTTGGTGTGGTGTTCCAACAAGAGAAAACTCGCAGGGTGCAGAATCTCTCAACTACCTGATGAAATCGACTGCGTGTCTATTTTTAGGTGTAACTTTTGATGACTTTGGAGAACGGGAAAAAGCCACGATCTCGACTGTCATTAGTGTGGAGTGGGTTCAAGGGCAGGACAGGACGTTTGTAGACAACAAGCTTACATCAATGACATGAGGAAGATGAGAAATCTTTGTCGGGATGGTTTGCATTTGAGTTACAGACAAATTCATGTTAATTTTTGGATAAGTGTTGCCTACTTTGTTCTTACTTGAGTCTGACTTCCTCAACCGAAGCAACACATATGGACAAATGTGCTGGTACACTAAATCAGAGCAGGTCTTTCATCTGCGGAGACGGTGGTCTTTTGGACCGAATGGGGCCCTCCTGAGGACCTTCTATGACTCTGTGGTGGCATCAGCCATCCTGTACGGTGTGGTCTGCTGGAGCAGCAGCATCACAGAGAGGGAGAGGAAGAAGCTGGACAAAGTCATGAGGAAGTCCAGCTCTGTCCTGAGCTGTTCTCTGGAGTCAGGAGTTTGGTAACAAAAGGGTCCTGGAAAAACTGATATGCATGCTGGACCATAAGTCCCACCCTTGCAGGACGCCCCGTCTGCTGTGGAGAGCAGACTGCATCCTCGCTGTGTGAAGGAGAGATACCGCAGTTCTTTCCTCCTGCTGCGGTCACACTTTACAATAAATACATGGGAACTGTCATGTTTATATACATGTTAATGTACATATTTCTATACTGTACATACTCACCCTGTCAGACAAGATACCATACTTATTATTCGTGTTTTTTATTTCACCTGCTTGCTTCTGTTGCTGCACCTGTTCTGTTGCAACAAAACAATTTCCCCCCCCTAAAGGTTTTCTTATTCTTATACTTCGGAAAATAAAGCCCTTTTGTCAGCTCTATACATTTAAAAAAAAAAAAAAAAAAAAAACTGGAGGAGGCTTGGTTCTGTTTTGGGGCTGCGTTGCTGCTTCTAGGTCAGGGTGTCTTGAGTCTGCAGGTTACAATAAAATCTCAAGACTATCAAAGCATTCTGGAGCCAAATGTGCCGCCCAGTGAAAGCGTTCTCTGTCTCAGGTCATTGGTTCTCCAACAGGACAACGAGCCATGCACACGGCTAAAAACAGCCAAGAACAAAATACCTTTGGCCTCAAAAGGTTGCGCAATAAAATATTTATTGAGGAGTACCAACATTTCTGCTCAGGCCAGTTTCATTAGTATGTTTTATTATTAATTCTGTTCTTTAATTGAAGGGTTCCAACAATTTTGTCCACGTGTGTTTGCAGCTTCTTTTATACAGTTAATAAAACGTCATGCCTGCAACCACTAACTACCCGGGGAACAAAGCCTCTCCTGCATTAGTCTGTGTAATACCAAATCTAAGAGGATTTTCTGAAGTGTTTTGGATCAAAAAGTCATCATTGGTAATTTACAGGAGCAGCTTGCACAGCACATTTAAACGGGCTAACGAGTACTCTGACGGGCTGATTTCCTGCAGTAGATCATGTCTGAATAACATCTAAACTTGATTTGTGTTTTGAATACAATAATGCTACTAAGGATGCAGAACAAGAGCTAAGAAAGTTGTTTTTTTCTGCTCCTGAATTCTGTTTTATGTGACTTCATTTGTTCCAGAGGGATTGTGTGTTTTTAAATCATTTCCAAAAGGACTTTTTTTTTTTTTTTTTTTAAAGATTTTCCTAACAATAATTGTGAATTAATCTTTTAAATGAAGATTAGCTGCTTTTTGGCTTCTTATTAATTGTAAGATTTGGGAAAAATGTTCTAAATCCTCTGCTGGGTGTTTATCTGTGATCCTGGAACTTGAGCAGACAGCTTCTTAGTGTTGTTTCTTTACCAGCTTATTTTTAAAAGTTTTATTAAAGAAGATCAATTTCAAAGCTTGGTTCTTGTGAAATTACCCTCCAGAGGAAGTCATAAGGAGGCTGTGAGATTGTCGGTGAAAGGGTTACTGAAATGACGATTATCTCTGCAAAGCACAGCCATCGCCTGATTTTCAGCTTAATATTATCATTGTTCGGTCGGAGAAAAGGCAAACTGTTCAGATAACCATCTTCTGTCTTGCAAGTTAGAGTAGAGGTGTAATATCCTACACTTTCCTTGCGAAGTGGCAGTTCCTCTTCAGGTTTTATAGCTGTGGAGACTTTTAGGGGAAGTGTTGTGGGTTCGTGTAAAGGGATGGGGGCCTCAAGGAGGAAATACCTCAGCCAGCTCGAAATGTCCTTCAGAAAATGGTATTTTCTCATCTTGTTTGTTCCCAGCTGAAGTAAAACTGCTCAGTTAAATTGTAATCTCTGAAACTTCATTAAAAACTTTGATGAACAGAGCTGTGGATTGAGAAGTGAGGCAAAGCGGGCGTGACTGAGCGATGAACAGGAAAGTGGTTGGTCAGTCATTTGTTGTCACAGATGACTTCAGAGGAACATCTGCGCCTTGTAGCTGAGCAGAAATTACAAACCTATCCCTTCTGTTCTCTACTATAGTGTTTCTTTTTGTTTTCATTACTCTGACAAACGTAGCCAAGCATCTGTTTGATAAAAGCTGTAAAAATCCTCTCAAGCTGTCATGTGGACTAGCCATGACTGTCCCCCTTTGTCATGTTTTTCAGAGATATCAATGTCTAGAGGGCTTGATTTAATGGTTAGAATTCTCCAGTAATGACAGGACTGTAATGTTTTTAACCCTCCCCCTGGAGGCCTGATGGATGTGGGGTTTTCCTCCCAACTGTCACTGACAGCTGATCTTGTCCTCATGAAGTTCCTGCAGCGTAACGGCTGCCGAGTCCTGGAGTCGGACATGTTTATCTGTGAGTTGACCGATGTAGTTCCACTGAATCTGTCATTTGAGTCTGACATATGAGACCAAATTATTTGTGAAATATGGTCGTGGTCACAAATAAACTAAAGGAGAAGACATTTCTTGTTTCCAGAATGCTAATGTTTGTGGTGGTTATTTGACTTCCTGTTGCTTTTTTATCATCTCCAACCACTCTGCTTATTTTCCTCTGACATCGATAAGGCATTTTGTTCCAGACAACTGCTTTTAAATTAAGAAAATCTAAAGAAAGATTTAACAGAAAGCTGGAGATGTGTTGGCGCTCAGCAGACACAAATGAATAACGGTTACAACTAGTCGTTAGAGAGGCCAGCCTCCTGTACAGCAAGGCCTTTTTGTGATGTTTTGGAGTTCCTTATTTGTCCAGGATGTTTGTATGCTGGACACAAAAGCCTCTCTACAACAAATCATTCAGTCCCGAGCCACTCAGGAGAATATTGTACTCAATAGCATACCACTTCCGTGGCTGGCATAGTCATGGGAGGCAACAAAAGCCCCATGGTGGTGATTTAGTGAGAACCTGATCCTGCAGCATATGGCCCCAGGCAGTTGCAGAGCAGACCAGCAGGCAGACGAGGAGTTGTTTGATAAGATGGTTTAGGCCGTTGGAACTAACTTTCTGAAAGCAACCTTCACCTTTGAGACTCCCCCAGCTGCCACGGCGATGAAATCATCTGTTTCTGTGACTGAGAAATGGTCGCTGGAGTCGGGGAAGCAAGTGGAAATGTCAGGAGTTTAGAGTGAAGATCTACATGTGTAAATTCGTTCAGTCTAAAAACTGAGACAGAATATGAACTTGTGTTTTCTAGAAAACACACTGCAACACCTTCAAGAGGAGTTAAAGAGATTAAAAGATTAATATGAATCTCTGCAGGGAACAGAAAGACAGAACAATCAGCTGCCATCTGATTTGTCATGTCCCATTTGTACATTTCATGATAACAACAACATGGGAAGGGGTTAATTTGGCTCTGGTTAGCAGGCTTTCAGTGAGGATCAGCCCGTCCTTTGTATCTTGTCCGTGCATGCTCAAACAGCCTGCTCTTTTCAGTCTCTTGGCCCTGCGCCCGAGCAAATGGATTTTGCCTTTATAAAATTTGTCATCAAGTCAGTGCAACCCCCACATCTTTCCTCTGTCCTGGCGTAAAGTTGGACCTTTTACTACAGATTTTCCCTTGAAACAGCAGATACACCATGAAGGACTGCATCCTGCCATCTTTTAAGTATTTCTTTCACCAAACCATCCCGTATGACAAGTCTTTGGCTTTGTACTTAACGTTGTCATTGCAGGAAATCGATTAAAGCGAGGCCAAGCTAACCTTAGCACACAAATCGATGAAGTTCTTCCACCGGGTGTTACTTTGAGGAGAATTTAGTCTGTTTTGCTGCTTAAAGGCCTGTCTGCGACACAGCTGCTTTATTTTTATTTTTATTTTGGTAGCTTTGCTCTGCAAAAGGAGAATTCTGATTAGATGTAGTTCTTTCCCTGATATATTCCCACTCGTGTCTTTGTTTCCTTTGACCAGGTATTCTGCATGTGTGACACATTTAATCAGTGTCAGCATCATTTTTATTTCATTCAGCCATTATCTGTACCGCTTATTCCATTACGGGTCGCGGGGTGAGCTGGAGCCCATCCCAGCATTGTTTCGGGTGAGAGGCAGGTACACCTGGACAGGTCACCAGTCCATCGCAGATTTTTATTTAATTTTTAATTTAAATATTTAATTATAATGAAATATTTTAATAGAATACTATTATTATTATTGTTTATTGAACTTAAAATAATTATATATATTAAGAATTATTTAACATTAAATAATTAAGAATAATTAAAAAAAAATCTTAATCTCTTTTTAAATGAATACAAAATTTCGACATAATTTATTTTTTTGATGCTGCACCTTTATTAGTGCGTATCTGTTTGAACGTGAGTTAATTAAAGCAAAGTAATAACATCAATGACATTAAAAGATTGAATAAAATGAAAAGTTTTAAAAACAATAAGCTTTAACACTGTTTTAATTCAGGACGATAATTAGTGTTTAAAGCCAAAAAATGTATTTTTTTATTTTAATTTTCCTTCCTTCTTGTTTTTGTGTATTTGGATGTTGTTTTTTTGGGGATGTAAATCTGTTATTGTAAGTCTTCTATTGTGAAGTTAATTTCTGTATAGAAATGTGGTAGACAAGTTTATACTTCAAGTATCTACTTCTATGTGTAAAAAAGGAAAATGTAAAGGTATAATCTAGTAAATGTTATAAATAAACAGTTTTTATGTCATGTGAAAGTAGAAGCAAGCAGTCGCAGTGTCTTTGGTTTAAAGTAGTTTATTTACTCTGTTGAAATCTGTTCCTGACTTTATCATCGGCTGCAGTTCTTGTCTCAGCACGCTGGACTTTGTGCCTGTTGTGTGTCGCAGAAAGACCTCAGCTACCTCCCCTCGAATCTGAAATCTGCAACAGTAACACTCAGTGTTGCGACTACATACTGGCACTAAGTTTTTCTCTTAGCATGTTCTTATATTTTGCAGAACTTATGAGATTATGGTATTAGATAGATCCAAAAACTAAAGTTACCAATCGACACAAAGTACATAAAAAGTAAGGAATAAAGAAAGCTAGAGGCTAAACCAGCAGTTTCCTGGATTGTGTGCATAGCTGCAGAAGTAGAGGTAATGTTTCGGTACTGTAGAGAAACAGGGTAACAGCAGCCGACTGCAGGGACTCTAGATTAGCTTAACCACGACCAGTGTTGTGCTAGTTACTTAAAAAGTGACTAATTAGTTACTATTTACTTAATTCAAAAAGCAACATAGCTACTTACATAGGAAAGTAATGCATTACTGTTAAATAACTTTTTAGTTACTTTTGTAAAAGAACATTCTTATATATTCTCCCATTGACATCCTTATAACTTGATTAGTGTTGTACAAAATGTAAAGCAAACTCAAGTATTTGAAAAAATAAATGAAAAGTAAAAAGAGCAAATAAACTGAAACAACAAATAAAATGAAATCTATGCTGTATGTTGAGCCCTCCATCCTTCTCTTATTATATATTTTTTATTTACATATTTCCTTAGTTATTCGCGGGCATTGTCACTGTCTCTTTGTCAAGTAAACCTGTGTGTGTGTGTGCGTGTGTGTGTGTGTGTTAACAGCCCTGCGGACACTAGTTCACGTGTTTCCATTCCGCATCCAGGGGTTGTTGCCGACAGCTGTGACAGAATCAGGAGGGCTTCACGGAGAAAGCCTCAACCTGCGAGTGTCCATATTTGCAAGCGACCCCACAGAGAAGCTAGCGGACTTGAACTCTTTCCATGTCCTGCTGCATCGCGGCTGTAAACAGGAAGAAGCTCACAGCTGCTGAACAAAATGTATTAACTTAGCTAGCAACAGAGTAACGCACCGTAGGGTGACGGTAACGGAGTTACTTTATTTAAAGAGTAATGCATTAGAGTTTTAGTTACTGACAGAAGTAAAGGCGGATTTATGCTTGCACGTCGTCTGCGTCAGCGTGGCCGCCATAGGCTCGGCGTAGCTCCGCAGAGGCTCGACGCGCACCTCTTCCAGACCTGACGTGCACCCCTGCTACGCGGACGGTTGACGCGGAAGTTCTCCCTTGTGATTGGTCAGTTTGGGATCACATGTTGCAGGATATCTGGATCTTCTGGCTGAATTTGCGTGGTAACCACGGTTTCTAAAAACAATAAACAGTGGATGAAGTTAATGAGAGGCTGATCGAATTATTCATTCATTTTCTTCCACAAACTAATAAAGACACTGAACCACACTGGACGCCATTGTTGTTTTAAAACAGATAATACCTACTGAACTGAAGTTAATCATCAAAATAAGTCAGCCCTGGTGAGTTTACCGGCCGATACCACCCCTACTGCCACCTTCAGGTTAGGAGAAGAAACTGCAACATGACACCAAAACGGCGTGTATCCCCACACTCGAGTGCGAAAGCAAACTCGCCAGCGTCAGCTACGCCGCAGCCAGCTGCACGCAGACGCTGCGCAAGCATAAATCCGCCTTAACAGCGTTACTAGTTACTAGCAATGTGTTACTGCGAACACTGATAAAAACCATGTGACAAGTGAAACGTGTCTTAATTTTATTGGGCATGATTTTATTTTTCTTTTCTTTTTTCTAATTTTGTCTTATTTTGCTTTAATTTCCCTTTTTTCCTTCTTCCTCCTCGTTCTTTCGTTATTTTTTTCTTCGTTTTCCTCTTCATTTTTCGCAAAATCCTCTCACATTTTTTCTTTAACTTTTGTCCTTTTATTTTGTGTTTCTTTTTATAAATGTTCATTTTCCATTTGTCCATTTTTTTTCTTTGTGTTTTCTTCCTCTTTAGTGTACCATCATTAAGGATGATTAACTTATCCTCAGAGGTTTCTATGTCGACCATCATAGCATAATCTCATGACTCGCCATATGAACGGATGCTTTCTGGTCTTTTCGTGTTTTTCAGGAGGTTTCTCCGTGGTGTTCCTGGCTCGTACGCACAGCGGCGTCCGCTGCGCTCTCAAAAGGATGTACGTTAACAATGTGCCGGACCTGAATGTCTACAAGAGGGAGATCACCATCATGGTAAGAGCATCATCACACTGATTCAGTCCCCGCTTGTCTTCCATTATATTATTTACAGGTAAAGCCATCACAGTCGGATGTTTTTAATTAAAATGCAGGGAGGGCTGTAAACACTCTGCTGCTGTTCTTTCTGCACCTTCCTTGACTACAAAACACTCTGATTAATTAAAGTCCACTTGAAGGCAGGATGATGATGGAAATGGAAATGGACTTGTACTTATATAGCGCTTTTCCAGTCAGCTTGACCGCTCAAAGCGCTTTACACTA
>JBAMHW010000012.1:2814890-2836281 GCA_037177495.1 Rhadinocentrus ornatus
AACATGACGATGAGTTCACTGGACTCCAACGGCCTCCACAGCCACCAGATCTCAGTCCAGTAGAGCAGCTTTGGGATTTGGTGAAACGGGAGATTCTCATCATGGATGCAGCAACTGTGATGCTATCATGTCAATATGAAGCAAAACCTCTAAGGAAGGTTTCCGAGACCTTGTTGGATCTATGGCACCACAAATTAAGACACTTCAGAAGGAAAAAAGGGAGTCCAACCCAGTACTAGAATGAGGACCTGATAAAGTGGACGTTGAGTTTGTTTTCAATGGTAATCCCCAGAATTACTGTGGGGAAATTCCAGAGTTGGGCATCTGAATATGAGATGAAACTGATGACTCACATTATTGCAACATAACAGTAAGAAAATTACTTATAAAGCAATTTACTTTCTGTAATTATTTGGTTGAAAACTACTAAGATTTATTTGGAGCAGATTTAATACAAATCCACCCGTGGCTGACAGCTTAATGTAACTGTTATCCCAGTTAGAAAGAAACTGGTTTAATTACAATGTTCAGTTCTATTTTACTCCTTATCAACCAACTCACGTCATAGAACTGGTTAAACTGGTTTAACTCAATAATTCATATGAAATGGTTTATAAAAACAAAGCAGCCTTCGTTTTGATTTCATTCACAAACACCAACAATAAGAAATGTTTGATGATCATGTCACATGAGCTTCCACTGCTGTGGCCTTGCACTGTAATCACCAAAACCAGCAGATCAAAGTAGCCCAGTTCCTCAAACCTGCTTTTTATCACCTTATAAACCTTTAAGTTCAATTACAACTTCAACACTTTGTAAATAATGATTAACTGTGGCTGGTTTGCTCTGTGGCTTTCTGTTATATGATTATATTTGCTTAGACTCCAATCTCAGGTTGGTTCAGCTCTGGCCCACATTTACAGCTGTTATAAACTGTGGTGTTTATCAGCAGTAGACGTGTCAACTCGCCTTATTCCTCACACTGAGCTTTTTTCATAACCACTGAGTTCCTCTCACATTCAGCTGTTTTCATTAACAGGAACATGATTATAAAATCACAAGATCTAACTTTTAGGGTTATTTTTAGCACATTTTCGACCTGAAGTTGCTGTCTTGCCTCTTTAGTTGAGAAATTAATTACATAAAACATCTTAAAGGAAAAACAAAAAACATAGCATACATCAACGTACAGAGCTGTAAACGTTCACAGCTAAATGTGGTACCAATGTGACGCAGGCTACATGGTCTGTCAATTGTTTGCTTGTGAGGTAGTAGGTCAGCTGGAAAAAGGCAGAAACTAACAAGCTTAAAGGGGACATATTTCCACGTATCATAGTGGTGTCGGACATTAAATACTTTCTTCTAATCTGCTTGTATACTGGGACCAAAATGGCTGTCCAGTTAAGTGGCTTAAGCTGAGTTATAGTCATAGCTGTGCATGAAAAACAGTTTAGTGTCCACAATGTCTTGATCACAGCCCTGAACTCATCCATTTTTTCCTTAGCCAGGTCCTTGGGTGTTTGGGGATGTATGATGTCGGTTATCTCCATCAACCTCTTGCTTTCTGTCGTAGTCAATAGTACTCTAGTCACAACAAGTGACATCTGACTTAAGTGTGCTCCAGCTTTTTCAGGTTTACCTTTTTTTAATTTTGATAATTGCAATCTATATATTTGTTTTAAATGATATGACGACTCCTGAAATTATCTCATGACCCCTGTGGTGGTCTTGACCTCCAGTTTGAAAACTACCGCTCTTAAACATGTTATTAGTTAAGATGGTGCAGCAGATTGCTCGTGTTTCTGCCTGAGGTAGCCCAGCATAATTTTCGGTAAAGATCTGTTTGGTTGACCTGACCAACTGCAGCAACCCCAGATCATAGACATGTACAATAGTCACTAGGCATGATGGCTGCATCACTTCATCAGCCACTCTTCTTACCCTGATGCTCCCGTCACTCTGAAACAAGGTAAATCGGGATTCAACAAACCACATGACCTTCTTCCATTGTTCCAGAGTCCAGTCTTTATGCTCCCTAGCAAACTGAAGCCCTCTTCTCCGCTTAGCCTCACTGATTAGTGGTTTTCTTGTGGCTACACAGCTGTTCAGTCCCAATCCCTTGAGTTCCTTCACATTGATCATGTGGAAATGTTCTTACTTTCACTATTAAACAGCCCTGAGTTCTACTGCTGTTTTAGTTTTATCTTTTTAAAATAAAAGAATTAAAAAGGAATTTTACAGCAAAAATGAAAGCTTAAGGCATATAGACGAGATTTAAAGCACAGAGGAAGCTTGTCTGACATGTTTAGAAGTCAGAACTGAGAATTCCCGGTCCCCTCGATGCTGCTTGTGAGTTTTTTTTGGAATAGATAAAAGCAGCTGATCTGCAGACCTTAGAGGGCAGTAAGGAATAAACGACTGCAACAGATCAGACTGATAAAAAGGAGCAGTGCCATGACGACACTTAAAACTGAATTTAAGAATCTTGTTCATTTCCAAATTAATTTTAAGAGATTTTTTTTAATTTAAAGAAGGCTATAACTGGTGTGATCCATGTTCTTGGTACCTGTTAAAATGTGCCTGCTTCATTTTGGACAAGCTGGACTTTAGAGAATAAGGCACAGCTAGTTCCAGCATACAAGTTTCAGTGATCTTGTACCAGAATGCGAGACCTGACAATAACCCTAATGATCTGTTGCAGTTTGTGCTTCCAAAAAATAGTCCCAGGTAGGAGAAGATAAAGAGAAAGCCGCAGGGACCAAGAATTGACCCCTGTGGAACACCACACGGAAGGTCAGCAGTGGAGGAGAAGCAGTTGTCCAGTTTGATATAAAAGCTCCTTCCAGAAAGATGGAACTTAACCCAGCAGAGAGCTGGTCCTGCGATGCCCACTTGCTGTTCTAGCCAAAGAAATGAGGATAATATGGTACACAGGATTAAAGCAGCGTCAGATCTAAAGGAACAAGCCGTATGGTGTGGCCAGAGTCATTTGTGAAATATAGAACATTAAAATCCCTCAATAGGGTTTCAGAAATGAGAAGCTGCCGACTGCATCAGTTAGGGTTAAGCAAGGCAAGTTTATTTGTACATTACGTTTCTTGTAGACATTCAAAGGGCTTTACATAAAACAGTAAAAGCATGACTGTGGTGCAGGAATCAATAAAAAAGTACATTAAAAACTAACAAAAGAAAAATGCTCAAATAAAATGGATAAAATGCAAGTTCCATTGTGGGGATTTAACAGTTTTGATAAAAAGAAGCAAATATAAAAGTTTGTAACGCGGATTAGAAGCTGCTGAGAGTTTATGCAGACCTGCAGTTTTCTGGGAGTTTGTTCCACATGTGAGGAGCATAAAAGCTGAACACTGGCTCTCCATGTTTAGTTCCGACTCTGGGAACAGAAAGTAGACCTGAGGGTCTAGAAAGTAGACCTGAGGGTAGACCCTCAGACCTGAGGGATCTGGTTAGTTCAGAACAAGCCAGAAGATCCTCAATGTATTTTGGTCCTAAACCATTCAGGTCTTTGTAAACAAACAGCAGGATTTCAAAGTCAATTAATTGACAGACAGGAAGCCAGTGTAAAGATCTGAGGATTGGGGTTATGTGGTCTACTGTCTTGGTCTTGGTGAGGACTCGAGCAGCAACGTTCTGGACTAACTTGTCTTATGGACTTTTTAGAGAGACCCGTGAGGACAGCACTACAGTAGTCCAGTTTACTAAAGATAAATGCATGGACAATTTTTTCTAAATCCTGCTGAGTCATCAGTCCTTTAATCCTCTGTTATTTAAGTGATAACAGGCCAACTTCACAACTGTCTTAACATAACTTCTAAAATTTAGGTCTGAGTCCAGGACTAGTCCCAGATTTCTGGCTTGGTTGTTAGTTTTGTACTTAGCTGTTTGAAGCTGAGAAGTGACTTTTAATCTTTCTTCCTTGGCTCCAAAAACTATAATTTCAATTTTGTCTATATTTAACTGAAGGAAGTTCTGGGACATCCAGTTTTTAATTTGATCGATGCAGTTGATCAGAGTTTGTATCAGACTGTAGTCTCCTGGTGAGATGGTTATATAGATTTGTGTGACATCAGCATAGCTATTTTTTCTCTGTTTGGGCTTGTTTATTGACAATGACAGCACCTCAATGAAAACGCAGGAATGATCAGAGCAACATCCATTACCACAACCTTGGAAATATTCAGACCCTTAGAGATGCCTAGATCCAGGCAATGTCCTCCGTTTAGCGTTTTGTTCCTTACATGCTGAGTTAGACCAAAGTCATCAAGAACACAACACAACCTGTCCTGAGGGTTCTCAGCATGAATGTTGAAATCGCCAACAATGACTACAGAGTCAAAGTCAACACAGATTATTGACAGCAGTTCAGTAAAGTCATTAAAAAAAACATTGCACAGTAATCAGGCGGTCGGTAGATGTCCAGGAACAACAGACGAGAGAGGAATTCATCTGGAAAGCCACATATTCGAATGAAGCAAAGTTTTTATAAGATTTCTGCTTGCAGTGGAGGGAGTCATTAAACCAAACAGCCATTCCTCCACCTTTCTTATGTGATCTAGCTTCACTCACAGAGCTGAAGTTTGGAGGGGTCGCTTCAATAAGAACAACCCAAATATTTTCTCTGTCCAACCAGGTTTCTGTTACAAACAAGAAATTTAAGTTTGTGCTTTGTAATATAAATGTTTTTCAAGCCAAACATCTGACATTTAGTAAAGCTAGCTTCAGTGTGCTAAAAACATCTATCCAGTTCTTGTTATGGACAGGCTGAGACTGATGAGGAATGAACACAAGATTTAATAAATGTATAGAATGTATTGGGTGAACCTTGCTTTTCTGAGCACTTATCAGTCTTTTTTTGTTGCCCTTTAAAACAGAGATAAAGGAGATCAACTATTTGCCTATCAGGCCCTGGCTTATCCTGCAGAGAGCCATGAGTACCCACATAGTTGCAGCCTGGACCCACACACCCAGCAATCAATCAGATGTTGTGCTGGTATCAGGCTGTGGAGACAGATAAGGGGTTTGGTTCTGTCGTGGAGGGAGGGGAGGTGGGCGCTGGGGCAACTGGGTCAGAGATTGGTGGGGGAGGATGAAATGGGATGTTTCCAGGTGAAAAGATAGGACTGGGGCATGGAGTCAGTTTGGTCACCATAGTGACCAGCTCCTTCATCTGGGAAGTGAAGTTCAGTAGGAATGGGGAGGATGGGGAGAGGGAGGGTGACCTAGATGGAGTATGATGACATGAAGGGGGTGGGTCCTTGCTGGAAGCTTTGGAGGTTTCTTCAGAAGGGAACTGAGGTGCTTTTTCTCAAGGTTTTCTCGAGGCTCTGTTTTATCACATTGTTTTGGTTTCTCTTGTCTGTTGTCCTTGACCGAGGGAACAGAGTCTGTTCATAAAATAAAACGGGTTGGAAGCGTTCAGCCTCACTCCTGACCTGTTCAGGCAGAATCCATCTTTCTTTAAAAAGTGCCTGCAATCCCAGTAGAAGTTAATATTGTCTATGAAATGAACACGGTACTTGCAGACATGTATTCACACTCAAGAGCCTGCTACACCAGCAACGTGCTGTATCTGAAACATCATCCATTATCCAGTCGGAGGCTCTTACCTGTTGAGCTTTTTTGTCTACAGGCTGTATAATTATTTTATGAAACTATTTGGAAAATAGTAAAAATAAATGTTACGAGTAGAAATGGAAGAAAATGTTCTGCAGCTCTGGTGGTTAAGTCATGTGACCTTCATTAATAATTTGATGTTTGTTGTATCTCACAGGTACACAACTCTTTCATATCGGGCCCCGGAGATGATTAACTTGTATGCAGGAAAACCACTCACCACTAAGGCTGATATATGGGTAAGATCACCTGTGTGCATGTGTGTGTGTGTGTGTGTGTGTGTGTGTGTGTGTGTGTGTTCAGAGTCTGTGTGTTTTGTAAATCCTGCAAGGCTGGTTTGTCTTGGGTGTCACTCCACCCAGAGCAGCTGGGAGAAGGAACCTGTTGGGCCAGTTTACCTCCACTTGCTCTTTAATCACAAAAAAAAGGAAGACAGAACAAAACCAGGACTTCATCAACACTCTGTCCTCTTCTGCTTTCTCTCCATGTGAGATATTTAGGTCCAGCTGAGGACCTTCATAAGTGTGTGTGAATTTGGGCCTCAGCTCTGAACAAGCCAGTTTGATAAGTGACATAAGACCCAGACGTTATAAAGCTGACTGTGGAGGGATCATCTTGGACACATTAAAATGTACAACGCATTCAGATTTTTTATCACTGTTTTGTTTTTTATCATTTAATTGGTACAGAAGTCTTAAACATAGCCTCAAGACACAGGGCAGCGGCAACTTCCTGTCAGCACCCAAACTTCCTGTTCTGTAGCATTGGAGTTGTGTCTCAAAGAACTATTATTTTTAAGTTGTTGGCTTTAATGCTGCCTGATTTGGATTAGGGATTTAGTATCGGACTGGATTAGCTTGTTTGGTGAAAAAGCTTAAAAGATCCCCTTAACGCCAAGTCTTTCATCTGCTATCTGCTATCAGCAAAAAGACGGAGGGTAGCCAAATTTAGCTCCTGCTGAATAAATGATTTGGCAGGTTTTGCATGTGGATTTGTTACAACAGGCTTTGCTGCCACACAGCACACTGGCTCAGGTTTTTCTTTAAAGCAGCTTTGTGATCAGCAACATGAGAAATATTTATTCTTAACAGCCGTGTTAAACTCGGAGGGCAGAGACTGGCACTAGTAAAGCCAAGGGCCAGGCCTTCCCTGTTGCTGAAGAAATCAACTTTTCATGTTTTTGTGTATTTTAACCCTTAAAACTCTGCTAGCTCAAGGTCTCCCCCGACCGCTGTCGCTTATATTGTGAACAGTTTCTCAGGAACAATAGTGTGTAACTCTGTGGGGGTAGCTTATCCTTTCGGTGATCTATGGACGTTTTACAGGCATTTATAGTCCGTCCAGAAGGTTTGCAATCCAGTCACAAAATGTAGTGACACTATATGGTAAATCCACAATGAGTGATCCATGATAACACCATTATTTTATCACATTTTCATAGTAAAAAAACAAACATTAGTATCACTACTGCGTTGCTAAGAGACCTCTATTTTGACCCAGAAATGATGATGAAGAATAAGTGGATGAGAAAAGGCTTGCTGCTTTATCTGATAATAGTCATTTTACATCATTTTAGCCTCATAATCTGACAACTGAGGCTGTACTGAAAACATGTCTGGATGTAAAGTGACCTGGATGTAAAGGGTTAAACATTAACAAAAAACCAGGCTAACCAAAGATGGCAAAAACAAACAAACCAGGGCTTAGAGTTTTTAAGGGTTAAGTTTTTTTTAATGGTTCTTAAGTCAAATGATGAGGAAAAGTTTGTTGAATTTTGACCTCTGCAGCTCCGCAGTCTTTGTGGACTCATTTTGCAATCAGGTCTCTTCCAGAAGTTCAGCAGTGGCTAAAAAACCTCCAGAGATACAGAAGTTTTGAGAACTTGGTTTCTGGTGAAGCGTCAGGCTGAGAATATACTGGCTGACATGGAGAGTTGTGGGAAAAAAAGTGTATATTGAGATACACTTGTGCCTTTTATATAAAAAAAATATTTCCATAAAAACCTCTTTTTTTTTTTTTTACCATAATTGAAATAATCATTGATGTAGCTCTATTTAACTCTATCCCTGATCAAAAGGAAATTCGTCAAACGTGATGCTGAGAGTAACGTTGGGGAAATTTGGGTGCATCTGTATTTTTTATCCTGGTGCATCCAATCCTTAAAAAGTCATACTGGAGCCTTGCTAACGTGGATGCAAGTGGATGAAGTTTTTGTGTGTTTTCTCCACAGGCGCTTGGATGCTTGTTGTACAAGCTGTGTTTCTTCACACTTCCATTTGGGGAGAGTCAAGTCGCCATATGTGACGGAACCTTTATTGTTCCAGATAACTCCAAATTCTCCTTCAAGTTGCACTGTTTAATCAGTAAGTTGGTGGTTTATAAAGGCTTCAGCTTAGTCATTTTGTTGATAATCTTTCTATTTATTGAATCACTATTTAAACACACTTAGCCCAAAGTTTTACAACTACTCTCTTTATTTTCTGTACTCATTAAATGGATAATTTTCTCTCTCCTTGTGTTAAACCCTCAGAACTCCGTAAACTGTTGTAACCATTTCAAGTTTTCTTTATGCATTTTCACAAGAGCCTGTTTGAACCAGTTCAGGCTGCCAGTCATGACAGCTTTCCCAAACTGTGTCCTGTGGCAGAGCTTCCCTTTTTCTCCAGATATTAGACCAACAGCTCCCCCAAGTGGCCAAAGAGAGAAGCTGCACCACTTTCTCAGTTAATCGTCCTCTGTTTTTTTTTAAGGATATATGCTCGACCCAGACCAGGAGAAGAGACCAGACATTTACCAGGTGTCCTACTTTGCCTTTAAATTAGCTGGAAAAGACTGTCCAGTGCCAAACCTCTTTGTAAGTCACCTGAATAAATCGGTTAGAACATCTTTTAGCCTTTGCAGACATTAATTTATTCTCTCTCCTTTTTATTTTTCCTTTTCCCAGAACTCTCCCATCCCTACATCACTTCCTGAGCCTCTAACAGCCAGCGAGGTTGCTGCTAAGAAAAGCATGACAAAAGCAAGGTGCTGTACTGCTGACTGATGGGTTGAGAGATAATATAAACTCACACATACAGTTAAGACATAACTGAAGTCAATTGAAATGTTAGTTCTGATTCCTCCTGTGCAGGATAACTGACTCTGTGGGCCCAACGGAAACATCAATCGCTCCCAGACAGAGGCCAAAGGCTGCAAACTGCAACGTCCTGCCGCTCACCAACACTGTCACACCTGTAAAGATGACTGTGCCTTCAGCACCTGTCAGCAACGGCCAGAAAGGTTTGTGAAAGAAAAGAGTGCTACATCTCAGAGGCCTCAGTTAGTGTGTTAAATATCTGAGAAAGACTGAGCAGCCATTATAAGTAAGAACCTACAGTGGATGAGTGGATTGACATAATTTGACATATTCAAGATGGAAAGAATAACCTTTGCTATAAGACTACTGAATGTAGTATGTAGAACAACATATGAAGTGCATTACTGCATGCTACTGTCATGGTGTAGATGTATAATTAGGTAGGTAGGTTGGTGCAACACTCAAATAAATAAAATAAAGCAGCAAAACAAACAAATCTAAATACCTGGTTCTTGACCCTAAAGGGTAAGTTATCCATCATATTTTACCCCACAGAGTCACACACTACCATTCCTGAGAATTAGTTTATTAGGTGATAGAAGCCGGTGATGTAGATTTAAGGGCTAATTATGTTTTTTTTTCCATGGATGAAAGTTTGACTGTGTTCATCTGCACATTCAGCTCCCACTCCTGGCTCCGGACAGTCATCCATGCAGGCTCAGCCCGACAGTCAGCAGCATCGAGTTCTACAGCAGCTACAGCCTGGTGACCTTCGTCTACAGCAGCTACAGCATCATCATCAACAGCAGCAAGCCGTGCAGCAGCATGCTAATGCACAGCAGCACCAATACCTGCAGGTAAACCTCCAGTGTCATCAGGGTAATTTAGTTTGTCTGTTATTCAGAAAGTGTGAAGAAATGTTTTCCCACATTTCGTTAGTACCAGCAGGCGGTGCAGCAGTCGCTCCAGCTTCAGCAGCAGCAGCAGCAGATGATGATGCAGCCCATGTATCTGCAGCAGGTCGCCCAGGTTCAGTACGCAGCCATGGTGAGTTCTGGTAAAGGCCTCCGTTTGGACCAACAGCTGCTAAGGCAAATGAATGGTCATTCTCTGTGACCTCTGCCCACTGTGGACTCATTTCTCAGCCCAGTACCCCTTAAATCAGTGATGTCCGTTTACATTTTAGCTCAGGGACAACAATTTCATCTCATGTGGCCCAGACCAGTAAAATAACAGCATAATAACTATAAATAATGATGTTTACATTTCATGAACTATCCTTTTAGAAAATATAAACAAGGCATCTGGAATTGAAAAATACAGTATGTGGGTAACTTTTCAAGATCTAGAAGTTATTTAATACACGTGTGTTTATCCACATATGTAGTAATCCTGACCACCTGAACTGGTTGACTTCATTATAGAAAGATAAGTAAGAAAGATATAAAACCAGTAATGTCCTTTTTTTTTCTTTTTTTTTTTTTTTTAATTTTCCCATGCACCTCCTGGAGCGTCTCCAAGTACCCCAAGGGGTATGTGTGCCCCCCTTAGAGAAACATTACGCTTGATTATGACTGAATTTCAGAGCAGATTTCATCCAACTCTGCTGTAAATAGTTTGAGCAAATGACAGTAAAACACATGGAGACGCAGCTTGAAATATCACAGAGCTACATATTTCATTTAATGTCAGAATGGCTCAAGTTTGCTCTCTCTGTTCCCAAAACTGGCAGCGAGTCGTCTCCGCTCAGATCTCCTCGCGTCTGTGCCAAGCAGCATCAGAAGCAGACGCTCAAACTTCCTGCTGAACCCGTCCAATGGTTCAGAAAACTTGTATTTACGCAGCTGCTGAATCAAACACACAAACACGGGTCCTCCAAATGTACACTGCAAGGGCGGCGCAATTTTTAGCCCGTTTCCCACCGAACGCATACCATCTGCTTTATTTCAGAGGCAATCTGGTCTGAGTGAAGCCACTGGGGGATCGGATGGGGAGTGAAATTCCTATTTTTGTTTGTGTTTTTTGCTGACATGAAGCATTTTAGTTCTGTTATGCCTAAGAAAGCGGCTAAATGTTTAAAAGCTTTTTAATGTAGTTAAATGATATCAAATCAGCTTAATTTGTCTGGGTATTTAAAAATGCAACAGTAAAAAATGGAGAATTGAGTAAGATTTAACAAAGAATTGAGTTGTTGTTTTTTTTATTCCTTTTATTGAGCAGAAATGTTATAATTTAGCTTAAAATTAGCCCACCAGTGCTTTACATGTTAAACTTGATTTGTTCAGTTTGGTGCTCTATCGACTGTTTGACTTTCATTCCTTCATCCCTCCCCTCCACCGTGTCCCCAGCTTTCCAAATCCAGAACTGGTTTCTAACAACATTTCATCATCATTATGCGCCATGGAATCAATGGTCCGTCCCTCATTCCCTTCCCCCTCTTCTCCCTCTCTTCCTTCCCTAACAGCTGCAGCAGTACCAACAGGCTTTTGTCCAGCAGCAGCAACAACAACAACAGCAGCATCATCATCAGCAGCAGCATCATCCCGCTCAGCAGCCTCCCCCCTATATGTCTTCCCCTCTTGAGTTCCAGATTCCTCTGGGTTCCTATAACGCCACCACACCCACAGCTGGGGCCGGACCTAGAAGTGGAGCTGGCCAGATGGGGGCGTCGCCTGTGGATCCCACATACACTAACCTCTGGTAATAAACACATAGAAACGCTGTTGTTGCTCTTATAAACATAAAGAGATTATCCAACAGATAGTGTAGGAGTAGGATGGGTCAGCTGCAGGTGATTTAATCCATAATGAAGGCTTATTTGTTGTTTTCCCTCAGCAGCAGAAACCCTCTGCTTGCCTCAGATGGGATCACCCCTCCGTCTCAGAGCTGCAGCAGCGCTGTCAGTAACCCCCCTGACATGTCGGGCTGGAACCCTTTTGGAGAGGACAACTTTTCTAAATTAACCGAAGAGGAGCTGATTGACCGGGAGTTTGATATGCTCCGAGCAAGCAAGTGAACTTTCAGTTCTTTTATCATGTTTATATACGTACATATTCTCACACCGCAGGTAAAATTAGTATTCAAAACCTTAACATTTTTCCCTGTAAAAGTATTTCTGAAAGGGTTGTTGACATGAAATTATCACATTATCTTTAAGAGCCCAAGAAATTCACACGTACAAAGAAACCAAAACAAAAAAGAAATTAAATAATATGCAAGGAGATGGAACGGCAGACAAGGACAGACAAAAGTCCACCTTCTAAAATGTGAAAAAAGACGGTTTTACTGAGTAGACTCACTCTAACTAGTCTTAAAGTTCAGATCTCAGATAAATGGATCCATTTCAAGGGGCCATTTATAACTTTCTATCACATACACCCTCCTAAACACTTTCAGAACTGAACCTGGCGGTGCGGCAAGGATTACGTAACGCTGATATTTCTGTTTGCTTGATGCCACGTTTTCTGACACGCTCTCTGCTTTTATGGGGGACCTTGACCTCTTTAGACCAGGTCCTGCTGAAAAACATTGCAAGACTTAAGATTCTCAAATCTGGACAGAATTATTCTACAAAGCATGTAGGTTTATTAAAACACAGCTTCTGATCTGCGAAGCTTTTATTCTATTTATCAAAATACAGGAAAGATCTTTTTTTTATTTATTTGTTGGCGTCTAGACCACATCAGGTCCTGTTAAAGGCACATTCACTCCAGACCTGATTCGATTCCTAGTTCGTCTGCTTGAAAAGTCGTGAACATTTGAGGAGGTGTGAACACGCAAACGAACTCTGATGCGATCGAAGAAGTGAACTCAGGTCAAAAAGGGATATAACACAGGGCATTATGGGTAACGCAAACAAGCAACACATGAGTAGGACGATAGTCGGGAGTCCCGGACCAACGCTAAATCAAAAGAAAGTTCGAGATAACATTTTTTAAAAAATTTTCTTTAACCCCTGGGAATGGACTAAACATGACCCCAAAAACACTGGCAGGGAAGTGGGAGCATCATGGTGGGGGCTGCTCTCAGCTTTTTGTACTGGCAAACTTAATCATGACTTTCTTGATGATGATGATGTTTTAACAAGACAATCATCCCAAACACGCACAGAGGCTCTCGACTGGTTAAAAATAAAGCTGTTAAAATGGCCGATTCGCTGACTGAATCCAACTGAAAATCAATGAAAAGAACTAAATCATATCATCATAATTAGAGATCATTGAAGAGACCTGCTGGAAGACTTGAGTCAAAACAGTCCTGAATGAGACTAGTTTCATGTCAGCAGCTCTGTTACTGAGAAAAACTGTTTATGTTCATTACTTATTTTATCTGCTGTATAATGAAGGAATTCAGATTAAAATTTTTGTCTTAGTAGAAATGTTCGTGTTTAACATCTTCCTCTCCGTGAACTTCCACCAACAGAGAAGCCGGTGGAGAGAACAGCCAGTGCGGACGCGGACCGACTGCCGTCCGCTGCTTCCACCACCAAACTCCTCCCATCCGAGGACCTGTTCGGCTCCATCCCGTTCGTGGCCAACGCAGGCAAGTCTTAGAGGAGTCTCTACCATGAGGACCCAACACTGTGGAGCCACCTACTCCCCATCCACCCTCCTCTCTGTGCCCTCTTATATCGGAAGGTTTCCAGATTAGTCGCCTTCTTCTGTCTGTAGTATAAAGAATAAATGATTAATGGCTCCGACTGTACATCAGGAGGAAGAAGTCTTTGCGTACCCAGTGCTAGCAGCTTATTTCTGGGCTTTTTTTATCCTCCCCTGCTTTAACTGACGTGCAAGTAAGTCTTCTCTATAGCTTCCTTATCAAAGCGACGTCTGCTCCCCACCACGGTACGGACTTGTAGTTTATTAACGTTTTGGTGATTTCGAGCCAGACTTGCTGTAGTTCTGCTAGCACTAAGAGAAATACAAACATCTTGCTTTTCTGGTACTAAAAGGGCTGAGTGATGTCAACACAGGAGGACGTAATTGTCCTTTTTTCATCTTTTTTTTAAGCTGCTGAAATCCGAGAGCAGGAAGGAAGCGGTGAAACGTTTTTTCCACCGTGCTTTCCATGGTGGATGTTATCCCCTCAGCCGGTGATCACACAGAGAGGATGCTTTTCCCTCAGCACATCTAAAATAAATGATGCAGACGTTTTTATTCTCCGAACATCTCCAGCATTTCAAGGCCTCATGTAACACACAGATAAACGGCTATATTGCCTTCTGATTTCTAAACTAAAGTTGGATGTATGTATTGGATATATTGAAGTGTGGATTTGAGCTGTGTCACGTTATGGAAATTAATAAAATTCCTTGTGTGTTGAAACAACAGCTTTATTTAAAGTAAATGTTGCACAATGCTTCATTCTGGAATAGAAACCACAGTTGGGGTTGATTTGCGGCCTAACTGGTATGATGTCAAGCACCAGTACAGCCAGAGCATCACTCAGCCCCCGGTACTGTTAACTCCACCCCGACAGAAACAAAGCTGCATTTAAGCTTCCAGAGTTTTGGCTTGATGCTGTTTGTTTACATTAAAATCCCAATCCCTCTGGGAACGTTCTGGATTCCTCACGGATATCAGAACCAACCTCAAGCGCGCTCGTGTGAACTTTGTCCTCTGCTGCTGAGGCGGACGCTCTGAAAATCGGCTCTCACTCATCGAGATGTGAAAATGGAAGTCGAGTATTTTTACGTACGTGTTTGATGGCAGCAATAAGCTTCTGTTCTCTTCCTGCCCCGATATGTGAATCAGTTACTGTTTTAATAGGCAGTTTAGAAACGTTGTTTATAAATCATGGAATATATTTAATGATCAGTTCTTTTCTTTTTCTTATGCTGGATTAATCTTTTGTCTTTAAACTCGCAGGCTTAATGCAAGTTCAGTGGCTCCAGTTAGACTAGAATAAGGCAGGATAACGATGCAATATTACCCTATAAGCACTTGAATGTAAGTGTGGAAATATTTTATTGTCTTTACTTGTTTTTTAGTGAATATAAAATGAGTTGAATTTGGATCAAAAGGAAAAAGAAAACCAAAAGAAAGAAACCAAACAGGACTTTTAGCTGCAGCTGGGTCATTCCTGCAGGCTGACATGATAAAATTTGCAATGAATTTTTGATCAGCCTTTTTGTTTTAATCTTCTCGTGTTTGTGCCAGATGTGAAATTTAGGAGTTTAAAAAAAAAATTGTTTATTTTTGTGTCTGTTCAGTCAGCTGTTGATGTTTAAAGTTCAAACTCTTTCCTGAACGCTGAGTTGGACTGCTCCGGATGGAGTTATTTTAATAGTCGTGCTGCAGTATTTCATTCCACTAAACCATTTTTACTTGTAGAAGAAGTTAACATGTGACTTAACAGAAACTTTCCCCAGGAACTAGGAACTTCAGGGTCTTCAGGGATCAGTTGAGCATCTTATTCTCTTCAACACGTCTTGTAAAATTAGTAAACCTGGAAGGAACTGATGCTCTCCATGCTTGGATGTTTATTCAGGAGCAGTTATTAAAATATTCGGGCTGTATGCAGTCCACCACAGATGGAGCCTGTAGACACTCGGACCGATTTAAACCTCTACATTCACACACACACTGGCCACGAATCACCGTGCAAAGCCGCCCAGCATCACTGTGGGCGAGAGAGCTTGACGGTTAATGAGAAGAGGGAGTAAACCATGATGTTCTGACTGATCAGTGGTTAAAACTGGTACACAGATCCGGTTTCAGTCTTTCAGATTCACTGCTGCAGCTCAGACCGAGCGTGGAGGAAGAGGTTACTGGAGGTGGGACTAGTTGGTACTTTAGGACTTCTTTTGATCGTGCTGGGATTTTTTTTTAATTATTATCATAAGGCCAAATTTGAATTTTACTTTTTAATTATATTTAGCAGAATTGTTTTTCTTATTCGTTTTGGTCTCTTTTTTTCTTTTTTTCCCTCTTTTATGTATTTAGCTGATAAAATTAGTCTTTTTTAAAATCTATTTAAATTGTGTTTTGTTTTCACTTATTTTGGGACTTTTTTAGGCTCTTATTACTTTCTAATCAAATTAATTTTATTCTTATTTTTTTCTTGTTTTGAAGCATGTTTCTTTTTTTTAATTTTTTTTTTGTTTGTTTTTTTAGTTTTTTAAGCTTAAAGTGCCTTTGCAGCATTTTCATTTACGAACAAAGAGCTTATTTTTCTTTTTTATTTAAGAACGTCGGTTTTAGTTTTATTAAACTCCCAAAGTTTCTTTTAAATAATGATAATTAATGATGGACACAGTGGGTTGAAGTGTTCCCTGAACTGAACCGAGGGTGGGAGCGTTTTCATCGCCGTACTGACTGAACTTCCTGTGGAACACGCCGGGCTGATGGCGCCGTGTGGCGTGAACATCCGTGCTCGTGTTGAGGAATGCTTGAGACGTTTGTCCATCAAAATGGGGAACATTCTGATGTTTGTGTAATCCATACAATCCTAAAGGGCTGTATGTAATTATTTTAGTTTTCGTGTCCTCGCCGTGCATCGGTCACGTTTACCTGTAACGTAGAGTGCATGTGTTTAGCTGCAGGTAAGTTTGACGTTCAGTTGAAATGTCCATGTTTCCGCTCATCTCACCGCCGCCTCTTATCGAACCTCTCTTGGGGAAAAAAAAAAAGCTTCATCTCAGTCCAGTTTTTGTTCTTTCGTTCTTCATGTAGTGAGACAGCCATGCTCAGAAACATCTTGTTCATGTGTATTGGTGGACGGATCTCTTGGGTTGAGCAGGGGAAAGAAAAAGGGATGACCAGAGCCATTAACTTCACTTTGAATATGTTATGTCTTGTTTACATTTTAAACTTTTTTTTTCTTTCTTCTTCTTCTTTCTCTGTCTCGGGGTGTTTAACCCTTCTTATTCTTTTTTTTGTAAACTTCATTTAGCCAGCTTTACATCCTCCAGAGAGGTTTAGATGCCTCAGTCTTCATTTGAGTGAATCCTCCTGACTTTTAGTTGTACTTGAAATGAGCAGCTCCCGGTGCATCTCCTGCAGAAAGAAGCTGCACATCACTAAGCTGTCTCATACATGCCTTGTTTTTGCAACAGACTATGTAAACGGCCCTGTATCATACTGTAAGTGTGAATGTATTTCTTTATAGAATGTTACTGATAAATAAAAAAATACATTAAAAATCATTTTTCACTTTGGTTCCTTCTTTGTAGCTCCTGAAAGATCCGAGAAGTTTTAGATTCTCTCCACCAGCACAAGCAAGGTGTTCCTGACATAAACATGGCTGTCTTATTTCGGGCTTTCAGCATTCAATCAAACAGAATTAATGTTATTTTAGAGTTAAAAAGGTTTTGTTTTGTGTAAGCAGCTTCTAAGCAAGTTCAGGTAGAGTTGCGTAATTCTGGTTGACCTCTGTTGCAAACGATGCACGCAATGCAGATGATCTACGTGCATGCTAGGAAGCAGCAATCCTAACATTCAACATACCAAATTACCGAGGAGAAACGCTGCTAACGCTAACCAAATAATTTAGTGTCACCCAAATAATTCAAACAAGAAGCAATTGTATGGGAATGTAACAAAACCCGAGAAGAGCATTGTGCATTTTAGAGCTTCTGCTAATTGCTTCACCCAAGGTTCGTTATAAAAGCAGAAGCTCAGCTGATTATAGAAGTCTCGCAGTGTGATGAAAGCTGGGTGAGGAAAAAATCTTGACTGGTTGATCTGATTGTTATATGATAAATAACTAAAAAGCTCCTAAAAGTGATTTATAAGACATCTGTTTTATGTTTAATTATGATAAGTTAAAGCACTTCATGAACTTACAAGTTTGAAAGTCTCATCTCTCAAGTTACAAACTCAACATGTATATAACAATTTCCCAGATTGAAAGTTTAAAATTGTAAGCCGCATGACCAAAAGAGATATTTTGTGGTTTGAAATTTACGCAAATGTTTTTGTCCTCTGTCAGATTAAAGGGAGGAAGGAAAAGCTAAATCTTCTCCGTTTTCTAATGTTCTAAAACAGATTTGGTCGTTTTTATAAGGCAGAAACTTTCTCTCTCAGACTTTTTAATTCCCTTTTAAACTGCGTTGGTCCTGAAACGGACTAAACTCTCCATCAGGTCCACCTTCTTGGACCAGGTTGCTGCCATGTGGGCTAATCATGTCCCTGTCATGTTTTTCAGAGGACTTGATGTAATGGTGGTTAAAATTCTCCCGTAATGTCTGTGCCCTTCCGCTTCCCTCTTTGCCTGATAGATGTGGGGTTTTCCTCCCAACTGTCACTGACAGCTGATCTTGTCCTCATGAAGTTCCTGCAGCGTAACGGCTGCCGAGTCCTGGAGTTGGACATGTTTATCTGTGAGTTGACAGATGTAGTTCCACTGAATCAGTTTGACATTTGAGACCAAATTATTTGTAAAATATGGTCGTGGTCACAAATAAACTAAAGACTCAACAAGATGATGGAAACATTCCTCAGAGGTTTCTCTTCAGACCATCTCTGGAAACCCTAGAGATGGTTGCATGTGAAAATCCCAAAAAATACTCAGACCAACAACCATGCCACGTTTAAAGTCACTTAAGTCACTAGCAGTTGAGCAGGTGGACCTGATGGAGTGTCTGGTGAGTGTATCTCAGCTTTAGTTTTACCAGATTAAAAAGGAAACATTTTTCAAAGCTGATTTTAAGAACTGAAAAGTTTCCTTCGTTTAGTTTTTGATTGATATGATCTAGAAATAAACGGTCCAATATAACATTTGCCTGTGCACACATGATCAGAAACTGTGATGTTTAATGAGCACATTTACAGGATTACGGTCTAAATCTGGGGAGGACCGATGGGCATGTGAATACTTTCATCAACACTTGAGGCTCCTACATGACCTCATCTCAGAGAGAGACTTGTGAATTATTTCCAGTTTAATGTCAAAATCAAACACTTAATGCGTCACCATGAGAAAGAGATGCCTCTGTCACCTTATTTCAGCTTGATACAAGATCATTACAGTCTCTGCTCATGGTTTAGCATCACTGTAATCAGACTTCTGAAAGCTGCTGATCTCGTTCCACCCGTCTGACTTACATCAGCTAATGTTGCGGAGCCAGAAGTGTTTGTAGTTTTTCCTTTTAGAAATTACATTTTAAATATTGTAACTTTTATTGTCTAAAACAAAGAGAAACATGCATCCCAAGCTCCTGAAGATCAACATTAAAGTTCCCCGTTAATCACCCCAACACATGATAGTTGATGAGTTCTGATTCTGGTGCTAGCTCCAGAGTTTCTGTCCCACAGTGATGAGACGGACATCTTCGTAACCAGCAGAGTCTCTGCTGTCATATGACTCCTTGTTTGTGTGGAGAAATTAGCAGAAGCTCTAAAGTGTGCAGGATTGTTCGCATGTTGTCTTACTTTCCTATAAAATTGCTTTGAGTGTGAACTGTGTTTGGTTTGGGTACCAATGCTTGGTAGAGCCTTTTAGCTGAGTTTCTCCCCGTCATGTTGCCATGCTACATGTTAGCATCGCGGGTGTCTGCAAAGATGTCTGGACTGCAGGGTCTTATGCTGCCCCCCTGTAAATGGGAGTCTTGTGAAGAGGTTAATTTCATAATCAGAGGGTTTCCAATGTCCAGATCATTGCATATAGATAAATGATACGCCCTTCTTAGTGAGATGTAGAAGTACATCTACAGGGTGCAGTTTTAAATCCGAGCCCCACGGGCAGTAACGGCTAAAATAGAGGAACAGAGATTGATCATGGATTTTGTAATGAGACACCAAATCACTGAGGCAAAGGTAGATCAGCAGGACTTATAACAATAGAGAAACAAGCATATTAAAATAAGAAAAAACTCGAAAAATACAAATGTAGAGAGGAATAACTAAAGTGACGTGATGTAAAGAAGTAGGTTGACAGGAAGTGAGGTAAAGGGACATAAAGTACAATGTTTGTGTCATAGAGGAGAATTCTTCCACCTTTCTATTTCAGAAAATACAAATTCTTAAAATCTCAAAACCGAATCCTGAATCCAGGTGCACGTTTATGTTGCACCAAGTTCACTTTTTAATCCTGCTTACAAGGTGACGGTTCTTCTTCAAACTTCCTGAATCGCTTCTCATCAGGCTGACCACTTTTAACCCCTCATTTGCTTTCTGTCTGCAGCTTTTACCACATCTGTGTTCGCCGCTCCATGCGAGGAAACAGACTTTTGTAAGCGAAAACAGCTTTTATCTTCCAGCCTGCAGCAGAACAATCACTTGCATGTTTTCACCACTTATTTGCATCTTCCTAAAGATCAGACGCAGCTTGTAATCCTTCAGCTCAGGAGCACAATCTGTGACATCTCATGATTAAAGACGCTTCTACGGTCTGCTGCCTCATCGAGACAAGAACACGATTACTTCTTTTAATCTGCGGCCGGCTAAAAAGATGCACTGCGCCTCATACATCTCTTTATTTTAGACCTCTCAGCTCTGTGTGCTTTATGGACAACGAAAGCTTTTTGGCTAATCTGTCGTCCCGTCCTGCCAGTTTGGATGCAAACAGGAGAGGTTTCCAGTTTCATGTTCTCAGCAGGGGGTCTTCTGATGCAGAGGGGGAACAATGAGTTGGCTCCTGGTTCATTCTTCAACACGACTGGAGGCTCTCCATTCGCTAATTAGGCAAAAAAAATTGTTTTATGCCAATCTTTTATTAATCTTGTTATTAACACAAGGCATGATTTTTTTCCCATGAAATGCCAAATGTGTGGAGGAATTTATAGAAACGCTGAATTAAACTATGGAAATTACTTCAGTTTTTCAAGCCTTCAGGGAATAACTGACTTAGAGCTTAAACCTTTTCAGGGAGATTTGAACTGAAAAGCAATATTTGTAAATCTTGAAAAGCTGGTCGTCGTATTTCTTTAACCTTTAACCCCTGCAGGGTTACGGAGCTAGGAGAGGGACATGTTTTATAACTTGTGTACATATTCTTGAAAATGGTATTTGAAAGTAAACTACATGTAAAAAAATATAATAAAATATACAAAAAAACAAAATTAATTCATAAAATGCAGAAAAGTGTTTTTAAAGCTTTAAAAACGCAAGTCAGAAAAAAGTAAATTAGACGAGTCACAAAGTGCGAGTCAGATGATAAAAGTAAATGTTACAGGTTAGAAAATGTAAGTCAGATAAGTTTTACAAGTTTAAAAAAAATTAAGTCGTAGATGTACTTATTATCTGACTTGTAAAATTTACCTGCATTTTTTAGTTTTAAAGATGTTAGAAAATAAATCTTTATAAACGTGGAAAAAAATTTTGTACTTGTAAAACTGACTCATTTTCTGACTTGCAGAATTATTCTGTACTGTAGGTTTAATTTAACCTGCACTTGTTACACTTGCAAATGTGGAAAAACATGTTACTTAACGTCTCTATCCAGCCTCCATACAGAGAAAAACAGCAGCTTTCAGCAGCATATTGAAGGCTGTGACTCCTCTGCTCCTTCAATAAGAGACAAACTGCTGGCATCTGTAAGCCGAGTAATCCAGATTTCACTAATGCGTCATATTAAGGAAGTCCTGGGGGTATTGGAAGAAAATGAAAAGTTTTTTTTTTTTTTTCTCATGTTGAGATTTTCCTTCTGTCAGAACTTACAGTGAGAAAACAGCTGCAGGATCCAGGACACAGCGGGCAAATATTTAATCTGTTTCTACCGTCCAGGAGGTTGGGAATATATATA
>JBAMHW010000012.1:2850276-2862436 GCA_037177495.1 Rhadinocentrus ornatus
GTGGAACGGGAGATTCTCATCATGGATGCAGCAACTGTGTGATGCTGTCATGTCAATGTGGAGCAAAACCTCTGAGGGATGTTTCTATCACCTTGTAATTAGGGCAGTTCACTGTGTTTATACAACCATTTTAGCAGATATTTATCTTAATCTTCTTGTGCTGCTTCTGCTCAGACTTCAGCAATTTTAAGCAAATCTTTCACTACTGTAGCAGGACAGGTGATCATTCAGCCCACCGCATTCACAAAGCAAATTCTAGTTTATGTTTATGTCGTGTTTACACTAAATTCTCCATAAACATCATTACTATATGTTCCAGAGGGGATTTTATATCTATTTTTATCACTTTTATAAATCAGAAGCCACTTGTCGGGCAATAAAAGAGAAGTGTCAACTTTTCTAGCTGAGAGAATAAAAAGACAAAAAAGACATTTATTTGCCTGTAGTGTCTTTCTGGCTGTATTTCCCATATTTATTTGCATGTGTTAAAAAGAAAAAAAGTCTCCCACTGCTTCAGTTGTTATCACAGTTATACAGCAAACCTGTCCTCAGTTCTGTACTTGATATTTAAACTTCTATAAGTAGCTGTGGAAAGTCTGGACAGCCTCGTTTCCGTCCCTTCTGTCCGTTTGTGTGGATGTAGGCCTCCGTCCAGTCACACGTCCTCGTGTGACGAGTCTCGCTGAATTTCACAGTGAATAAATTTGCGCCCGGAACAAGGCCCCGCTCAGCTTCAGTCAAATTTTTTTAAGCTCTTCTCTTCCTCACAGACTCAATCTTTTACAAATCTGCATCCCTAAAATCACCACGATGAGACGAGTTTGACTGGCTAAATATAAAAATCTGTTTTTCTTCAGGGACTTGGCTTACCACTTTAGTGGAGCCACCCAGAAGCAGAGCCCCAGTCTTGGCATGGAGGGTGGAGAATGAAGGGGGGGGGGGCTTCGCGGAGACAGCTCCTGGACTTGTGAGCGTCATATGGTGGAGAACAGGAGCGACGGACCGCTCTGTGAATGCAGCCATCTGGTTCGGGCTGGAGCAGATTTCAGCTACGATCTGGGGGCAAAATAACCCGCCGCTTCCAACATGCGGGGGAAAACGAGCAGGACGGAGCCGGCCAAGCATTTCAGGAGTAAAGGGAAGGAAAAAAAACATGGTGGGCGGCTGGAATGAGGAGCTGAAACTGGCTTGTGTCATCAGAGGCTGTTTTCCAAACGGCGAGCGACGAAGGTGTTGTGTTGCTTATTCACCGGGAACAATGAGTCAATGAGCAGAGCCACAATGTGAGGATCACGTTATTCAATTACTGCTTCTCAGGATGAGGATGCAGAACTAAAACGTCTCCACGGACCAACGCTTTAGTGATGATATATAAACTCACAGAGAAACACATTTATCATAATAGACACCAGGCAGGAAGAAATGATCCTGGATTCAGGGGTTTGAACTTATTAAAACTAAACTATAAAACTCCACACATCCTCCTTTCTACCAGGTCAAGAGTCTGGAGGTCCAATCGAACAAAAGGCTGTGCAATATATTAAATTTTTATTTAACTTTTAGCTCCTCAAAAAGATGGTGATAAACAATTAAAACAATTATTAAAATCATTTAGCCATATCACGCTCTTCTAAGTTATCATGTGTTTAGATTGACATTCGCACTTCTACTGCTTCCAAAAGTGAGTCCAGGCAAACACCAGAAGTAGACCCCCCACCACGGATGTGGACACCGGTGCCAACTTACTGACTTAGTACGGTATGGAACAGAGGTGTACCAAGTTCCCCCACGGTAGAGTAAATACCTTGCACAGCCTCTGGCTGGTGGATGTTCTGGTTAGCGACAGATTTTAGGAGAAACCAGAGACTGAAGACTGTCATTAAAATGTCCTGTTTGGGAGCATTTAGGCTTCTCAGTGAAAGATGTAAAAGGACAAAGACAAGTGGAAAAGAGGACAGCAGTCTGTCGGTCTTGTATCGAGCTCCCTGTAGCCCCGCCCCCTCCACATGTGGATGGAAGCTCGCTCTCGGTAAAAAAACATTCACTTTTTTACTTTGAATACAAACTTTATCTAAACATTTGTCTCATTCAAACAATTATTTTATTAACTAAACATGTCAGAGTCTTGCAACTAATCATGTGTAACTTTATCTTTTACAGCATACATGCAATTAAAGTTTTATTTTTAAAATAAAACATTGAACTGTGGATTAATTCATTATGTGTACAAGTTATTTTGCTCTTGAAACATCCCTTCCTTATTATATGTATGTGCAGATATGTCCATTCAAATAGATAAAATAAACAAAATAAATATCTCTATTTCTGCCACATTTTTTATTTATTTTAAAAAAGATGTGAGGAAGGCAGGACATGCAACAAAGGTCTGTAGCACGAGACTGGTTAACCAAGAGACAAACTTTTAGATGCACATGAACTTACATTATTGCAGTAGAAAGTGTAGAAAACTCCGGGGACGTAGCAGCCCAGGATGCCGATAGAAACACCGGCATAATCCAGCGCCATCCAGCGGCGGCTGGTCTTTTCTGAGCGATGGCAGCAGAACAGGTGATAACCCACCGAGCACAGCATACACAGCTGAGGGTTACAGATAACACAACGCAGTCAGGAGTCACAGCAACATTTTATTATCCAGAATCATACAGTTTGAAAAACATCTAAAGACTCTAGGTAGATTTTTTCTGTTGAATTTGCTAAAAACAACTTGTTTTTTGTTGAGATGTAACATTTTAATAACCACAGATTTATTTAAATCATCACATTCTTCAACAAAAGTAAAATAGCGGAGCTAAAGCTACAGAAGCCTGGCCTTGTAAAGGTTTTCCTCATCCCAGAGAAGAAAAGAAGCTGCACTCAAGTTATACCATCCTTTTTCACAGCGCTGGTTGGTATACTGGTTCATAAAGAAACAATTTTCAGTTTTGTTATTACATGAATTTGTCTTACAACTATCGGTTTAAACAGCCTAAACAACGATGGGAACATTGTGTAGCAGGAAGCTGTTTGAGGGGGAACGTTTTCACTGCTGCACCACTAAACATGCAGCAGAGCAGCTGAGTTATTGCAGATGCTGAGCATTAAAAATGGACAGAGAAAGTTCAGAAAGTGAAGTTGTAGCAGATGTTGAAGCTAAACATGATGATGTATCTGTTGTCTGGAGATACTTTGGTTTTAAAAGTCAGGTGTGGACCAAAAAACTTGTTACTGAAAATGATCTTGAGCTAAAGTTGTTGCAACACTTAGCAATCTGCTGCCCCACCTTAGACGCAAACACGCTTTAGAGAACCAAGAATGTCTGAAACTAAGATCAACGTCCTCCACATTCTCAGGTAAAACTGAAAAAGATGGAGGACACAGTCAGATGTCAGTTGTACACATGTTTGCTAGAGGTACCGACTACAACTAAAAACATGAGGTGGATGGAGATAACCAATGGCATCACAATCCATACATACAAAAACCTGGTTCTGATAAGTTCTGTGGAGAAAGACGGATTCAGGGTGAAGATCAAGTAGATTTTAAAATATTTTTTTATGCATGATGTACAACTAATGACAACAGAAGATTATTTTTGTGGTTAGTGGCTAGTCATCATGTAAAAAATACCTTCAAATACAAATAAAAACTGGTATAAATTGTTAAATAATAAAAAAAAAATAGCATGATATATAATTTTGGTTATACTACTCAACACTAATTAACATAAAAGTCAATAATCTATGGCAGTGGTGGTAAAAACACCCACATAATAGTTCATTTGTTTAAGCCAGGATGTCCAACTTCGGTACTTGAGGGCTGCAGTCCTGCAGGTTTTAGGGTGAGAACATTTAATCTTGCATTCTCGTATGCAACCTGGTCAGTCATGAGCCAAACAGTTTGCATCTTTGCTGTGTAATACACTTATTACCAAATAATTTCACTAGGGGGCGCAAGAGAGAACTCAGACCAGATAAGAGTTGCTGAATTTTTAAGGTGTAAACAAAATAATAAACATGGTAACAATAAAGGAGGTTAGTGTTTGACTAATTTTTAAATCATGGCAGAAAATAACAGCAGCTATATTGTAGATGGTTTGTAAGGCCCCTAAACTAAGCACGTCGTGTCTTGTCTTAGAAACTTTCTATAATTTATACCACTGTCAAACATGCACCCTTACATGCAATCAAACCAGGCCCTACCCTGCCCTTAGGGGCCTACCTGCCCTTAGGGTAGGGCAGGGCATGTAGTGCTCATTTCTGAGGATGTGCTTAAACAATACTTGAAACAAACCCAAAAATACACAAGGCAGCCATGATAAACACGTGTACGCCTTGTTAAGAGCAAGTATTTTCTCGGCATTAGATGCCTCCTTGCTCTAACACACCTGATTCAAACTAAGCGCATCTCCCCAATAGCTTGTTGTCAAGTTCTCCCAAACCTTTTAATGACCTATTAATCTCAGTCAGGTGTGTTGATGTCAACTTTTGAGAACAGCTGATAGATAAGGGGCACCATCAATCCTAGGGAATTTGACATCAGCTTTCATTTTAATCCAAACAATGGCTTAAATACTACAGCTCTGACAACCCACCAGCTACCAAATCTTAACCAGATATCTTAACAGGAAAACTCATACCTGAAAGCAGAAGAGTCCAATGGAATAAATGACATAATCCTCTCTGGAGGCGCCGAAAGCTGGCAGCACTGAGGCCATGTTGTACACCCCGAGACAGAAGAAGAGCAGGAAACCCAACAGATGACTCCAGATGTTCATAGTCTCGTTGGACAGGATGAAGAGGCTGCACAAGAAATAAGCAACATTTAAAACAACAGCTAAAGATGCTTACCTCTTGCTTTATCAATGGTTATATACAGAAAACTATTTTTAAGGGATAAACTAAAGAACAGAACAGAGAATAAACATTTAATTTGTTACTGTTATCTGGAAATTGTCTCAGATTATTTTAGTAGGATCTCAGAACACAAATATGTTGATGCTGCAGAAAACACAATGGCTGTTTATGAACTTTTTATGCAAACCAAAAACACTATTTAATTTTGAACGTACTGAAATCTTCCAACCTTTTGATGCACAGCCTGGAAGGTAGGTAGGCTCTGTATCCATCCGTGATGTAGGGGTTCTCCCTCAGAAATACTGGGATCTGCTCATAGGTGTATAGTCTGATTCCTCTGGGTACCAGGACAGGCCAGTACTGGTAACCTCCAAGCTCGATGTAGTGAGCAGTCTGAGCGTTCTTCTGGGGTTTCTGAGGCATGGCTGAGCCAGCAAAACCCGCCTCACCTGAAAACAAGAAATAAGATTCAGTCCATTATAAGCTCTGTTGTCAATAAAAGGATTTATTAAACATAGAGAGTGACTGCAGTTATAAAATGTTGTTCCATGTGCCTTTGGTGTGTAGTTTTGTTTAACCATAGGACTTGAATTGTAAGTGCTACACCAGCTGGGAATTTTTTTTTATTTTTAATGATGAGGAATTCAGCAAAGCAAGCAGTAGTAAAACTATACAAGCTAATGCAACCTAGCTAAAATAACGTGTCGAGTTTAAAGGTTCAGCCACAATGTAATCCCATGTTAATTACATTAACTATTTCTACTAACCCGCTCCTCTCTGCTTATTATAAACCTAACTGCAACCAGGTTTATAATTCCTCTTATATGGCTGTATATCATATACTGGTTTAATTCAAAGTTATTGTTAAATTGTAGAGGGCGGAGGCTCAGACTGTTAAGGAGCCGTGTCACCGATTATAGCATGTTGTGAACAAAACATGACGACTTTGTACTTTGATTAAAAGCCGAATTTAGCGGAACAATCAACTGAGGCATGAACAAATTAAGCACAAATCTTATCGTGTACATTACATTTCTGTTAGGACACAAAACTTAGAACTGCAAAATTTTCAAAGCGGTCTGGTGGTTAATTAAAGCTACGGAGGCTTCCAGAGGTTAGCTTAGCATGTGGCTTTCTTTAAAGCCAATTAAGAAAGAATAAACGTACCTTTCAATTTTGTATACATGTAGTTTGAGCCATTTTGTGACTTAAACTGAGTATTACGCATTTGTAACTATGTGTTAACATGGATTAACAAACAAACAAAAACAAAGTAATTTTAGTTAAGTTTCAGCTTTAACATCTTCCGAGGAGCAGCAAACGTCATCGCTGGTGGAGGACCCCATTAAGGTGCCCAAAGACTGCCTGGGTAAATAAATTAATGCGTGAATAAATGAAAAAAGTTTAGATTACTCTTGTTTTTATAACAATTTTAACATTAACCATTTTTTTTTAGATATTCTCTTACTAAAATAAGAATATTGATATAACATGATCAAAACAGGAGATTTACATAATAGTTATCTCAACAGTTTGATACTAAAATACTTAAATATATTATAAACTCTAAAATTTCCTTTTCTCTAAAAGGAAAATCTAAGAAAACAAAGTAAACATAATTTTTTCATGATTATATTGAAAACACATATAGGCTTTGGACACTGGAAACAGAGACAAGGCAGTGATAGTACATAAATCCACATGACTTTCATCTATCATTAAAGGAATTTGCCTATTTATACTTCAACGGGGTAAGTCGCTGATTTTGTGCAATATATATATATTTTTTACTTGAAGCAAATTTGATATGTAAAACAACCACTTTTGGTCCCCTTTTAAGTCCAAATCCCTCTGCTAAGGTCACATGACTGATAGCTATAAACCTAATCATATTATAGGTTTGGTCCATGTTAAATGTAAGCTTTTTAGAGCCGTTAGCTGGCTCCTGGCTGTCATCCTGCTCGCCTTGCGAGCTTGTCTTACACCCTCCTGTCGCAGACTGTCATCAGGAATCCTCATCAGATAAAGGCGCTTCTCCACAGACCTCTCAGGTGTGAGAGATGTTAGTGGATTCCCTCAGGAGGGAAGTCACACTCAGTCCTCCCTCTGCTGTTTACACCCCCACTTTAATTGCCTCATTCTCAAGTACAAGTGTGTTCTTCATTATCACTTCTAATACACCTCTCAGCACATCCACTCTGGCAAAGTGTCAGCTGCCATGCCAAGTTAAGACATTAACATGTGCCTACAAGGGCACACATTAAGAAGCTCCTGCTGCAGATATTATTCATGAACTTTACTATCTGCAGTAATTTGCTAGATTTATTTCTTACAGCAAAAAAGGGCCAAAAATTATAGAAACATGAGATGAAACTATACGTTTTAATAAGCTTCTGATTACTTTAAGAACAGCAAACCATTATCTTAAGAGTGCCATATTTAAGCTCTATTTCCTTTGATTGTAAAGTAATTGTTTGACATTTCAGAAATGTAATGCCTACCACTTAAAGCGGTAGTAACGATCCCCACCTGACCGTTTGCTGCAAGAAGAGATTAATCCTTCGCAGCTACATTTTTAGGATGCCGTGATAAAAACTTGATGCTCCTTCAAAGATCGTTTGAGAGATTTAATCTGATAACATTCCAAGAATATTTTAATTTATTCTCAGTACGCTCGGTCCCTCTGCATGCATGGATGTTAGCATAGCATGTGTTTAAATTTACTGCAATTTTTTAGCACTCTGGACAGGTGAGAGGACAGTCCTGTTCCACCTTATGTGGATACCGAGGCTAATAAGTCTTTAAATGAACCTGAGCATACAGTAGAAAATGCTTGCATGGGTTTCCTGAAGCAGAGTGAAGAAAAACAAAACAAAAACAAACAAAAAAACACTTTAATTCCTGCAATGATATCCAAAGATTTGAGTAAATAAGTATAATAAACTCAGACTGTACTATATAAAGTAATTTAATTGAATTGAAATTAATTCTGCTATTAATTCTAAGTGATTGTGCTGTGAATTCTAATAAATGCATCAGTATTTTTTAACATTCTGTTTATGATTCATAATTTATTAGTGTGTGTTAGGGTGTTTGTTTGTATGGGTGTGTGCATGGTTGCTTGTAACATGGGTTTTTAATGCAACATAAATGAGCAGCACTTACATTTTCAGATATTTTTTACAAGCTGACAATAAAGGCAATTCATTCCAACGCTACCTTGGCAATCAAAGGTTTTTGGTTTAGGATTCTCAGTAGGAGTAAGATTTAATGTTTTAATGTGCTTTAATGTACACAAAGAAAGAAGGTCGTACCTTTGAGAGTCTAAAAGTAAGAAAATTAGTGCCTCAGGGGTCTGTTGTAGGGCCGCTTCTTTTTATCCTTCATATCAATAATATTTACCAAAATGTGTCCAATGCAAAGCTTCATTTTTATGCTGATGACACTGTTATGTGTTGTACAGCCCCCGCCATTTTGGGGGGTTCGTGACTGTTATTCATCATCCGTCAGATTAGTTTAGTTAGTTAGCATTAGTTGATAATGTTTTTCTTTTTTTGTTAGGCAAGAACACTGAAAAAACAGATTTTTCTGAGATTATTTTAAAGATTTTCTTTCTTTGTTTTTTGTTTTTTTTAATCTGACAAAAAAAAAAATGACAGAATGTGTTATATCAGTTTATTGTATTATGTTATAGTGGATTATATTTAGCCCTGCGATGGACTGGTGACCTGTCCAGGGTGTACCCTGCCTTCACCTGAAACACTGCTGGGATAGGCTCCAGCTCACCCCGCGACCCCTAATAGGAACAAGCGGTACAGAAAATGGATGGATGGATTATATTTAATTTAATTTAATTATATTTATTTTATGTGTTTTATTACTCTTTGTATACATCCTGTATGATCATTAGCCAACTGTTTTATACAATACATGGCTTATTGTACTGCGTTGAAGTGTTTACCCTGTATACTATTACACACACTTATTATCAGCAGTAGTAATATTATAATTACTGTTAGAATTATTATTAGTATTTGCAGTAATTTTTGTATTAGTATTACTAATGTTACTTTTGTTACAGTTTATTATGAAACCATTCTGTACTGTGTAGTTAATGATCTGATGTAAATAGAGTATGTATATTATATTCTATTGCTATTAAAATAAATATTCATATATATTAATGATTACTATTACACTACACTCTATGGTTCAGTTTTCTGGATCTGAAAAAGAGTCTTCTAATTATCTAGTCTGGAGACAAAAAAATAGTTAAAGTGGAATCTGTTACGTTTTTCTTTTTATGTTTATCTTTTCCAAAACAGGGAAATTGGAGGGTTGTAGCATGCTGTAAAATCCCGATGTCCCTTCTAAAATTCACTGTAAAAATTATTCTGACAAGACAGGAGTAGACATGTAATCCAGTAGTTCCCAACCAGAGGGCCCCCTTCATGTAACTACCAAAAAGCTGTGGACCCCGTTTGGATTTATTCTTTCATCAGCTGCTTCCCACGTAAAAAATGCATTCTGGCTGACTCCTTTCCTTTGATAAAACCCAAGATAGGTACCAACATATAGTATTGCTTGTTTTGTTTATTTATTTGCTTTTTTGGGGGGGGTTTCTTTAAATAAGGCTGAATCATCTGCACTGCATTTCTCAGACAAATCATTAATAAAATGGTGTAAAGTGTTTTCAGGCTCCCCCCCAAAAAATGATCCCACGTGAATGAAACACCCACATGATAAAAAAACAAAACAAGAAAAAAAATGTAAGCAAATATACCTCAACTCTTCTCCGTGTGGACTTGGCCTTCATTTAAATCACACTGGCTCTGAGGTCTCAAAGCCTCAGGGGACCAACTGTGCTCTTTGGGGGACCCCCTTAGGGTCCAGGGACCCCAGGTTGATGACCACTGATCTATTCTCAAAAGTTCATTCTATTATCTGTCAGAGGGGTCAGAAATGCTTCTTAGGAGTCTCATGGGTTTCCATCTTTTCTTCAGCAAGCACATCGCTCCAGCTGTTCATCCAAACGGGATTGAAGGTCCGAACAAAGGACAAACGTCGTGTGGACTCTGATGAAGGACAACTCTCCTTCTCCTGCTCCGCCGCCTTTTTTATGAGTCCCCACTAATCCACACTGACAATCTGTTGCTGGCCCTTTTTTTCTACATCTCTGCCATTGATCGCTGTCCTCAGTTCTTCTGCCTTACCTAACATGGAGAAATGTGCTTGAATGTAATTGCGCACTTAGGTGGCGTGCAATGAAACATGAAATTAAAGAGTCCCTGCTTATACTCTTATGTTATGTTTCTTATAAAATCATTCTTAAAATATCACATGTTATTTTATATACTGCAGTGTTTAATGTTACAGCGTACTGTGGATATTTATATATTTATTTACATTTAACGTGCAGTAAAATGGAGCTGCATTACATCTTAATTGCAGCTGGCTGCACTGTCATGGCAGGTGAAAGTCTCCCCTATCCAAACAAGGCTCTGTTAAACTGGTTTAAATGGAGACAGACAGGCCCTGGGGCTACCAGTGTCCTTTGGGTCTGTCGGGTCATCAATGAAAAGCAACGATACACTGCTGAGCCCTTCTCTGACTGCTGCACCGCACTTAATGGCACATCATGTATGTTTTTCTGCTTCTTACACATGTTGATCATGTTGGGTTTGCAAATATGAGAAATTATCTCAGACATTTGTGTGCTTCATCTTCCACCTGTCCCTTGACTGATAATACTCAGTCTAGCACCTACCATCTTTATTTTCCTCTCAAACCCTGAACACAAAGCGTACAAGCATCTCAGGCTTTGGCGCCAAATGTTAGCCGCCTGCCATGCCAGGACTAGACAGGCCCTTTGCAAAGCTAACACGGCCTCACGGCGGCTTGTGCTCGTCAGTGGCCGGCTGGTCTCATTGGCTTTATTTATAGTCGGCGCCACAAGACATCTGCTGGAGACGAGATTCTGTCCTCTGTGTCCACACAGCACTGCACAGAGGGAGCTTGTCAACGTTTTTTCGAAGGCAAAGTGTTTGTGAGGAACTCAGTCCGCGGCCTCCTCTAATAAGATGGATGTCCCCTCCGATCGCTTTCTCCACAGCTCTGATTAACAAGACCGGCAGACAGAGGGAGGCTTCACAGTTTGTTGTGTCTCGTGTGTTAGCCGATGTTTACTTGATCTGAGAGCTGTTGTTTGTTTGGTGTCTTCAGTCTGGTCATCGTTTGCAACTATTTCAGGACACTGACACTTGGATGCAGCACGGCTCCCCCTCCCTTCCTCTTCCCCCTCTCCGTGTCACACAGTGTTTCTCTTCCTCTCCCCATCCTCTTCACATCGAGGACATCTGGATTTCTCAGCCTGACCGCGCTCCAGGCCTTGACACAAAGCGCCAGGGACAGCTCTTTGCTCTTCCCACAGAGCAGGGGAGGAGGAGGGGGTTGAGCTGGGACTGCCAGAGGAAAGGAGTGAAAATACTCTGCTGAAGTGTTCCTGAAAAGAAACAACCCTGAGTGTTGGTTATAAACACAGAAAGCTGCATGTTTCTCTCTACTTAAATTTACAATTGATCAGGAAAAGACCGAACATCACCAGCTCAGGGTGGTGTTGAACATCCACCCCAAGTACAGAGGCTTCAGCTACATATTTCAGCTGGTGCTACCTGGAAATGTGCTACCTTCTCAAAACAACCTACTAATAGCGGGCGGGTTGGTCGAAATATCGACAATATCGATACCAACGTTGGTATTGAAATCTATCGATATTAGTGGGATAACATTTTAATTTTAATGTAAGAAAACTGTCAGAAAACGGTTGAAAACTGTCAGACTCTTCATAAAAAAGGAGGATAAAATGGTTTTTGGTGGACTCAGTTCAGTGCTGTGACACGGCACCTACATGTCTAAAATCAGTTTCTCTCAACAATAAAACCAATGCCTACAATAATCAAAGCTGGTCGAGCAATGCAAGAAGGAGAACGTTTAGGCAAAACTGCTGAAAATAAAGTGAGAGATAGAGTTTTGTTGAGACATTTTAGAAAGATCAGTTGCAAAAGAAGTTTTCTATCAATCAGGAGTTTAATCAATATGTCCAATGACAAGTATGGCAACTGCAATCCTTCAGCTGGTTGTAGTCCATTCTGGATTTTCATCTTCATGTATTCAACAGACAGATGTGTAATGATCCCGAATTATCCTTTCCAAAGTATCATTCTCTATGCGAGCAACACACACACACACACACACACACACACACACACACACACACACACACACACACACACACACACACACACACA
>JBAMHW010000012.1:2871897-2882918 GCA_037177495.1 Rhadinocentrus ornatus
AATAACACCAGAGTTCAGATTAGGGATAAAACGCCGGGCTGTCAGCCAATAAAACACGGAGGATTTCCCGCTTCCATAAAATTCCTCTGTGATTGGTCAAATAGACCCTTTCATGGCCTACGTAATCAGTGATGTAACTACTGTATCCGGAGGCAAAAACAGAGGAAAGCGTGTAAAAAACACTGTCGAAATGAACTATCTCCAGTGTTATTACGACTTAAAAATGTCGTCTTGTCGTGTGTTTGGGTGCCAGAATAGGAGGAACAACATCCCTGGCAGTAAATAAAAGTTTTTTTAGGATACCAGCTCAGAAAAAAATGAAGACAATTACAGCTGAATGCAATAAGACGAAAGGACAGGACAGACGATCATCAACAATTCTAGACTTTGCAGCGCACACTTTATATCAAGTAAGATAAATGTAATGTAAAGTGATTTTTATCGAGTCCAAATTAATAAAATTGTACATTATAAAGGAAAATGTTGGATATATAACGTTGCCTTTATCAGCACATTATCAAGCGCATAAAGATCGGGACGTAAGTTGATGTATTTTATTATTTGAACGTGGCTATTTATGATGTGGTTGTTAGCTTCCAGCGATTTATATGCTTTGAGTTTCTTTTTGTTGTACACACATGGTGCCTCGATTAGGTACATGTAGATGTCTGGCCACTCCACCGTCGCCAGTTCCAAAAGATCTTCATGCCGCTCCAGTAAGGTGTCTGGATCAGCCAGCCTGCTTCCATCTAATTTTCTAAAATAGCTGTCTTGGTCCCAAAGAGTGAGTGTCTGTACATATTCCAACAGTTACGAGACTAAACCACTTGCTTAAAAACCCTCCATTTACTAAAATGCCACCGAAAATTGTTAGCTGCCACTTGATAACGTAGCTTTTAGCCTCCGCTTTTGCCTCCAGGCTAAGCTCCGCCCACAAAATGTCACAATGTTTGCAAACTTTGAATTGGTCTATTGTTCTACCTGTGTTGCGTTCACAGAAGCCAGGAAATTACAAAACTACCATCTTCTTCAATGTTATAAGGCAGCTCAGTTTATTTAAACTTATTCCGTCTGGGGGGAAAAAAACATTCGGGCTAGATGTGAAATGTTCGGGGCTCGAGCCGGGAATGCACAGGCCAGGCGACGTCACTGGTGTACCATCTTCTGATGCTACTTCCAGCAGGATAATGCACCATGTCACAAAGCTCAGATCATCTCCACCTGCTTCCTAGAACAGGACCATGAGTTCATTGGACTCCAACGGCCTCCACAGTCACCAGATCTCAGTCCAGTAGAGCAGCTTTGGGATGTGGTGGAACAGCAGAATCTCATCATGGATGTGCAGCAGATGTGTGATGCTGTCATGTCATTATGGAGCAAAATCTCAGGAATGTTTCAAACACCTTGTTGAATCTATCGCACCAAGAATTAATGCAGTTTTGAATGTAAAGAAGGTCCAATCCGGTGATAGCAAGGTGGACCTAACAAGTTTCTATTCTACAGTGAGTGTCCAATCTGATGTCTAGCAGTCCCTTATCAAAGCATGTGATTCACCCAAATTAGGAAATGTGGGTGTTGAGGTTGGGAAGGGGGGCTGGTTAGAAAGGGTGCTGAGTGGGTCGAGCATGGAGAGGTGTGGATGTCTCAAGGTCAGAGGCAGAGCAGCGAATTGGGGTGGAAGAAAACTAATGAGTTTTTCCGTTCTTTTCCTGCCCTGGACCGATGGTATCACCCCACTGTCCTGTCAATCACCTCCCCCTCCTCCACAGTGAGTCGACACCTCTTCTTCCCCTCCTTTCTTTCCTTTCTCCCACCTTCACTGCGGAGGGAGTAAAAAACAGGAAAAAAACAGTTTATTTCTGAACAGGCCTCTTAATCTATTTGGACTGGGCGTAATAGGACATTTGCATGGTGAGCACAGCGAGGTGTCAGCGATAACCACAGGGTTGTGACATCCCCCACAAAATATGCTGAGCTTTCGCTAACCTCTCATCAAACACACTGATCTTTATGGACTGTATCATATTGTGCCGTAATGTGCTTTATTGTCCACAGAATAAGCTTTTCTTAAAGGTAATTGGAAAGCGGGAAATGGCCACTATCGGCAGACTTTTTAAATACATTATTCCTGAAATGTGGCTTGTGTAATGACCCTGTCGGTGTAAAACGTGAGATTTATCTTGGCAGCAGAAATTGATCCATTTCACCTTTGTCTAATGGAAATTTTTATCAAGGATTATCCGTTTATGTAAATGAGCGTGGCCTGTGGAACGGTGGGGATAAAAGGAAGTCTGGAGGGGGAAGCTGTTAATCTAGTGCCTCTTGACGCGTCAGTCTGGACATAATGCATACAGGATTCATCTCATGGGGGGGTGGCGTGTGTGTCCCTGCACTTCTATCTCTGTGTGAACTGTGTTGATGTGTAGACCCACCTCAAACTGAACAAACATGGTTCTCGTTTCCACATCAGGCTGTTATGGGGTCAGGACCTCGTAATGCTGGTTACATAGTGGTGTTGAAAGAACCCTAAAAAGGAGACTTTGACTCCTTAGAGGACTGTTTGCTGATTCTTGGAAAACACAAACATACCAAACAATTGAGCCAACAAGGACGTTTCCTCCTCTGCCTCTTCAGTTCAAATACACATTAGCTCCAACAGTGACACCTAGCCACAATTGAACAGAGGTGAGGAGGAAGGACCCAAATGCAGGACCACGAGGCAGCAAGCAGGCAGACATAGGAACAAGGTTTTGTATTTAGATAAACTAATGGTACTGTAGCCAACTTCTGTAGCTGATGATCAGATCGCCAAGGTTCCTGCCAGGCACCAAGCAATTTCCAATGCACCCAAGGGTCCAGCAGTGCCTGCATGGAGGTTCTGGACCCGGCTGAGTCACTGGTACCAAGGCTCAAGCCCCAGACGCCTGCTGGAAAGCTCCCCTCCCAGGCCTGGCTCCAGGAAGGTGCTCCGGTTCCCTCTTCCAGACAAGGTGACTAATTCAACCTAGTCCCAGTCCATTAAGGTCTTTCAGTGGCTCTAAAGGCCTATTTATGTTTTATGCTAAAGATGGATGCAGAGGCTGTCGTCCGTCTTCTGCGTTCTTTAATTTTGTCCGGTTTCAGAGAACTAATGGATGTGAAACCTGATGTTGCAAATAAAGTAGTACCGCCGGAAACCTCGGGGCAGCATACCTTACATGTGACCAGTGAAATGAATAAAGAAGATAAATAGATAGATTAGCTTTATTTATCCTCTAGAGGGTAAATTTCTTTGCCACAGATCATCACATACATTCACAATAATAAGAAGCCTTAGTATATTTAATGGTTCAAAACACCACCGCCGTCTACTGTACAACCTATTTTATTGTCTCTTTCTAAAAATGTACATTATCACGATCTCCTCCACTGTTGCCATGTTTATTGCTGTCTGATGACAGAACTAAGATGTGGAATCAGGTGAAGTCTCAGCTCTGCTGCCAGGTGGATATATTGCCTAACAACCATATCAACATAAAGGATGCATGAGAATGTGAGGACAAATGGATTTACCTATTTACGTACATCTAAATGCAACAAAGCACAAAGGAATGGTACAAATGTAAATTATGTTGTATGAATGGATCCATAGGAATGTAAGGTCTATATTTGTGCACATTTATGGACCATAATAACCGATGTGAAATTGTACTGGAGAAATGTGACACTGGTCTGCAAATAATCTAATTTTGAAAAACGAACACTGGAGTCTCAACTTCCTGTTTGAGAGTAACGGCAAAGAGGTGACAGAGCGGAGTAAAGCTTCACATATTCCACATGAAGCAAGAACTTTGTTTAAAAAAGTTTGTTTTGGCCTGATCAGTTCATACTCCACGAGAAGCTTCGTCCGTGACGGGGAGGGAATAACTGCAGCTCAGTCAGCTGTTCATTAAGTGTAATAAGACGAGTTCTCCCTCACATGAAAAGAAATCCTAGAGGAAACCATGGTGTTATGTTAACATACATATTCAGCCTGTTCTTACGTGTGCTATTGTGTACTTGAATAACTTGCCTTTCCAGATGTTTGTTCTTGGATTTTGTGATAAATAAATGCGACTTATATGTTTTTTTTCCCTCTCTCTTCATGACACATTGTGACCGTTGCAACCTATACTACGGAGCGACTTATAGTCCGGAAAATTTGGGAATTTGATTCTGGTGTGTTGAAGCAGGAATACACTGAAAACCTGCTGGAATGTGGCCTTCATAGGACCGAACTGAAGTATTGTATAATTCAGAAATTAGCTTCAATATCACAGAGCAATGATGGTTTAAAATTCTTCTCATGAAAGTTACATGTATTTGTATAGAAAAATGGCAAAATGTCCTTAAATAGTACTTATGTAAAAAAAGCCTTTGAATGCCCACAATAAAGAGTGCACTCTGCCTGCATTATTTCTGGCCCCATAATGTCTATTCATCACAGAGGCTCTTAACATATTTCCGTATCATAAAACTTTCCACAGACAGCTCCGTTATGTGCAGCATTATACGGTAACTCAGACGTTTGGACATGTCAGCTGCAGAATGAATGGCACAGTTTGGATCACATGAAAAATGAATGAATAGTGTGGATGCTGTGTGTAGAGGTGGTGGGCTACAGTCACTTAGAAGAGGGGCTACAGAGACTGACAAGGCCTCCCTCACTTGTGTTTTCATTGCAGCGGATGCTTTGATGTTTTATGGGAGAGGCCTCGCCTTGTTGGAGTCTTTGCTGTGACAGCAGTGTGATGGTCTTGAAATACAGCCGGTGGTGAAGGGGGGGTTCTCCATGGAGGATGGAAAATGGAGCTTCACGGGGAGCTGGCAGTCCCCCTGTGGCCCCTGCTGTCATCTGCCATCGTGACAATCAGACAGAGAGGGGAGAGTCAGCCAGGCTAAGTGACAGACAAGCCAGTATGACCCAAACCACCAGAGGGGAGGCTTCATCGCTGTCTTAAATAATTTGACTTTTCTGAAAGGCCAGAAACTGAAAAGACCGGGTCTGAGCTCAGGCTAATGTTGGCCCGTGGTCCCAAGTGAATAAAGAGTGACCACGACACACATTTCAGCTTTGCTCGGACTGTTTCATTAATGTGATTAATCACGTGATTGAAAAGAAAATCTCATTCTCATATTATCAATTCATCACTAATATCCATCCATCCATTTTTTTTTTAGCTTAACCAGGGTCGGGTCGCCAGACTTCCATCTCCCTGGCCACTTTTTACAGCAAATTTGTGGTGGTGGGGGGGTTCCTGTAGCATTCCCAGGCCTGCTGAAAGACGTAGTCCCACCAGCGTGTCCTGGGTCTTCTCCAGGGACTTCTCGAGCAGGACGTGCCCACAAAGCTCAACCACTGACTTATCATCGCCCCGATTGGCTCAAGATCTTATAGGATATGTGTGCATATGCGTGCATTATTTTTCATTTCTAGAAACCATTTATAAGAACAGCCTGTCCTGGTTTAACTTTTACAGATGTGTTTGCTGCCTTCAAATTCAAAATGAGCTAATATTTTTCATCAAATGGTAAAATGTCTTAGTTTTAACATCTGATATGTTGTTTCATGTTCTATTGTGAATAAAATATGAGTTGATGAGATCATTTCAAACAGATGCATCTTTCAGTTAATTAGGAAAGCCTTTAAACTGAACTCTTGGAGCTGGAGTTTAAAGATCACATGAAATCACATGTGATGTTTAAATGATCATATATATACATATATATATATATATATATATATATATAGTCATTCTAGTCATTTTTAAATCTTCATGACTTGTCCTGCTATGAAATGTGAGTCAAGCACGGAGGCTGACCAATAAGAACAGACATTTTTTTGAGCTGCAAAAATGTGAAATCTGAAGAATCCAGTGCGTTTTGAAAAGGTTTTCAACAAATGATGGAGCATTTGTTATTAGTTCAAGTCAACTCATTACACTGAACACATGTTTGAATATTTTTTAATATTGATTAGAGCCAGTATCCCTTTTGTCCGATCTATCAATTAATACAGAAGTTCAGGAAACAATGTGGAGAAACGTTTAACCAGCAGTTACTTTTCAAAGTGAAAATGGTCCAAACGAACTTGTTAACACTCTTCTAACTTATGCATAAAACTGTTGAACTAAATAAATTAGGCTTCTAAGATGTAAAGTTGTGGGAAAAACTACATATCACAGCACAAGTTCAGGATTTTCCAGGAGCTTAAGGATTGTTGGTGTGTTTAGTGTCATTGGGCTTATTCGTCTCCATTGCAACCGAGTTGTCTGCAGGTGTGCATCTTCAAATGAGCCACTGTTGTTGGTATCTCTCAGTGTCTTCTGCTCCGACCCATTACAGTGATCCACCAGAAGGACATATGTGAAATGTTCTGGTTAATTAACTGGAGAAAAGTACTTTTCCACCTGGGTCGGTCCTGCTTTTGTCCCTGTAAGACACAAGTGGAGACTACTTCATCCTCCCCTCAGCCACTTCTGGGACTTTCAACTTTTTGAAGAACTCACAGCTCCAGGGTCAGCTGTCAACTCCAGAATCTCACAGAAATCCCCAGACCAGAACCAAAGCACTTTTGAGGCCACCGAGCCAGCAAACACATCCCATTCCCTGCATCCATGACTCCCTTTACTCTGGGACCTATGTGTAATTAAAAGGGGGCTTTAAATTGCCCCCAAGCATTAAAAATGGATCCTTTTGGTAGCAAATGGGGCATCTCCTCCTCCTAATCTGCCCGACTGGCCTTTGAGGACTAAGACCCAGACAGATGCTTCTCTAGGAGGCGAGTGAGGTTTGAAGGGGCCTCAGGAGGGACTGGATGTCTGCTGCCAACCCTGATTTTAGAGGACTCATTACAGTATTAAATCAGCATGTTCTTAACAACAAGAACAATAACTTTTTTTAAAATAAAAAGATAACAGTCCCTGATCTTTACCTCCATTCTACCTGTTCTGACATGCACTTAGCCTGCAGTACTACTTAATAATTGTGGACAAATACTGTGAGATGCAAGATGTTGTCAGAGACTATTTGCGAGTTCATGGACTAGATGCCATAAAAGGGCATAGCGTGATGTCATAGATTTTTATGTGTTATCCAGCTGCTGCTACAGGCTAGCTTCTACACGACCAAACAGATGAAAACATGAAAAATCTTGGAAGTCTAGAACTTCTTGGGGTAGATGAATGAAAGCAGCTGAGATTAAACCCCTTCATGACAAATTCAGCATGGTTTCTGCTCCTGGAAGTACAACTTCTGGTGTTTTTATAGTGTCGTTAAGAAACCTAGCCAGGCAATGATTAAGTGTACTGATGTCTTGAGATTTTGTTTATTAGTGTAGTTTTGTATTAATTCACTTTTTACTCAAACACTGTAAGAACTAAAATACATAAAAAAATGTAAATATTAAAATACAAAGAACATCATAAAAAACATTTTACGAAAAATTAGTGCAAGAGAGGTTTTTAAAACAAACTAAACCATCTTACAGTAAAATCTGTTCATTACAGTGGTCCCTCGTTTATTGCGGGGGTTACGTTCTGGAAACACCCCGCGATAAATGAAATCGCGAAATGACAACCTCATTAATTTTTCACAATTCAAATGCATGTTAAGGCCTAATTATCCCTCCTTATAGACCTTTCCCAAACTATAATGAACATTTTCAACATTCTCACACTTTATACGATCTCAAAAACCTACTTAGGTTTAACAACTTGAAATTCTTAATAATTATTCACATCGTAAAATATATTACAGCTTCTCTGCTGGCTCTGCGTCCCCACCCTCGGCTGTAACGTCGTCCAATCAAGAAACAAAGCACAGTGGGCTGATTCCTACAGTAAAATTTGGACATAGAATGGTTGAAATCGGATTTACATATACATAAATATGCAGTGCTGCATACAAAAAAAATCCACAAAACAGCGAGACCACAGAAGATGAACAACGATATGGCGAGGAACCACGGTACATTGATGAGCTTCTGTCTGAACAAAGTAGAGCTGAATGAGCAGCAAAATGTTATTGAAATAAATTATATTCAGAGCAAAAGTTACTTTGAGCTGTTTACATGACCATCAAAATCAGATATCTGGGAGGAATCAGTTAATTGTGATCATCTAATAAACTGATCTGAAACTCCCAAAATATATTATTAAAAAAATCTGCGTGAACATTTACATTTAAGAGCCGAGTCTTCTAAAGGAGCCTAGTCAAAAGAACCGATTCTTTGAAAAGAGCCGAACTTCCCATCACTGCTTTGCTCATGTGCAGATGTAAAAACAGGAAATAAATTCAGACCAATAAGAGCCTACAATCACAAAGACATCGAGGTATTGGGGAGAAATCTATACTCGTTAATCCAGCAATTAATTGATAAGTAATATCAGATTATGCTGTTTACGTGATCACTTGAATTTTCTAACTCCAAACATCAGGTAATGATCAGATTTTTGGTGTGCATGTAAACAGGCTCAATGTTCGTTGTTGGAACAGAAAACATTAAGTGATGCATTTTATTGAAAAAAACAAAAACAAAAAACTATTAAAAGCAAAACATATATGACTTAATGCATCCAGTTGCACTAATTAATCCGAAATCTAATATTTTCCACGGAAGAAAAGAAAAGAAGTCTTGTGGAAATTTTGGCTGGTAACTTTAGGAATCTACCAGAAAAATTGGCTGGTGATGTAAAAAGTTATTAAACTTACTCAATTAAAATCTAACTAAAATCTAACTAAAAGTTTGTGAAATCCGTCAGATTTCAGATCTGGTAAAGTCAGTGTCTTCACTTTGTGTTTAAGCCGAAAGACACAAAAATAAAGTGTGCTCGCCGTCCACCAATAAGGAGCAGCTGCTCGTGTCCTCCTGACGGAAGGGCTAACCATATGAGCGCAGGCGTTTGCCTTCCACATTTATTACATTACCATGAGCTTAGTGGCGAGGGCACCGTTGTATTACATTCTGTGTGTGTGTGCTGGGACTCTGACTCTGCACGCATGTGATGAAGAGGAGGACGACTAGGCGGCCCCTGCCTCCTTGGCAACCCCATTTCACGCACACACAGAGCCGCTTGCTCTCGGTGTCGGAGCCTTCTCCTGTCAGTAATTTGTTGCTAATCAGCTGTCAGCTCAGAAGAGATGATGAGGTGATCATCGTGGGCGGTGGAAGGTAATGGCCTTAAAAGTCACAGAGTCAATGTCAATGGGATCACTCGGATTCAATCAGGGGCGTCCCGATGAAGGATGGCACTCGCTGACATTACCACTCATTTTGAGCCCAAGCATCTGGGCCCTAGTAAATAACCATCAGTGGGTGGGTCCGAGGGACAGGTCATTAGCCCTGAGAAAAATAAATATCTTCTCTCTCGTGAAGGCTGCAAGTCATTTAGTACAGACTAGAAAATTTCACCCTAGATTAAGTATGATGAGCCAATATCAGTCAGAGGAGAGGCCATGCTGAGTGTGTGGGGGGGCCTGATGAGAAAGAGGGAGAATTTATACGCAGGCTTCAGGAAATGTAATTCGATTTTAAAGCAGGGAAGTGTGTTGGCTGGAAACTGGAAGGGATGGGACAACTTGAAATCAGAGTTTGAATGATGGCTGATCTTCTCATTTCTGGTGCTTTGTGTTGATATTTAGGTTTTTATATATCACTGGTACTGAAAATCTTCCTAGGATACTGAACATGTCAGATTAAAAAACCCTTTGCAATAGACAAAAGATATATGTCGTAGGACTGTCAAATGATACATTTTTTAAGATTAATCAACGCTTACAAACTGATTAATCATGATTAATCACAATTTGTGACTGTATTGTATCAACAGAAAGAGCAAGTCAATGTTTACAAATATTTAATATTAACAGACCTTCACATCAGGTGTAAACGTCAGATGTCCAAAGGTCAGTAAATGCAGCATGCTGTTCACGATCATCTCTATCATGCTCTAGATAAGTAGTTTTCAAACTTTTTGAGCCACGACCCCAAAGATAAGATGCTTTTGGTGGTTGCGACCCCCACCCCCATGCGACAACTTAGTGTTAAATTGTGTAATTTATCTAATGGGTCATCTTGCAGCCATCCTCTAATTTAAAGCAGTAAAACTCTCAGAATCTTCATAAATAAGAGGATAAAGTGGTTTTTGATGGTTCACCACTGTGACAAGGCACCTACATGCCTGAAATCAGCTTCTTTTGTGGAGTCTAATTCAAATTTTCAAAATGGCAGGTGTACCAACTTTGTCTGTGTTAGAAAGAAAGATTTATTTCTTTAATTAATGAATTAATTTTGACAGTCCTGGTTTAAAAAAAATCCAGATTTATTTGATAAATATAGGCTATACATTTTTAAAAATAATCTGGTGACCCCCAGTTTGAAAACCACTGTTCTAGATAATAATACAAAATTCATATAGCATCATCTCGCCAACCATCTCTCCCTCCATCCATCCATTTTCTGACACTTATTCGCAGTCGGGTTACGGGGGCAGCTGCCTAAGCTGGGAAACCCAGACTTCCCTCTCCCCAGCCACATTCACCAGCTCATCCGGGGGGATTCCGAGGCGTTCCCAGGCCAGCTGAGCGATGTTGTCCGTCCAGTGTGTCCCGAGTCTTCCCTGGGGCCTCTTTCCGGTGGGACGTGCCCAGAACACCTCACCACGAAGGAGGCATCCTAACCAGATGCCCGAGCCACCTCAATTGTCTCATCTCGATGCGGAGGAGAAGCGACTCTACTCTGAGCCCACTTGCAGCAGGACCCCATTCCTGACCTGGAGAAGGCACTCCACCCTTTTCCGGCTGAGGACCATGGTCTCGGACTTGGAGGTGCTGATATTTATCCCAGCCGCTTCACACACGGCTGCGAATCGCTCCAGTGAGAGCTGAAGACCATGGCCCGATGAAGCCAACAGAACCACATCATCTACAAAGAGCAGAGACCCAATCCTGAGGCCACCAAACCGGATCCCCTCAACACCTCGGCTGCGCCTAGAAATTCTGTC
>JBAMHW010000012.1:2888696-2900673 GCA_037177495.1 Rhadinocentrus ornatus
AATAAATAAATAAATAAATAAATAAATAAATAAATAAATAAATAAATAAATAAATAAATAAATAAATAAATAAAAATGTATTTATTAAGCACTTTTCATAAAATTAAATGTAGCTCAAAGTGCTTAACAGATTTTAAAAGCATTACAAAGAACAGCCCTTCTCCAACACCACCTCTTCATACGCACACATACACTCAGATTAACATGTGGCTGAGCAAAGAGGAGCCATGTAAGGAAACACTATCACAGAAGCCATCTGCACAAGGAGTCGACTGGACCTCAACGACCAGGGCACCGACACGGGCACCAGCCAAAAGACCAATACCACCAAAGGCACACCCGCAGGCATGGCGGATGCGACCCTCGGTGCAGAGCATTCTCTCTGAAGAACAGAAAGCAGAAAAAAATGCAAAAACAATAAAATACATAAAAATGGTATCAACGGTAAAGGCTAAAAAGAATTAAAAGAGGTATGATAAAAAGTATTGGTATTAGAAAAATATATAACGTGCTAAAATAAAACAAAATATCCCTAAAAGGAACCAGGTTGCAAAACATAAATTAAATATCTACACTAAAACAATAAATACTTTGTAAAAGCCAAATTAAAAGGTGAGTTTTGAGCCAGTTCTTAAAAACATGAATGTTCTCTGAAGCCCTGAGGTCCACTGGCAGACTGCTCCAGAGGCAGGGGCCATAATATTAAAAAGATGCCTCCCCGTAGGTATGTGACCTGACTCTAGGAAGAATTAAAAGACCAATGCCAGAGGATCTCAGGTTCTGCGAAGGTTTATAAGGTAAAAGCAAAGTCTGAGATATTCAGCTAGAACAATTTAAAAGACGCCCTAGAAAGAAACTGTGGGGAAAGAAGAAAAACTATACAACTATTAAGTGAAGGAAAGGCATCACTGCTTACAATAAAATAGTAAGTCCGCCATTAACTGCCTGAAACGTCTGAATAAAGACCGAAATGGGAGCTGAGTGCTTTGTTATTCCAGATGGCTTTATGGGTCATGAAAGAGTGATTCACGCGACACATTAAAAGTCCTTGTCGCTGGCCTGCCGTCTAACCGCTCTTCTCCTTAAAAACCAGGAAGCACCCCATCAATTATTTGCTAAGCAGCCATACTGAAAATCTCACTTTGAACAGTGTGTGGGGACAGCAGCCCTGTCACCGTGATGATAGATTCACTGGAGGCTGGAGCTGCCCCCAGCACGCCTCTCTGAGGGTCGCCAGCCATACAAAGCTCGAGCTGTCCGTGTGTCTTCATGAGGGAGAGAGATAACTGTGTACACCTTCAGATCTCAGGGATGTATGCATCATAAGCTCTCCTACATATACGCAAGCCTACACAGCATAAAAAACCAACAAAATAATATGCTTTAGTTTGATTTCTGACGTCATTACATACATTAATTTCAAATTTTTTTCCAGGGATGCGAGTGCAGCAGTTTAAGCAGAAACGCCCAGACTTGCCTTCTCCAGGCTACTTTCTCCACCTCATCCAGAGGCGTTCCCTAGTCAGCTGAGAGATGTAATCCCTCCAACATGTCCGGGGTCTTCTCCTCGGCTTCCTCCAGGAGGGACATGTTGAAACATCTTACTGAGGAGGGGGGTATCTAACCAGATACCTGAGCCACATCATCTGGGCCCTCTCAATGTGGAGGAACAGCAGATCTAAGCTGAGCCTCTTACAGGTTGACTAAGCTTCTCGCCTTGTCTCTAATGGAGAGCCCTGCCACCCTGTGGAACTTGCATTCAGATCTCGTTCTGTCTGTGACTATCCACAGCTTGTGACTATAAGTGAGGGTAGGAACGTAGATTGACTGGTTTTGGCTCAGCTCCTTCTACATCCCAACAAATCTAGTCCACATCTCTTTAGATGCTGCACCGATCCACCTGTTGATCTCCGGCTCCACATAACACATTACAGGAACCATACAGGAAAGACACATGCACATAGATGAGTAAAGTTAGAACATAAAAGGAAGGAAATTTGTATTTGGTTGATTATTTTACTCCTTTTAAGATGCACTGCTGAAATTTTGCGCCCCCTATTGATGGTAAATTCGGCATCTATCTTGCATCTTACCTGTACTGTGAGCAGAACTCAGCTGCAACATCAGGCGGCGTCCCAGAAGAAAAAGTGGTATAGGGCGGTATGTTGGTGTTGTATTATTTGTCATTGGAAACCAGATTAGTCCCCTTTACAGTGAGTTATAACTTGTTAGGATCATGTTTCTGTGGAATAAAACAAAATGTGTGGCAAATTTTTTTCAAACACCCCTGCAATCTGCTCCCATTTGTATTTACGTTGGCCGGATGATTGGGCTCTCCCACAGTAAGAAGGGAAAACAACACACATTGGCCATTATTACACTTCATTCCTTTTACAGTGTCAGGGAGCTCAGTAGCGTATAGAAGACCCATACGCAGTCACAACTGGTACCTCCTCCTCATGGTGGTCACATTTAGCTGTGGGACGGCGTCCCATTCCCCATCCAGGAGTTTAACCAGCTGGTTGTGTTGGTCACTCCAAGCTGGTCCCACAACTATTCAGTTGGTTCAGGTCTGGACTCTTGGCAGGTAGTTTGTGATGATCCTGGCTGTGTAGGGGAGAGTACGGTCATGCTGGAGGATGGAGTTGTGATGGAGATATGCGATCACCACAGTCTCCAGAAACTCGTTCTGATATGTTTATTATTTAGGTCCCAACAGGAGAATTTGCGTGGGATATTTGAGGGGTACGCTTGTTTTTCCACAGAAGCACAATCCAGGAAAGTTACACCTGGTTGCAAAGGGACAAGTCAGGTTTTCCAACAAACACACATTTCCTTACTCTTTGTGTTAAGTTTACACATATTTGCCTTATAATGTGTTCATACAGTGCACAGCTGGAACATGGCAACTAAAAATATGGCTTTGACTTGTAAATCATCTTAACTCTGCACAGCTGTGAACCCACCAGAGCTTGGGCTGCTAATTACGCAGTTTGCCACTTTAATGTCCAACATTGCCATTGAGAATTCAGCTAGGTCTGAGAAGAATTAATAGAGCATTAATCAACATGCGCTAATTAGCTAAAAACCTGTTAATTAAATCAGATATTTAAAGTCCTGAGCCGTGTAATGCTTATTCCAGCATACGTGTAATTTACTGTAGAGAGGAAGAGGCACATGTTGCAGCGTGAACGGCTGCGCGTCAGTACAAACGTAACCGTGTTGCGTTAAATCCAGCTCTCATCCTTCTGCTGGGATTTCCCTCTTTCTACCATTGTTATCCCCGCTCCACCTGACCTCTGACCCCACCCATTCCAACCCTTATCAAGTCTCATTTGCTCTCCCCTGAAAATTGGCTGTGACAAATCGTTGTTGGATCAATGTGGTGGTCTAGGTGGCCGTCTCTCTCTCGCCTTGTGTTCATAGATCCAATCAGCTGGATCAGAAGTGGCAGAAAGTCAATCGCTGGACGTCTCTGAGGTCCAGATCAGTGAATTACTTTAGTCTCACTTGCTGTTAATGTGAAATCAATACACCTTCCTTCACTAACTGGTAAGTATTACTCGACCTGAGGAGTCACTTTTATTTATTTTTTTCCTCCCTTTGTCTTCAGAGGAAAGACTCCATAAGTTTCAGGACAGACTTTCTTTTGCCCTTTGTTTATTTATTTATTTCATTTCAGCAAGCCTCATGGCCACCACCTCCACTGCATTTTAGATTTGATACAACACCTGAACCTAAGCGGTACGGCCCCACATAGTGGCTGATCATCTCATATTTTATGGACATATCGTCTAAACCAAGGGTCACCAACTCCGGACCACTTGATCCAGCGTCCTGCAGTTTTTTGATGGTTCCCTGCTGCAACACACCTGATTCAAATTAAATAGTTCTCTAAAAGCTTGATGTCAAGTTCTGCGCAAGTCTTTTACTGACCCAATCATTTGCGTTGTAGCAGGGAAACATCTCAAACCTGCAGGACCTGGCACAGGGGGTCTGGATTGGTGATTTCTGGTCTAAACTCGATTTTCAGGCTGTTTCAGAACCTGGCAGCTGGGTTTTTCTCCCATTAGTGACACAGATTTTGGGTGATAAGGTCTTTTTTGCAAGATGTGTGTCACTGTGATCCAAAAGTCTGTCAGTTTTCATTTGAGACACGAATAAAAACAGATATTAAGAACATTTTTGGCAGAAAAGTGAAGAAAAATCTGGTTTAAAGAAAAGCTGCTATGATTTTAAAAATCTGCTTTAAATCAATTATTGATCGTTTCCTGTTGCATGTTTCAATAAACCCCGTGCATGTCCTTTTGACCCGATCATGCCACTGTCTCCTCCTCCTGGGTGTCCCAGTGCTCCCAGTCACCTCACCTTAAAAAGTGAGGCAACAGATCAATACGTTTGATGGGGAGACAATAAGCAGCCCTATTAAGTGACAAAGGTTTACTCTGTAACAGCTGGGCTGGCGCGAGAGCCGAGCTTGTCTGACTAATGAATCGTGAAACAATCAGGCAGTAGCCATTTGTGTTTAGATCTGTAAATATGGCGCGGTACAAGTGCCAGACCATTGCTGGCACTCCAGCTGGGGCCACAGATGGTCTGGATTGAAGGCGAGGCGCAGGCAAACCGTTAGCTCCTCTGGCCCACACTGTACTGCACCTCTTCTGTCTCTGAGTGACAACTTCACTTTCGCGCTAACTTACCCGAATGCCCCACATTTGGAGCCAGGATTTGGTTTTTAAAAAAAGAAAAAAAAAGGAAAAAAAAGGAAAAAGCTCCTGAACGGGAGTCTAGCCAATGAGCAATCTTGCTGCAATCCGGCAGAGGGACCCGGGGGGAGTAAAGAGCCAGGCAAAGGAGAGGAGCTGTGATGATCCTGCTATTTAAAGGCACCATCAACCTAATTAACCTTGGGATGCCAATGACTAATTCTAAGGTGGCTGGTCCACCAGAAGAGGGCCGAGGTGGAGGAATAATAAATCTTACTAATAAGAAGCACCCTCGAAAAGCAGGAACACAGACACAAAAGCTGGTAAGTACTGGGAGGAGTACTGAATGCTGTATGTTACCCTCTTATCAGCCAAGCTTGGGGGGGGGGGATAGAGGCAGTCAGTAATGTGGCTGAGATGGACTGTAATTCACCTGATGACAGCTGAGTAAATAAAGAAACATTCAAATAGACAAATAAGAATTTGTTTCCAAGAGCTTGTGTCATTTGCCTGCATAAATGATGGAAACAGAGACAGAAGATATTGTGCACTTGCAGTAAGCTGGGATGGGGATGTCCTTGAAGATGAGCTATGAAAGAGATGAAAGGTTTATTTAATCCATTTCCAAGGTAAAATGATCTTCGGGCTCCGACACATTTGGTGCACTGAATGTGAAAGGGGAACAAAGCCATTACAATGCCCTCAAGTCTATTAAACTGAATGGCAGACGTTGTTTACAACCCCAACTGCTTCTGCAACCACACCATTATCGCTGCATACTGATGCCGGCGTCAACAGCAGGACTGGCCGTCATTACTGAAGGACAGCAGAGTCTCAGAGAGAGAGATTTAACAGGGTTTTACAAAGCACGTGAAACCTGCTAGTCACTGGATGATACACGGCCATGTTGGCTGTTTTAACACTAAAGTATGTGGCCATTTTAAAGATAAACAAGCTTTTTGTTTTCTTGCCATGTCCTCATGGACGTGAGTTTAGATGTATCAGTCACAGGTTTTTACAGGAAAGACCATTCCGCTGCTCAGAGACGGAGGTCCTTTGGTGTGCAAGGAGCTCTATTCCAGTTGTTTTATAACACTGTAGTGGCCTCTGTGGTTCTTTATGCTATTGTGTTGTAGGGAGGAAGCAACATGGACAGAAACAGAAAGAAACTTAACTGGTAAAGTGGGCTGGATCTTTCATTGGCTGCTCATTGGACTCCATTTAGGAAGGTGCTGGTTAGAAAGATGTTGGGGAAGCTAACAAGCAGCCCTGATTTGTTAGTTTCTATAACAAGTGGCCTGCTTTTATAACATCCACATGTGCAATTTGTTCTGTCAACCCTCACTACTTTTGACAACTTTATTGCAAACTATGTAAACATTGTCATGTCTTCTTTCTTCTTGCACCGTCCTTTTGCTGCTGCAGCATGTAATTTTCCCCATTGAGATCAATAAAATCTTGTCATTTGGATGATTTGAACCGACACCATAGATGCCCCCTCTCCCTTAACCTGGATGCACAAACCTCACCAACAGCTACAACAATGGCGGATTATCATGTTACATTCATGCTGCAGAAGCTAATTAGCATGATATGACTTTCAGCTAAATAAAGAGAAGTTCTACCTCATTGTCAGTCCACTATCAATTTCTTAGTATGATCATTGTCAAATTAAATAGATCTTCTGCACAAGCCTGGTAAAGACCCATTGATTTAGGTCAGATGTGTTGCAGCAGGGAAACATCTGAAACCTGCAGAAGGGTTGCCCTTGAAGACCGGAGTTAGTGATCCCTGCTTTAAAAACTCAATATCATAATATTAAAGAGTTTAATTCCTGATCTTTGAAACAGTGTTTAGTGTATTATTGTAAACCTCTGGAGGAATACCTTAATACTGAGAAGTTTAACTTACCTTAAAAGTGATTTCCATTGTCGTTATCTTCTACATTTCACTCCCAAAAATTTAATCTGATGTTTAAATATTTATTTTAACGTACATTATCTATACAACAGTACCCATCCCAACAAATACAAATAAAGTTGCTTTTGTTGATGATATTTTGTTTTCTAGGAATTGATGGAAACAGTTGATGGCGTGAAGGATGAAGTGCAGGAAAGATGTAACCTGACTACCCTGCTTTAGTATAAACCTTCCTCCTATTTAGTCTTAAAGCAAGCATTTTTAGAACTTACTTATAATAACCAAGGTAGTACTGTCTGATTTGATCATATTTCCACATAACACCCTTGGATATCTGCATTTCCCTTATCAGATTAAAATAAAACATCTTCAAAGAAAGAGAAAAAAAATCCACATTTTCTTCCTTTAGAATGTCTTACAAATGATTTCTGTATTCGTGTTTGATCAATATTTTCAACTTGGGTCATAATTAGCTGGTAGGTATCGATGTGGATGACAGATTTAAACAGTTTCTTTGCTGTTAGCAAACATGAATGTAAAGGAGGGGATCACCTTTAAGGATTTTCCATAAAAAATAGGGTGAGTTTTCTGCTGAACCAGTCAGAATGGGCTGATTATTTTAATAATAATAGATGGAAAAAACCCTAAATGTACTAAAACAGAGTGTACAAAACGTATTTCCATGTCATGCAATGATGATTTTCACTAATAATTTACTGCTACATGTATGCAATTACATTATCCATCTAAAATGCAAATATAACAATGAAAAAAAATGTGTGCTGTAGCTGATGGAGGGTAAGTTTAACAGGTTCACACAAGTATTGATTATTTTAATTCAGTTATCTACTCAGTTCTTTGATTTGGAATAACAATAAATGATGTCTGAGCCCAGACTCAATCCCAATCTTTCATTTGTCCACAAATCTGGTAATCATGGAGAAGTGAGGAAGAAAAAGTCACACAGAGGAAATGTGAAATTCTGGTGCATTTACACGACAAATTACTTAATATTAGATGGAACAAAACCAAGAATTTCAGCTCTACTTCTGTGCATGCTCTTTAAGAAGTTTAATAATACATTAAAAACTGAATTTTATAAATCTGATTTTGAAAAAATAACTAATAATTTAACCTGTCTGATCAATAAAATAAGGCCTCAAAACTGTAGACTAGAAGGAAAAAAAGTAAAGCAAAGATACTTCAGATTTGTAGCTTAATGATAATGAAAATGTAGTTTAGAAATACAACTTATTCCTCAACGTGCAATCGGAGTTTTGAGGCCTTCCGGTTCTCTTGTAGCTATTTATTACTTTAGAAACTCACATATGAGCGTTTAACTGCTTCAACTCCTTCAATGGCATCAGTTGCACATTTGTTAAAGTGTTAAAAGCACCGAAAACATATTAAAGTACTTTAACACAACATATTTACAGTAGGGTGTCTAAAGTATTGCTTCACATCCAGTTGACATTCAGATGTTCACCTTAAACACAGCATCCAGTCTGCTCCAGTGTCTGGCCGTTCTGCTCTGCCATGCTCCGGAGGGATATTTATGGGCATCTAAATGTGGACGAGCAGGTCTGCAGAGCCTTCGTTTCACTGGAAATAATGCCAGAGCCAGACCTACTGTCCTTGCCTCTTCAGCCCACTGAATACAATCCTCTGCAATGGAACTTTTTGCGCAACGTTAACTGTCACGACCTGCGGCAGTGGCTGGAAATGGCTTAACTAAACTGTCAGATCTAATGCAGCCAATAAAGGGATCAGATAAATGTTTATTACAGAGTGGGAAACGATCATTTCTGGACAGAAATTGAGGATGACCTTTCCAGATAATTCCTTGGCGCCTTCGCTCCCCCCTCTTCATGCTGGATAAATCACTGGGTCCCTTTTGTTTCACGGCTGATGGGGCCTTGCTGACGTGGGATTGTTAAAACCTCGCTAGCTCTTCTTTCTTTGTCTCTCCAATTACGGGACCCTCTGAGTCTGAAGGCCACCTGATCATACAGACAGAGGCAGGTTGCTGCTATCCTGCTGTTACAGCAGTCAGAGGAAATATAAGACCTGAGTCTAAGTGCAGATGGTGACTTTTCATTGAGTGTCTGCTGCACCTACTCAAGTTCAGTGCTGCTCAGTCTGGTAACTGGTTTATATTTCTGTCCCATTGGGTTTCTGTGGATATTATAAAAGTACATTTTAACCCCTAATTTGCAACAAATCACTTATAGCCTTTGTTTATTTAATTCATTTTTTATCTAATTAATTTACATTATCAATGTGCTTCAATTTGCTATGATTCAGTCTTTATTTCTATGTTATTTATTATTATATCTGTCTGCACACAAGTGTTTATTCTCCTGTTTTTAAATTTTGTAAAACACTTTCTACTGCATTTATTTGTATGAAAAGTGCTATATAAATAAAGCTTTAATTGATTGATTTATCTTTAATTGTTAATAATTTATTCTATATTTAATTGTATTTGATTATTTTAAGGATTTAAATCCAATTACATATTCTCTTAATGCATTGATTTGTTATTTTACTCTATATGTGATTATACACTATATCCTCTTCAGTACAGTGAACATGGTGCCATGTTGAAGAAACCAGTCAGTTGGTTAGTATTGATCTACTCAAACAAACATGACATGCAGAGTTCCCCAAGGCTGAGGTCTATGTCTCACCAGGAGACACAGCTAAAGTCCATGCCTATGCCTCGGGTCAAATCAGGGCTTCGACATGCCAGAATTTCTTCAGCTAAATAAAGATAAATCTGAAATGACTGTCTCTGAGTGCCCAAAGATTAGTGCCCGGCTTCAGTCAGCAATGTTAAAATCAACGGATCAATGCAGAAATCTTGTTGTCATTTTGGACTCTGAGCTAAATTTTACAGCAATATTAAAGCAAGAAACAATTCAGCCTTTTACAACCTGAAGAATCAACCTAGATAAGAGGATTGACTACTCAGCATGATTTAGAAAAACGTCATCATTCCTTTTCAGTGTTCTTAAGGACTGTAATGAAGCTTTTACAGATCTATCTAAAAAAATACTAAGAAATGTGCAGCTAAACCAGTATGCTACTGATCTTGTCCCCACAAAGACCAGTCCAGTTCTCACATCTCTACATTAGCTGCCTATGAGCCAAAAGATTCATTTAAAAATATTTCCGTCAAAGTGGGATGCAGAGGATGTGTCACCACTTCAACCATCAGACTACTGAAGGACCTGGTAAGCTGTGTGCTGGACCATTAAATCTGTATCAGCAGCTGAAAAAAGTAGCTTGAGAATATGATCATCTGGGTCAAGTTTGCTTTCCATCCCAAGAGTTCAAACTAAACATTCAGATTTTATCTTCCTGATATCTGGAATAAATTACCAGAAAACCTGAAGTCTGATCCAGACCTCAATTATTCTAAATTGGGTCTTAAAACTAATTTATGTGCCACCACTTTTAATCAAGATAGAATTTTCTTGTTTAATATATTTTAAACAATATCTATTTAATTTTATCAACTGATGATGACCAATGATGGGAGTAACTATGTTAAAATAAATAACGTTACTAACAGTGTTACTTTTTTAATCTAACTATCTACTCATTTCTATCGTTACAACGTCTTTGGATTTACTGAGGACAACACGTTACTGACAGCGCGCTACTATTGTAAGATAAGATAAGTTTTTGTTTTGGGGGAGTGATACGAGTAAAACTGGAGAATACACTCAATGTTTGAGTTGAATAGTTGCTGTGTTGTGACCAGTTGCAACAGAAATGGGTCCGCACCTTTTATTTATAGTTTTCACTCTACTTAGTAAATAGGCATCAGCCGGATGACTCGCTCACATCCGACGGCTAGTTCGGCGAGATCGCCCCCTTTAAACAAATGGGTAGAACAAACAGAACAGAACACATGGGTAGAACAAACAGAACAGAACACATGGGTAGAACCAACAGAACAGAACACATGGGTAGAACAAACAGAACAGTGGGTTTTATAAGAAACTTAGCAAATGTTCCAACCTGATAAGGTTGATGTGTGGCTCTTTATTTGTTCAGTAGCTAACTTCTCATTAATATGATTCCTCAAAAAACTTCTTTTTCTTTTCAGCTGATCTAGGTTGCAAAGTTCCAATCCAACTAATTGTCCTTATACTGTTTGTTAAGAGACCTCCACTGGACACTGTTGCACTTTGCAAACTACAACCTGAAAGATATGTGTACAAAATTATGGCTTTATTATCCCATGGCTGACGGTAACCAGTGTTCATCCTACCCATCGAGACGTGCTATCTGTGCTTTTGCGTATGCGCACAAAAGGGAAACATCATTTCAATATGCAGTAAGGACACGCCCATAAATCCATGCTATCCTCAAGTCCATGCACCTTTGTGCTATGAGGCTTTTGTCAGCTGTACCTCGTGAAATAAACTAACTAACCAACGATTTTTCATTACACAGAACTGTATTGTATGAAAAATATACACTATATTCTGTTTTAACAGGGTGGCACAGATCAACAGAAACACCTATAAATTCAGCCTGTGGTAGCACGTTTTGACAGAACACCAGACCCAGTCAGTAGGTGTGTTTCCATTACCCCTAGAATTTTGTAAAACCTAAATATCGCATTAAAAGAACAGTTATTTAAACACCTACATTTCGAATAACCTCTCAAAAACTACAAAAAAGTTTTTACACTATCAGATGGTTTTTCATGTCGATATAGAAGTATGTTGCAAAAGTCTAATGGAAACACTTTTCACGCATTTACACATTCCCGGACGTAATGTAGGGGGTCACGTGACCAGTTCATTTGAAGTAAAGATGGTATGAGTAGACGCAGAAGACGGAAATCTTTTTACAAATAATTAAAGAAAAAAATATAACTGCTATCCATGATAGCAAACAACAGCGAAATGCAGAGTTCTACAAAGAATTAGAAATCCCTTTCGTCTTTAAAGTGGAGTCTCCTGGGATGAGATTTTATGAGAAGAACGGAAATGCGCTAAACATCATTTAATGGAAACACCTGCAAATCCTCCTCCCTGAGCCACTACCTTACCGTGGTGGAGGAGATTGCGCGTCTTGACGATTCTAGTGGCTAAGTTGGAGCCAGGCCCGGAGGTGGGACATGGAGGCGAGTGCTTGGTGGCCGGGCCTTTGCCCATGGGGCTCGGTCGGGCTCAGCCCGAAAGGTTGACCTGGGCCCTCCCCTCCCGTGGGCTCACCACCTGCAGGAGGGGCCATAGGGGTCGGGTGCAGTGCGAGCTGGGCGGCTGCCAGAGGCGGGGACCCTGGCGGTCTGATCCTCGGCTGCAAAAGCTAGCTCTAGGGACGTGGAA
>JBAMHW010000012.1:2937196-2947912 GCA_037177495.1 Rhadinocentrus ornatus
TTTCTCCATCTTCTATTGTCCAGTGTTGGTGAGTCTGTGTGAATTGTAGCCTCAGTTTCCTGTTCTTAGCTGACAGGTGGCGCCCGGTGTGGTCTTCTGCTTCAAGGTTGGGCGTGTTGTGTGTTCAGAGATGCTGTTCTGCAGACCTTGGTTGGAACCAGTGCTGGTTGGACTTCCTGTTGCCTTTCTATCATCTTCAACCAGTCTGCCCATTCTCCTCTGTCACTATCCAGACAACTGCTGCCCACTGGATATTTTCTCCTCTTCAGACCATTCTCTGTACACCCTAGAGATGGTTGTGTGTAAAAATCCGACACAACAACCATGCCACGTTCAAAGTCACCTAAATCTCCTTTCTTCCTCGTTTTGATGCGCAGTTTGAAGTCGTCTTCATCACGTCTACATAACTAGATGTGTTAAGTTGTTACCAAGTGATTGGCTTATTAGATATTTGTGTTAACAAGAGTCAGGAATAAACCCACTCATGATGCTTTATCCTATATTCCCTTTTTTCCCCTCACAAAGTCAATGACTATACAACATAACATTTAATCATTAATTACAAAAAAAAAAAAAAATATTAAAAAATAAAAGCCAACAAAGTGAGTAAATAAACTCTTTGGACTTAGACCCTAATAAGTTTATTCAGATATTTCTAATGCAGCACATTAAAGTGCTCCTTGTTTTCCCTCGGACCACTCAGCAACCTCAGGAACTTCTGGAAGTCTCCAACCATTATCTAACTCTAACAAATCCCACTCTTTCTGTCACATTGACTTGGCTTTCTGGGTTCAGAACTAGCCTTAATAGTGACGAGCAATAGCTGTGCAGACATCTCATAGGTCTCTGTGGAAGCTGGATTCCATTAGAGAACAACAGAGATGGGCCCCTTCAGTCCCCCAGGTCTTAAAGCAGCATATGACAGAGTGCCTGAAGGCAGAAGTAACTCAGCCTTACATAATCCAGTGCACGAGCTTTCACAGGAGATTGATATTAACTGTGTGCTGCAGCTGTGGCACTAATATTCAGAATAATGACTTAATAATGACAGCAAAATTAGAGTCAATAAATACAATACATTTGCATTTAATTTTCCTATTTGATTCAACTTTCTTGGTTAATTTGAGTTTACCGTGCATTTCTACAAACAAATGCTTATGTGAGTGTAGAAGCATGTTACCAACCTAAAATTATACATATGAGTATGTTCTAACATGAGAGGGAGGAATTACAAGCTGGAGGGTGTTTAATTGTGTGCATCCCTATGCAGAGATAGACATGTTGAGGGATGATGAAGGGGGATGGAGAGGTTGGCATATGGTCACATGAGAGGCACTATCACGAGCTCGAGAGCCAAAGCCCTGCCTTGTGTGTGACACGCATCATGGCAACAAACATGGATGGCGTGTTTCTGGAGCATCTAGGTTGAATGCACGGGTGGTGGAAGGGTGAAGGGTAAGGGGTGAGGGGCGGTGGGGTTTCAGTCTGAAGAAGGAGGGGGAAGTATGATGATGGCCTGAATTGAGAAGAGCCACCTTTTGATTTTGAGCAGGCCCCGTGCCTGGCAGGCTGGCCGGCCAGAAGGTGGGGTGGGGCTTGAGGATAATGGCAGCAGAAGGAAGAGGAGGCCGACAGCTGGCGAATTCTGCCCCAATATGTTTCCATGAAAGAGGCGAGGAAATTTCAGAAGACGCGATGCCCATACGACACGCTCAGCGGCAAAAGGGAAGATTAAAAATAAAATTAGTTAACATCTTGCCTGTTTCACCACACGATGCACATTTCAGTGCAGGGGGAGGAGGGAGACGGGGACTGATTGTAATGGCCGCTCACATCACAACTGCAACCCTCAAAAAAACTCCCAAAAAACAAATCCTTCCAGTTAATTAGAAGAAGTCATGTGTCTCATGAAGCTCGTTCAGCACACACAGATGTGGCCTGGAGTGTTTTAAGCCACTTTCCATCATCTTGCTTTCCCTCCTCCCTGCTTTCCTTCCTAAGCATGTTGGGAATCTAACATGCAAATGACTTCACTGTTTTTCTCCCTTCTCTCCTTTTTTTTCTACCTCCAATCACTGTGCCTCTAATGAGGTGTAAAATATGTGCATTAATGACAAAAGTTACTTAGATCTGGGGGAGAGTTAATTGGTTTTAATCACAGCCTACATCCATCTGCTTACAAGAGACAACAAACTACTTCATCCTGATGCCTCATTAGACATATTGTGAGTAGATGAGACACATGAATTCAACTTAGTTCCTTTGCACACAAGCACCGTTGTTGGTTTATAATCACTTTGCGGCTTGAGCCTTCATCTATATGTCTTCAGTTAAACTGTTAAGAGTCAACAGCATTGATCCAGCCTGAGAATATCAAACTGTAATAATTTGCGAGACAACGTGGGACCAAGGTTTACACTATTTTCTGCTTTAATGTCAACAATTAGAATTTTATCTTTTAACTTTCCGTTACACGTTTTAAAGCTTAATATTCATAATGCGGTGCAGTCTGTTTTTAAATTAGATGTCAGACTCAGGATGAAGATTAGGCTTTAAATATTTTAGTTGGTCTGGAGGACCCATAGACCCTTGGGTCCTCCAGGCCCAGACCCACCAGGTTCCAGTTCCCAGTCTAGCAACAGAGTGGAAGCACTGTGGGCCCCTGAGCAAGGCTCTCAACCCTCCACTGCTCCCTGGGTGCTGAAATATTGCAGCACACTGCTTTCTATTAAATCTAGAGATGGGTAAAAAGCAGAAGCTAATTTCCCAAACAGGATTAAATAAGTCTGCGTTATTACCACCATGTTGCTTCATGTCGATGGCTGGATGCTAACTCACAACCATATTGTAGCAGATTTTGTGACATTGAGGAAAAAGAAATATAAATGCGTTATGTTGTAAATGATGGGGCATGTTTGACATTAACCATCAAACCGTTGATTTATCATTCTGTATTGTGATCAAACCTGTGACTTCTACCTCTATAATAAACAGTAAAAACACATCCACCAAACTTAAAAAATGCCTAAATGACTGATAAAAAGCTGCTCTGAAGTCAGTCTTCATGCAAAAGTTCATCTGGGAGAATTTATTCAAGAAAATACTTGTAGGTATTAATATTTTTTTACAAACTGGACTGTTGGGACTCCTGCATTACCAGGAGGCTTTAAATGGAGATTCAGTTCTTTGTGCCCATCGTGGTCCCCGTGTAATCATTCCACTGGTTCACACTTAAACAGCTCAGTTCTGTTGTAGATTTAAGAGTTTAAAAATAAAGACTGCATTTTTTAAAGTATAAATAATCTATTAACATGATTTTAGCAAATATAAACAAATTAATCCTCAGAAATCAAGTGTTAAGTCAGTAAGCAGTCTGTCTTCATCCTGATGATGATTTCTGATATTTAACATGCATTTAGGGCCTTTATTTTGGAGGGTTTCTGTCGGTGGGGCAGGATCTATGCAGGCAAAGCGTTATCTGCAGTCGTTCTTCATCTGCTAAACCTAAACATGCTCTCACCATCTGTTGGCAGTGTGACCACGTCCAACGGGTCGTGTTTGTCAGGATCCTAACAGGCCAAGAACTGAAATGTGTGAACTACAGGCCTATAGTCTGAAGTGTTTAGAGGCTTGAAGACACACTGTGTGATTTACACCATAGAAATCAGGAGTTCAGCCATGAATGAGACAAAATATTCACCTTTAAGTTATTTTATTTAATTAAACCCCTTAAGTCTGAAGATACAAAACCGAAAGAGGTGAAATCATGCCATAAAATAAAATTTTATTTTGGGAAAATATATACAAGCAGATATGGGAGGGTTAGGAATCTGTTGCTAGGTTTTCTCATGTGCCTCATGAATAATTGCTATTTGGCTGAGAGGTCGCTTATGTGCCGCCATGATTCATAATCTCACTTCCTGTCATCCATCTTAATAAATGCTATGAGCTTGAAATGTGTGAGCTGAACTGTTTATTTGGGCCTTTTATTTTTCTCTGCTGCACAGGTGAAAATATCTAACCTCACTGAACCCACAAACTGTAATGCAGAGCTCGGGCAGGAGATCCAGAAGCAGGACGTCTGACACAGGCTGAGGTTAACGGTTTATTAAAATAAGTCTTGCAAAGACTGGATCTGTAAATCAGGCTTGATCGGGTCAGAACATGAGACAACGATCTGGCAACAGGACCAGCGAAAACGCAGACAATATAGACGCAGGAGGTAATGGGTCACAGGTGGAATCAATCGGGGCGGGGCAGACACCCACAATGGGAGACACAAAGGCAGGAAGGAAAAGGTACCTGAAACCAGAGGAGAGTTAGGGATTTCAAAATAAAACAGACAAGCCAGAACAGGAAACACATGAGACAAACAGAGCTTAACAAACACAAATACCCTAAAATTTGTGTTTTCTCTCTAATAAGTCCTTTTTTAATTATATAAACAAAATACTAATTTTCTCGTCTTATTTCAAATAATTAATTATTACTATGGAAAAGTAATTTTACACTTGGTTTGGTGTTGGTTTGTAACTACTGATGTTCTAGTTTCAAGCAGACGAACTCATAATTGGTAATAAAACCTTAATAACTAGCCTTAATATCCTACAGACAAGGACCAAACACTTCCAATAAGTGAAAAACTAACATAAAAACTAGGGAGAAGAAATATCTCACCAGAAGATACTAAGCATAGTGACCTTGATCTAAGAGATTTGATCTAACTTAGATTGCAGTTTTCCTTGGCAGTGTGATTATACTCTCAGGGTCCATCTCTAAAGCTTTTGCAGTGCTGTGTAAATTAAAGCTTGTGGTACAATAAAAGCCAGAGCTACTTCCTTGTTTTACTCCTTGAGTTTGTGGTTGCTTAGCAACAAAATATGAGTTGAGCCAATTTCAACTTGAGCTAACGTTTTAGCTTCATTCTCCAGGATGTCCTAGCATCTCTTTCTGATGAAGACGGCATAGACTGAGCTCCTACGAAGAATCATAGTTCGTTCACACCAAACACATATAGCAACGACGCTATAAAAAAACTGAATGTGTTCAATGCAGTAAAAATATAGGATTTATCATGAAGGGTCCCAAGTGCTTCCACCATCCAGGCGCCAAGTAGCTGTAGACTTTCCATGTTTTTATCTGTTTGGACGTGTAGAAGTGTCTGAAGCAGCATAGATCAAGATATCTGGGAACTGAACTGATGGAAATCTCTCCAATATAAAGCTTAAATCTTTCTTGGATACACTGTTGCCAACTCCTCAGTAAGAAAAGTAGCTATTGGCTGTACTAAAACAGAAGTTGCTAAATGTCATCACCTAATTTGCAAAATCAGCCTGGTACACATAGTTGAAATAGATGCTGCTGTGGAGAGGGATGTCGTGGGAAAGGCAAAAATTGATGAAAACAACCTAAAAATGTTTTAGAACAGCAAAAAATGAAAAAAATTTCGGTCAATATATATATATATTTTTTTGTTTAATTGTGTTAAGTCTAATTTGTTTTTTTAACGAGGAGTCTCCAACAACACTTTTAACTTTTTTAATATTTTCCTCCACACCAGAGGTGATCTTCTGCTCTGAATGCAGCTGCTGCGTGACGACCAAACCTTATCTGAGTGTTTGATCTGTCGCTAGTCTCTTTAAAAAAAAAAAAAGTTGTGAGAGGGGTCTGAAAACTCGCTAAATATTGGCAACAGTGCTTGGATAACACAAGTTGAGTCATGATTTTGTTGATGCATTCATGTTTTTCCCACTTTGTGTTCCTGTAGGTGCTCCTGATGGTTCTCTGCCTTGTTTCCTTACAGTCCAGGATGTTTTCTGTTAAGTTTCTTTACAGGTGTAGCAGCAAGTTGTCTGGTTTTTGTCTTTGCTTCTCTCTCCCCCTTCATTACAGCCAATCTTCAGGAAGTGTCCTTTCAAATAAAAACATGTAGCCCTAAGAAAATAAACATTTCTACATGCTGGATTATGTTTCCTCTTGCCTGAACCTGATAATTGTAGACATGATTATTTAGGCTATTTAAAAACTTAGCAATGCCCACGACGGTCCGGGATGATCTCTGCTGTTTCATATGCAAACTCCTACACGCTCACATATATACACACAATCCCTATCTGTACCGCTTGCGTACTGTTTTCATGATTAGGTGCCAGAGTTCACTAGATGATGATAATCACCACGCATCATTTCTTGGCTGCACTCAGGCCCTATAGATTTAAAAATGTCAATCACAATGAGTGAGCATGGCAACGGGCACCAAATGCAAACACAGCAAGACTTTATTTTTGACACCTCACATGAGGGCGAGCAGCAAATTAGTCAGGAAATGACGCTGCAAATATGGAGTCTATCTCAATGCTTAATTTAGCTAAATATGCTAAGGCCTTCTTAATTATAAGCAAAGCAATTTCCATCACTGCTGCTGGTACAACGTTTTAACTCCACACGAGTCTGCATCTCCACTGATGTCTACAATTAACATCTTTGCTTTCTAATCAGACTGAACTTCTTTGACAACAAGCAGAAGGCTTGTAGCCGCACTGCACAAATATGATACAAGCAATCGTCTTCAATCTGCTTCAGGAAAAAAAAGACTTCTTCCTGTTGGTTCTACACAGAATCACTTGCAATAATCAGATTCTATATTATCACTGTAACACACTGGCTGAATAATAAAGGGCTTTAAAAACCAGCACTGACCCAAGTGAACACGTAACATTTTAGCGCATTTCTTTTACTTATGTTGTTGTCTACTGGCCACTTTATTAAGCACACCTGCTCAAATTCTCATAAATACTTGTGATTTGATTTAACACCTTCTGCAGTGGAAGAACCCAGGTTGTTAAAGTTGATTCAGTAACAGTAGAGCCATTTACTTTTAATTTATTAATAATTTATTTGATATTTAGTTGTAGGTTATTTTATAACAGTTTTTGTTTCTTTATTTTTTCTTATATTTTCCTGTATTTATTTAGTTTTTATATGACTGTAAATTAATTCAGGTATTTAGGTGTTACTAACCCTCGAGATTTTTAATTACCTTTTCTTATTTGTAGCCGTTATGTACTTTGCCTTACTGTAATTCCTCAGACGTAAAAAGTTGAAAATAATAGTGTCCAAAAAACAAGCTAAAAAAGTCACAAGCCTGGAAAAGTGTAAAATGTCCCATAGATTTAAAAGAAAATTTCTAACTCAAATAATTAGGAGCTTAAATTCTGAATATTAAGCTCATTAAAATACATTTTATAACCCTGGCTGCGAGGCTCGGTTATTTTTCTGTTTTTTAAAACATTGTATTTATGTGTTGTTTCCAGAAATGTTAACTAGTGATGCCACAAATTGTCTGGATCACACTGACAATCTCCATGTCAACAGCATTAATGTTCCTTTGCTGCAGTGTTGCATCATGGGAATGGATGTGTTCAAAATGTTGATTTTTGAGGATCCAGGCAAACACACTGAGGCTGTAAAACCGCAGTGGATTTTTACATCTGTCTGGCCTCGTTGCTATGCACAGAGCCTGGAGCCACATTTCTCTGCTTCTGGCTACGATACCGCCCTGACAGATTACAGCCCTAAACAGTGAGAAAGAGGCCTGCCAGCAACAGCTGTCCTTTAGCATTGGAAATGCTAAGCTCCCCTTTGACAAAGACTGAATAGGAACGGGTGTCAACAATGCTTCGCCCTGAAGTGCTTGCTAACATCTTGTAACTTTCTGCGCTCCAAAGCTCTTCTGTTGTATACTTATGGATTAACCGAGCATGTGACTTGTAATAAGTATGGAAATTTTACATTTGGACCCATGTGATGCCCGCTGTAGATTACTGTGGCAGAAACAACCAAAAACACTGTCAGAAGTGCTCTTGAACTTGCGGTGCTTTTCCAGGCTGCTATGCAAATGAGGTCAGGGGAGAAGAAAGCAAACAAATCTGTTAATTGATACATCCTGTCAGTGAAGGGCCTCTGGGATTACCTGGAAGCGCTGGAGTGTCGTCGTTGAATAGCTGGGACACACTGCAAGAGTTTAAAGTGCAGCTAATGGGGCTATTAGCAGCCATCCTCTACAAGCTAATGGCAACCATTTTGCTGGCTGTGGAGAGGTGCCCAAGCTGTAGAGGACCAGGTATTCTGGGTGACCTAAGTAACCTGAGATGACCCTGACGTGCAAGTGTGTGGGTAAGTTCAACAGCCTCTCCACAAAAAAAAAAAAAAAAAGATAAAGCCATCAGTGGCATGAAGGCACTAATTAAGGTAACACGGCCAGCTAAGTCCCACAAGTGTAGCACACAGTTGGAGTGTATACTGAACCTTGTCATGTAGGTCACTTTGGAGCTTTTAGCAAAGCTATGCATATTAATGCCCCTCGTCTACAACAGCCACTGCCTCATCATGGTGGTGGTGGTGGTGGGGGGTGGGGGGTGTACTAAATGTGGGGCTGTTTTCTGAAACATATGTATTGCAAATTGAGATTGTGGCTGATTACAGTTTCCCCAGTCCCCATGGCATTTTTCAGCTATAAGACACAACACAAGAAGCTGAACGAACTGGAAGAGAATATTTATATATACCACCTTCGAAGATAAAAAAGTTTTTTTAGATAGCTCTACTTTATGTGTATGTGTTTTTACATATAAAAATAAGATGGTGTATTTCAGAGAAAGAGATAAGATTAGGGTCAACATCAGACAGACTTTTACTGTCTGGAGCGATCCCAGAGTACAGGTAGGATTCAAGACGGAGACTGAATTAGAGTCATTAGGGGGGCATCTCATTAAGTTCAGTAGAGCTTCTTTAACACTGACCTAAAACAAAAAGCCACAGTATTAAAAAAACCACCAATCAGGGGGGGAAAACATGTTTTAACTTAAATGCTCGAACGAAGCTCATCACTCAGTGCCAGTGGTCCACCCTGCCAGCAGCATCCTCCCCCAGCAGCAGGATGGACCTCATCACTTGACTTCAAGCACAAACACCCCCAGATCTAATCAACAGATTAGATTTTTAAATTTTAATTCTGTTCTTTTAGATTTGACATCTTCAGGATATCTGGGAATAAACACATTTTATTGATCCTTCACCAAGAGGATTGCACCCGAAGTGGTCTTCTGCTGCTGTAGCCCACTTGCTAGGGCGACCTGGCCAAATACACAGCATAACACTACAAAGGGCATTTTCAGACCATTTTCTGGATCATTTCCGTCTGGCACCAACAACCAGGCCACGTTCAAAGTCACTTAAATCCCTTTTCTTCCTCATTCTGATGCTTCAACAGGTTGTCCTGACCATGTCTACATAACTGAATGCATTAAGTGGCTAAAAGAGATGTCATGCTTTATAGCAAAGGTGTCAAACTCTGGTCCTTGAGGGCCATTTTCGTGCAAGTTTTATTCCTTGCTTCAGTGCACTTGACTGAAATGAATGGGTCATGGTGAAGCAGTTGTCAAGAAGTTGTTGGATCTATTTGATTGGAATCAGCTGCATTGGAGCAAGGAAACAACAAAAAACCTGCAGGATAACAAAGCGGCAGACAGAACTGTTCATCAGGTGTCAGGAGACTGCCAATTTAATCCAGTGTCTTGTGCTCCTTTCTTTACTCTGATCTCCCTCAGCTCAGTGGCATGCATGTGGCGCAGATCTTCAGCGGCGCCTCACAAATCGTCTGCTGCCACGTCAGGCAAGCTTTGTTTTCAGACATCCAACATTCTTCCCTCCTCGCTTGGCTGCCTCGCCCCAAAGTTGGTCGGGGATGTATGATGTACATCATCGGTAATCAGATAAGTTGGGTACCATCCTCCTGCTTTCTCTCCAAAACAACATGTCCACTGAACTGAAAGCCAGAGTGCAACTGTCACATTAGCAGCCAGAGAGAACTCACTTCACTGCTTGCCTAGTAAACAAACCCCGAAAGATGTTTTGCATGACAGACAGACTGACGGCTCTTTCAGGCGAGTCCAGAGCGTCGCAGGGCGAGATCCACCACCCTCTGCTCTCTGCTGTCAGCTCAAACTCTTTCATTAAAATGACAGAGCGGGGCCAGTATTTGAATATGCATGAAAAAAAAAGGTTGAAATGATGTGGTCAACAGTCTATCACTGAGCTGTTTTACCTTCTCTGTAATTTGCACATGAAATGTCCGCTCTTATGACGACAACCTGCATTTTTGACCTCACATTGGATTGTGCGAGCTTTCAAGTGTGGCACTTTAATGAGGCATTTCACATCCACTGAAGGGATTCTGTCAAAAAGCTGCGATCCCAACTAACTGTCACTTTTTATAATGAGCTATGGCCTCGTTAAGTTTGCTTTTCCCGTAGTCGTCACAGTTTTTCTCCTCCCCATAGCCATGTTCTCCTGCGGAGGTAAAACTAGCTGGGTAAATTTACCACTTGATGGGTTTTGCTATGAGCACTTTGGGAAAGTTGTTCAATTATTTGTGAATCCTGCGGCTCTCAGGGTGGCGAATATGATGGAAACAGCCAATTACAGAACGTGATTTATTAAAATGTGGTGTTTGTAATGTTGCCGGAAATGTCATTAGGGTCAAATTGGAAATGTTTTTAAAAGCCTGTCTTGTGTGGTTAAGGTCATGAAAATAGAAAATAGCTACCAATTAACATTAATGTAAAATATTTAATTCACTCACTTCGCCCGATTTATGCGTGGTTAATATATTTTTCTCACACTGATCAGACCTGCTGTCCATGAATGTTGCAGGCA
>JBAMHW010000012.1:2952524-2964581 GCA_037177495.1 Rhadinocentrus ornatus
TATATATATAGTGTTTCAAAAGATTTAAGATTATTAAATTCTGTACATAGTAAAAATGATGCAAACATTAGCTTCCCGCCACTGTTTGTGAGCTTCTGGATTGTAGTTTTTCAGATGACAGATCAAATTTGTGGAGTTGAATGATTTGACACGGCGTCCTCCTCGCATCACTTCGACTTTGCAAATACTATACACGGATTTTTGAGTGTCTTCTTTTCACACCGTGAAAAAATACCACACAGCTGACATTGCTTCTAGCTTCAGTTACACCCACAATGTAGTGCTGCATCGCTGTCACATGTCCAAAAATGGCTACATGGCCAAACCCCCATCTCCTCCCGACACACGTACACAAACAGCTATTAGACAAAAATAAATATTGGCTGTTAATATCAGCCCAGTTTTGTTAATCAGACCCATATCAATATGTTAAAAAAATTACTACTATCAGCCGATACTGATATTAATATATCATGTAACCCTACTTTTGTTTTATGTAAAGCACTTTAAATGGTCTCGTACGTGACATTTTCATGATTATGCTCTGGCTGGTTGTGTTCCGAGTGTTCCAGGTGTTCCAGGTTGGAGTGAGCAGGTTTCCAGGGAGATTCAGGGCGGAGTCTGGAGCAACAATTGGTGCCTCCTGCTGTTCATCATGCTGCTATTTTAAAACCAGCAGGAGCTCCAGTCTTCGCCGGATTATCGATCCTGACTGCGTGGTAATCAGGTCGTCTTCTGTATGTCCTCTTGTGGTTCCAAGCAGCCATCACCTGGCTTTTTCTGTCTCCACAGCTTTTTCTTTGCTACAAGAAGCTGGAAGAGATCCTCGGACTGAACCCCGGAGCAGTACTCCCAGCCCGGAACCAAGCCAATCATTAGCCTGCCTGCTCGCCCTGCCTGCCGTCTGACTCATTATACACAGCCGGAGAAATTCCTGACAAAGCCCTCCGCCATCAGACTACCTCAGAAACCAAGTAAGCCGCTGACTGTATCTGTAAAATTAAAGACCTTCCTCAGATTTCATCCAATCATCTGTCCTCTCTCAGGAGAAGTAAACCGAACCCGGCCCAAACCTCCCACAGATGATTATGAGCTTTAAATAAAGTGTTCATTTCCACCTTTTTCCCCTTTGTGTTTCCTGCCTTTGGATCCACCACCTAGCTACGGTCCCTGACCATGACAGAAATGTGCTATACAAATAAATTGCCTTGCCGTTGTCTGAATGGACAAAAAAAACAAAAACAAAAAAAAACACCTGTAGTGCAGTCATTGCTGCACCTGAAGCTACTGAATCCACTCAGATAAAACATGTTAATGTTTGGAGGGATTTTGGCTACTGACAGCCACTATCCATTCACAACTGTGAACTGTGAAGCCATGTGGACGATAAATAAGATCCACACTTTTGAGCACACATTTGCTAAAAAAGTGGAGCAAGCAAATGAGCGAGGAGACAGAATTTTCTCATTTTTGGGGCTCAAACACAGGCTATGAGGACACAAAACCTTTAGAAAGTGAATTTTGCTAAATTTGGGACCTTTAAAACCTTTGACTCTCAATGGCACGCTGACATCCTGGAGTCCCAAGGCTGAGAAACAACACCTTACAACAACTATATTTTCCAGCTCTGAGCATCACGTTACAGCTCCATTTTGCTTTTACAGCAACACATCGCACACCAGAGACTAGATATCAACATACTGGCTGTTTGAACGTGCCCCATGTATGATTCATCAATAAAACTCAAGAGGACAAGAATGAGAGAGAAAGGGGAGGAACAAGAGATAAGACAAGAGTCCACATTGGCATGACTTTTACTGGCTGGAGAGAACTGAGAGTAGAGGTAGGATGAAGATGGAGGCACAATTAGCCATCATCAGGGAGGGCCAAAGTGCAAAAATCAGTTATTTTGAGTTAATTTAGGAAAGAATGAATTTTAAAACTGGATATTTGGGCACATTATTACAAGTAGCCTATCATAAAGACACAAAAGTCTGTGAAACAATGCCAAAGATAACACAGTAATGGGTATGTAACACAAAATATAATTTTTGTATAAATGAAGTGGTTCTCTAAAGGCCTTTTCACACCTACTCCGAACATTTCGTCCGACTAATTGGCACGGCAATATTTTCTATCGAATCAATGACAGTCAATGGAAACATTCACATTAATAAGCGATTTTGCGAGATTTATTTTTTCGGACTGAGGTCGATTTTTCTTAATATTCACATCTGACACATACACAATCGACCAATCAGAGACGGCGTATTGACAGCGTCACCAGAGCCGGTGTTGCGAGCTATGCAAGTGTCACTTCTCACTGCTGCTTCTTTCAAACTTTGTATCACGGTGGCCGAGCGTCTTGTTACGTTTGTCTCACAACACTCGTGTTTGTTCGACAAGCGAGACAAGAATTACCACGACAACGATCACAAAGACAATGTGTGGCAAACAATTGCCAACGAGCTGAATTGTGAAGATCCGAAAGTCGGTCCTGAAGCGGTCGTGGTACAGCTTCAGTTCCTGGACTAAACACTAAACTCCCCAAGCTCCCCTCTCTTCTCAAGAATAGGATGTACCCGGTGCGCTCATATTTTTTTATTTTGGCAGCATCAGCACAATATTGTCGTTGCCTGATGTGGAGTCCACGTTTGTTTTTCCCACTTTCCGAATACATTTTAGAATCTTCATAATTTATTTGCAATTTCGTGTCACACTTGGTGTGCATGGACAAAAACTTTGAAATTTCTCCTCCGAATTGTTCGCAATATCGTGTTGTTTATTCGCAACGGTCCTGGTGTGTAATGGCCTGAAGGCTTAAAAAATGACAACTTGGGAAATTTCAGCATTGTTTGCAGTGTGTTCTTAACCCATTCATTTCAGTCAGGTGTGTTGGAGCACAGAAACAAAAACAATTGTAGGATAGCGACCCTTGAGGACCAGAGTTTGACACCTGTGATCTAGATCTTTAGTTGATCCATCTAAAGCTGACTCAGAAGTGGTCTCCATGGAAGGATGGCAGTCAAGAGGCCAGTATAATGGTAGGAAAACTGGAAGAAAAAGGCTCAGGGTATGACAAACCTAACACAAGGACACACACACACACAAAATTCAACCACACAAGCATAACATCGCTGCTCCTATCTTCTATTGTCCAGGCAACATATAAAGAAAGGAGGTGCAGCTATGGACTTTTTTTCAGGACTCTACATACAATGATTTATTGCTTCATGAACGATCCGGTATCATGAGTAGCTCATTTTATAATCCCGTTTCACAGAGCAAAATAATATTTCTGGTTCTGAGTTAATGTCAAATAACTAAACTTATCAAATCCTTTGCTGAAAATGTCTTGATGCGGTCAGGCATGTTGTGGTGTGTCCTCCTCTAATTGTGTTGTGGACAGAGCTGCTGACCTTCTGCACCAACCCTCATTTCTCTCTAAACATTACCAAAACTGCAAGAGCCCCAACTGTGCGATGCCTCTGAATTTACCCCTGCTAAAGCATGACTGTGACTCTCCACATACATCAACGCACAGGCCCCCACTGAGCGTGCTCATCAGCTGTAAATACCAGCAGTCTGCGCTGCTGTGGTAAAATGAGCAGTCAGGGAGATCTGACCATGTTGTGAGGTGGCAGGTTTGGCCTGATTGTTAAAGAGTGCGTCCTGTTAGCAGAAGGTCACTAGCCTGATTGGCTCGGCTGGAAATGTGTCCTGACTATGTGTCCTTGAGCAACACTGCCCCCAATGTACACCTAGCAAATCAATATGCATTCATTTCTGTGAACGTTTTGTATCTGAAGACGTTGCCGGACTCACCCTTCAAACTGTGGCAACAGAGAGGATCTTAGTAAGGAGGTGCTGAACTAGACTAAAGCTAAATTTAAAAAAAAGCTTAATAAAATCAAGCATTTTATTTTACATATTGCTCACCATCTTTTAAAGAATAAAGTTGTTCTTTTGAGTGTATACACTCAGCGGCCACTTTTATTAGCTCCACCTGTTCATCTCCTTGTTAACGCAAATGTCCAATCAGCCAAACACATGTCTGCTTGTCGGTAGATCTTTCTGCCTTTAGCTTGTTTTGTTGATGCCAGAGGTCAGAGGAGAATGGGCAGACTGGTTGGAGATGATAGAAAGAAATAAGCACTGGTTCCTACCAAGGTCTGCAGAACAGCATCTCTAAACACACAAATACGTCCAGCCTTGAAGCAGATGGGCTACAGCAGCAGAAGACCACACCGGGTGCCTCCTGTCAGCCAAGAACAGAAAACTGAGGCTACAATTCACACAGACACACCAACACTGGACAATAGAAGATGGAGAAACGTTGCTGGTCTGATGAGTCTCCATTTCTACATGGACCCATCCTGCCTTGGAGCAGTGCTTCAGGCTGCTGGTGGTGTAATAGTGTGGGGGGTATTTTCATGGATCTGCAACAACTGTGTGATGCAATCATGTCAATATGGAGCAAAACCTCTGAGGAAGGTTTCCACCACCATAAAGGAGAGCTTAATCATTCTGAAAATCTGCTTGTTCAGGTTTCCATGTTTCTAAAACTATAATCATGTCCAAGAATTTAAATCAGTGAACAAAATAGGAATTTTCTTTGCCAGTGACAAGATTACATTACACAACATTTTCTCCTTTTACTGCCCGGATATAAAAGGTCTGTTTAGCTTAGCCGATCCTGAACAGAAATCTACAAACAAAATGGCGACAAAATTTTGAATAGAAAAGGAATAAAATCAGTAAAAGGGCTGCAATCACAAAGAGCAGGTAACACGAAGAAAGAAAAACAGTGTAGGGCACAGAAATGTCCGCAGAAGAAAGTGCTGACAGACTGTGTACTGTGCTCGTATTCGTCAGACTCCCTCGGCAGACTCGTGTGACACCAGCCACCTCGTTTTTTGAGCCACGCTTGCAGCTTTCTGTGACAGGTACGCCAACCAGCATCAGCGTATCCAGCCACAACAGCTACGACTCACGGCCCGCAGGTTCATCCGTTCTGACGGATATTTTCTGTTTGTTGCCTGAGGGATTACAAGCCCAATGACACAAAGGCAAAAACATAATGTTTTGTGTTGGAGCTGCTTCTATCTGTTATCTTCTGTAGGGAGAATGCAGTCGCAGAGATATTTTGCCCCATCTGTTTTTCTCTGTTTTTTGTATAGATCTTGATGAGTGTGATATTTCTCTGATTTTTTTTTTTAGGTTTTTGTGCAAAGCAAATTGCTTTGCTTGTACACATTGATCTTAGTTTGTGCTAATTTATCTGCTTTATGTTTGCAGATTTTTCTGTTTTAGTCTGTGTTATCATGATTTAAGAAGATCTAAACAGTTAATGCCGTTCGTCCACATCCCAAATCTGCTCTGGTGCAGGGGTTCCCAACCTGTTTTCAATAAGGACCCCCTTCATGCAAACACTAAGAAGCGTCATGCTTTCTGTGTTTTCCTATGTTACCATCAAAAACCTTCTTTGATATGAAGTTTCTTTATATACGCTGTTATTTTTTATGAACTGGCTTTAAAACAGATTTAGCAGAGGTCATGTTGACAACATCATGCACCTTAAAGTGTCACCCACCACTATTCCAGCCCAAACCATAACTCCACCACCAGCATCCAGCGTAGCACGGCATTCATCAATGAAAAATTTGTTTGCCGTGGGCTCAGAAATACATGAAGACTCTTTTTCAAACGCTTTTCTTAGTGAATATTAGTAAAGGGAGGCCCAGATTCTGCAGCCTCTGGAGTAACCTGCATGGAACGGTTCATCAGCAGATTCCTGCTGTTGAGTCACTTTTTAACAGCTGATTTCTTTATATAGGACAGTGGTGGTCTAGTGGTTAGATAGGCGGAAGAAGAAATAATCGTACAAGCCATGGAACAGAAAGCTAGAGAAGTTCTGGATTAGTATCCTCAGGATAGAAGAACCAGTCCTAGAATGGAGGAAAGAAAAATGTGTGAAGAGGATCTGCAGCACAGCGTAACTTTATCCATGAAAATAGATGGAGGCGGCGCGACTGCACGGGCATGCATGGATTACAGCAGCTCTGGGTCACTAGCATCCGTTCTATATGTGACAGAAGGCAGAAGCAGCCAGATGAACTCTGAAGTTTATAAAACGTGCTGTTGACTGAGATTCAGCCAAATGTGGCAAAGTTGATTGGATAGCGCGTCACATCACAGATGGACAATGATCCAAAACATACTGTGAAGGCAACCAAGGAGTTACCGGAGAAAAGAAGTGGATCATTCTGCCTGGTTGAGTCAAGCATCTGATTGAGCTTCAGTCCACATCCGGAAGAAAAAAGGCTAAAGGCAAGAAGATCTGCAAACAAGCAGGAGTTATTGCATCATTGTTATTTGAATGCAATGTACTTTGATTCTGAACTGGTGATTGCATTGTCTTGAGGAGAGGCCTCCTGGGACCATTAACCCAATCCACATCCTGGTGTTTGTGCCAGTGTGTCCTGTGCACAGGTCAAGCTGCCCGCTCTGACTGTAAACCCCTTGTACACGGTAAATAATGTGATTCCGATAGACCTCAGATGAGTACAGTCTGTTAAATCTATTCATAGAGAATTTGGTGTCCTCATAACACAAGTCAAGTACATTATCAGATATAGTTTCGAAAATGCTTTCGATTTAAACTGAGCTGCTGTCTGGGCTGATGAAAAACAATAATAATAATTGCTATGAGGAGACACAGCTCAGCACGTTGCATTTGATGAAACAAAGTACTTCCCTCCTCCCAGATGGTCCTGCAGCCTTTTAATAATGAAATCTGCTTTTGTGTTATTTAAAAAATTACAATAACCTTCCCGCTAATCCCTCGACTTACAACCCAGTACACCTGGATTTCTGCAATGTACGTACGTCCCAAATCCCCTCGGCTCTTGATAACATATTAGGATTATATCTCGGATATGGTTCTGTAATAGTTTAGATAAGCATATCTGTTTAATTTCATCCACCCGTCCTCCCAGCATGCAGGATTACAGTAAAATAAAGGGTTGGATTTGTTGAACGCATGTACCACAGCCTGCAGACAGAGCACGTAAACATCTGTATAACAATTCATCAGAAAAAATTATGGCTGGCAGACTAAAGGGCTCTAAGCTGTGTGTATTTCAGCAACTTGGTGCCCACAAAGACTCAGACAGGTCATAAATATTGGAAGTAGAATTAATTGGTTTATGTTATGAACATGTGTTACGTGCATTTATGTTATACTATCTGTGCACAGTTGCTGTGTTGGGTAAGACGTGTAACTGCGGCTTCACATTTAATTAATAGTTTCAGACTGCTGGACAGATTTACTGGTGTTAATGGTAATAAAAAAAATAAATAAATCTTTTCATTTATGAAAAAGTCTTCAGGGGGACCAATGCATCTTGCAATCTCACAAAAATCCAACTGCCTTGCAAGATAAATACTCCTAGCATAAATGCTATGTGCAGAAACACATGGCTAACACAAAAGTTACAGTACAATTTATTCCTCTTGTTAATGAAAAACCTTTAAGTAATATGGTATTTAAACAGCCTCTACTTTCTCCTTTAGGAAAGTTGCACTTGCCAAAACTGCAGAAACATCCCCCCAACAGGGTTTTGAATATGTACATTTTTAGCTGCAGACTTAACAGATGAAGAGTGTGACAGACCCGTGAATTATGCATGCTGCACTTGACCATCAGGTCTGATTTTTCTAGGTCAAACACCCCAGTCTCTGTGGGTCACGGCCCCCTCTCAAACCCTGCTTTGTTTCTTTTGTACCTTGCGTGCTGTGTTTAATACCTCAGCACCTGCATGTCGCGCTGATTTCACCCAGCCCCGGCAGATGGTCCTCACCCTTCACTGAACACCCACTCCAGCACCTGGGACGCTGGGGAAATCCTTCCGTGCTATTGCCACTCTGAGCCTGCATGAACATATAAACACATATGCAGAGGCATGTGTGCAGACGTACATGCACAGGCAAACAGAACCATGAGACAATCTGAGGATCCAAACTTGTAATTTAATTAGCACAAATGTTTAATTGTGTCAAAAAAAGGGACAACAAATAAAAACACAAATGACAAAGTCTGTAGTTTTTATAACTTCATGGGAGGATTTTACTAACTTATTTATACACACACCCACCAACACTTCTTTAAATACAACTTTTCATTGCTTATAATCAGCCAATTACACGTTAGCAACTCAACACATGGTGAGATAAATGTGTGACATGTACCTTACCATGTAGTCATGGTAAAGACTTGCTCAAGTTAAACTGAGCATCAGAATCAGAAGAAAGGGGATTAAAGTGATGGTTGATGGGCTGATCTACTAGGATTTTCACACACAACCATCAGCGTATTTCAAATTCATATCGAATGCTGGAAATTTAGGCAGAAAGTGTAATTATCCATTCATTTGCAGTTTTAAGCAGTGTAAAATGTAGTTTCTGAAGACAGAATTAGAAAACATTTACACACAAGCTTGCAGGCGGTGTAGAAAACATGCTGTTGTCCCTTCATAAAGAATCCAGCTGGAAACACACAGCCCTCCTCAGATTCACTGTGATGAGAAGGAGCTGTTTCTTCCTTGAGCCTAATGTGAAAATATGCCCCCGCAACCTCATGACTGCGTGCGTGGATGGACGCAACCACAGGCACAATGTATAGACAGATAAACGCCTGGCGGCGACTGTTGCAGCGCTCCTCGCTGATTTAATTAAATAAGCCCTCTGTGCAAGCAGTGCAGCACAAAGGAATGTTAATGATGGAATTAATGGCTGCGGTTCTCCACCCCGCACACCACACCAGCCACATCCCGTCCTGCAAGTATCCCTCAGCTGAATTACAGGCAGGAATGAGCTGCTTCATACAGAAGCAGACTTCACTTCTTATATATGTGCTGTCAAAGTGAGCAACAGAAAGTGCCTTTTGTTTTTAGCGTTGATTAAAATCCCGCCACACTAATGTGATGCATTGCTTCAACCAGTCACTGCTGAAATGTATTTAACAAGCTGAATGTAAACAGCTTTTGTCAAGGTGAGGGTGAGAAGAAAAAACCCTCATCTGGGTTCGAGGCTATCATTATTTTGCAGATTTGAGGCATTACTCAGCAAACCCAAAGTGATGCTTAACTTACTACCAAGCTGACGATGAAACATTGAAACAAAACGAAGGCTCACCTTAGTTAAAAATCCTTTTAAAATATCACAAACATGCACGAGTATGTCAAAAGCCTCAATCTGTTAATATTTCATACATATTGTTCTTCAGGTTCCCTGAAGCGTGTCTGGAATATTTACACACCTGCACACCTTTCCTTATAGGTATAATTTTTATTCAGCCTTTCGAGATATTAATGAAGTTTCCCACAATGTTAATTCCAAAAACTTGAATGAGAAGTGATAAATCCCACCCATGTGTCTTCAGAGCTCAGACACAGTCAAGGGAACCTGGTGATGAATCACTGGAAGAAAAGGTGATGTGGCCTTACGCTTCAAAGTTTAATCGTCTTGCAAAGAATCACTGTCTCCTCTCAAACGACCGAGGCAAAGATAGTTTGGGGTCCAGACCTTCACTCTTGTCCCACATCAATCATGCCTGTGTGTTTTTAATTTTGTAGCTCCAGCTTTCTGTTGCTGGTGTTATTTATTTTTTTTATTACATTGGACAGAGAGCCACAGATGCAGCTGCAGAGCTTGACATTTAAGCGGTTAAAAAATACTTTATAGTGTTTCATAAACTGAATGTTCAGAACTGGGAACATACATGTCCTTACCAGAGTCCAGCAAGTCCTGATGTGTCCCTACTCATGAGCGTCGCACCCATGGAGATTTTCATGGTGCAAGGGCCTTTTTAAAAAAAAAAACAAACAAACTTTTTGTCACAGTGTATTGAAAGTGAAAACCAGTGCCTTAGGATGTAGGCAGGTAGGAGGCCGACTGGTGCAGTTTTAATAAATCAACTAAAAAAACTCAGGGACCACATGACAACAAGGATCTGACGAAGGAAAATGAAAACCAAAGGGCATAATTAAACTGAGGGACTGATAAGGAACAGGTGAAGTGAATGAGAAAATTAAACCAGGTGAGCTTATGAACAGGAAGCAAAACAGAACAGTACACAAGGAGAATGGACCTACAAAATAAAACAGGAAACCAGAACTAAACATGACAAGACTGAAAACCTTAAATCAAAACCCTAAGATCATGACACTTCTGCACAAAGGTTGCTCCTCGCTGCACAGCTCTCCTCCTCTCTCCCTCTCCTTTTGCTCCTTGAATCATGACGATACTGATGGTGATCAGCTGATCGGCTTTTCTGTCCCAGTGTGTCTCTCTTGTTGTTTATCGTTCAGGCTGCGTTGAAGAGGAGGAAACTAGCAGGATGCTGATGCAAAGCGGTAGCCCGTTTCAAGTAGAAAGCCTTTTGTTTGCATTTATTTAACTTTATTTTCATTATTAGCTGAGGTTTGCTGGTGGCACAGCTGTAAGCTCTTCTGGTCACAACACAGCCAGATGGATAAGGGTCAGATATCTAGCAAGTGTCAAGATTAAACACGGGGTGTCTTAAAATATTGGTGCTATGCAGATGCTGGATAGGCAGGTTCACCTTTTAGTAGCCCTGAAAGGAAATTATGATCAAGTTCTGAAATAAAAATTAGAGCAGGACCTTCTTTTAGCAGGTGGTTGACATGTGATAAGATTTATATGTAGGGGCGGGTCTAGAAAAGTTTTGATGAGGGGCCAGGCAATGGCACCGACCAGGAAAAGGGTGGCACAAATACAAATTTTTAAGGCCTAGCTTTTAGTAAATAATTATAGATCTTAAAGTGTCATCAAATGCTAAATTTGGAAAAACAGTCTACATATTTCAGTGTTAATGTAGATCGTCATATCAAAGTGCATTGAATGCTGCATTCACTTACACTTGGGACATCTGATGTTTATCTAAGTGAAATTTAGTTTATACTTAATATTTGTTAGCAGTTCATTAGCCCCAGTTATGCCTTTCTATGCAGATAAACATATCTGATGGTGAAATTTTTTTTTGTTTGTTTGTTACCCCCAAGTCACAGTTATGGTTCAGAACAAAACATGACTTTGTTCGGCTGTTTGATCATACTTGAAGTAGCTGACGATCCCCCCACACCAATGCAACAAACCACATCCCCTACACTTTTGAAAAGCTTGCTACATCCCTGTCACTACCATGTTCTGACATCAGTCCTCTGTGTGCTTGTTCTGCAACAAGATAGTGCTGCTATACCTTCCACCTTATAACCCATTTAGTTTCTTGCCAACATAATTTGCTGTCCCTGCTGGACAATCTAGACAATACTGTGTTTAGTAGGTAAAAAATAAAAAAAAAACTTGAATAATATTCATTAAATATATATTCTGTCTGCTCTGCAGCACACAATATTGCAAATATTTGTCTATTCCAAGTACAAAAATACCATCATCATCATCATTAATAAAAAAAGAACTGCCTACCACCCTCCCACAAAAAAAAATTCTCCAGCTGGATTGACCAAAGCGAAGAGGTAGGAGTCTTCTATTGGATAATAATTGCATTGGCAACTATGTTTCAGGGGCAACAAGTTGTTTATTGGATGCAATGAGCAGCTTTTCAATTCTCAAACCACCATGTGGAAAAACATCCCTTGGTCTTGGAAAAGATGTTAATCTGTTTCAGAAGGGTCAGATCGTTGGCATAATGCAGAGAAGACATCTAAGGAGATCCAGAAGCCACTAAAACAGGGTTCAGAACCATCTAACACATTATTAAAAACTGGACGGATAGTGGGGAACCATCATCCTGCAGGAAGAAATTTCGGAAACCACCCGAATGATGGTGATCGGTGATCATATAAAAGTTGGTGAAATCAGATTAAAGAAAAACAGCAGTAGAACTCAGGATTATGTTTAACAGTGAAAGTAAGAACATTTCCACATGAACCATGGCAATGAACTTAAGGGATTGGGACTGAACAGCTGTGTAACCATAAGAAAACCACTAATCAGTGAGGCTAAGCGGAGAGA
>JBAMHW010000012.1:2971327-3012123 GCA_037177495.1 Rhadinocentrus ornatus
TGGGATGTGGTGGAACGGGAGATTCTCATCATGGATGCAGCAACTGTGTGATGCTGTCATGTTGATATGGAGCAAAAATCTTTTTTGTTTCCAACACCTTGTTGAATCTATGACACCAAGGACTTAAAAGGAGGTCCAACCCGGTACTAGCAAGGTGGATAAAGTAGCCGGTTTAGCTGGTAACAGTAGGCTATTGAGCTGTTCAACATTAGTGTATCAGTAATAATACACTTAATGGTGCAAGAGGAGCAGAATCAGGGTAGCTGTTAGTTGTATTTCTAGCTGTCAGTGTAAATTAAGCAAACTGTTAAAACTGTTGATACAACTGCTTATTATGATGCAACACAAGTCCCATCCCCAGCAGTCCAGGTGACTTAAGAGGATACTTGATCATAATTCAACAGCAGCAGGTAAACCATTGACTGCTGGGTAATAATACCATCCTCCTCTTAGCATCGACTTAAATGTATCTCCAATGTCATCAACGGATGAAGCTCATTTCAACTTAATGTCAGAGTAAGACTGGAGACATGCACATTTCATTTGCTGCTGCAATGACATAAACATCAATCTGTCTGAACTGCTGCTTAAATGACTGTGTAACCTTTACAACACAGTTAAAAAAGATGTATAATCTCTGCATAAAAAAAAGAGGCTGAGGTAATAAATATAGAAAAGGAACAGAGCTGAGGCACTTTCACTTCAATAAACTCGTAGTCTTTTGATGCAGACAAAAAGTTGACACCCCGAGAGTCACTTTGTAAAAAATTCAGTGATATTTCCTGTTTTTAAGCCTCACATTAAGATATTTAGTGAATTTTACAAAGGTTTAATAATGGCTGGGAACAACAACAGATTGAAAGCCATAAAAGGTAAAATAAAGCCTTTATTACCCACTGACATTCCCCACATAATGGAAATATTTTACAGGACCTCCCATTTATGGACCTCTACACACTATAAATCATTATTATGCAAGAAACATCATGACTAGTGGCATTAACTACTTATATTAAATAGATTGCCAGAGGGACGAGTTGAGTTGCTATACGAAGCCTGGTACAAAATTCAATATGCAGCAATGTTTAATGCCACATTTTTTAATGTCTTCCAAGCATATGTTTGAACGGCTACAGATGATGAAGCTAGCTGCAGGGCAGACCTGTGTTTTACTTATTTATTTTACTTATTTAAGCTATAAAATCAGCGGATTTAAAAAAATTACTTGTGACCTTTGTCAGGATTTTTCTGGAAACACTGGCTAGCAGCAGCAACTATGCTAGCCTGCAGCATGTGTGAAATATGCCAAGCTCCCCTTGATTTTTAATGCAAGGTTTCAGCATGGAAACATGAAATGTTTTGCCTCGCAGGGCCTTCACAGAGAGAACCCACCTAGAGCTGAGCGCTGCAAGAATGTTTTATGAAGCATCCGTCGTTGAGCATGTGCCACATTGTGTTTCAGGGAGGCAGTTTGTGCGGTGGCTTTTTGCACAGAGCTGCAACTTTGGCTGTGTGGAGGAAGGGCTGGTGAGGGACAGCATCTCTGTAGCCCTCTGTGAGCACCATGGCATGCATGACCTGGCCAAAAACACAAGGTAAGCAAAAACAATGCAGTGTGACACAAATCTGTGTCTCAAAAAAACAACAACCTTGAGTCGCCCATTTTCACACTAGAAATGGCACTTATGCAGAAGTGTGTCGGTCAAATGGTCAAACCCAAGCGGTTAAGCTTAATGGGGAGATCAAGGTAGCAGAATACTGGAAGAAGGGGGAGGATAAAGGTGGGATTTGGGGGAGGGGCTGCATGATGTTGGCAAAAGCAGGAAAATGCTGGTGCATCTGCCTGCGGCAATGGTAGTGACGGACATATTTCCCACAGCTCTGTGCCACTGCAGGATCATAGCACATGATTACAGGGGGGATCAGCATGATCGGCTGTCGCTGATTTTGTTGACATCTGTCGCCGAGGTGACACAAGCTGTGATGAGGATTGTCCCAGACATGAAATCTTGAGCGGCTTTTGAGCCACAGAAACCAAGACTCCTCATGTGCTCAGCTGAAATGAAAGAGACTCCTTCCACGTTTTACTAAAGAACTTCCATGAGTTCTTAAATTAACTTCCAACATTTTCTTCAATATGCCGCTATTACTGCATTTCTTTATATAAATTTTCCTATTATTATTTCTTCCTTTTAACTAGACCTATTGTTCATTGCTGGTCCTGAGTATGATCTTGTGTTGAATGTATGAGCATTTTTTTCTCCCTCATTTGTTACAGGACAGTTGAAAATATTGCCTGGGGAACAGTTGGGGGTTGAGGGCCTTGCTTATGGGCCCACAGTAGTAGGCCCACCTTAGTTGCAAGCCCGGGGACTTAAACCCAGGTTCTCCAGACCCTAGCCCACCACTGTAACCACTAGGCTACCACTGCTATTCTCATACATTATTGGCTCAGAGTTGACTAACTGATCCCAGGTCTGTGGTCGAGCTTTAGCCTGCATGCAGAGATTAAGCTAAACTCTGTGGAATTCAGCAGTAGCAACAAAAGAAAAAGAGGAAAGGTTAAAGTCTGAAGTGAAATAAGCAGTGCGGTTCATATCAAGGTCATTTTTCTGCCAACTTCACTTTTTATAACATGTTTTACCAGAGTAAAGAAAACATGACACCAAACCCACCGACTGAGTGTCCTTTAAAAACCAATATCTGCTCAGCTTCAAAATATGGATTATTTATCCAGGGTAAGTAATTGCACAGTTCGTAACAATGACATTTGGATTAAGGAATTAATTATGGTTTTGAAGCAGAGCACAGCTTGTAAGCAATTCCCTTTAAGTCTGGCCAAAGAGATAAAATCATCCCCTCACCATGCAGCGCTGGGGTCGCTTTGATGCGACCCCTGTCACAGTGTAGGGACAGAAAATTATTTCTCAGCTAAATCCCTCACTTTTTGGAGATTGGAAAGAAATTCTTAAACATATGGCTGAATTCTTACACATAAAGTGTTGGTGATGGCTCGGTAGTGAGTCATCTCGGGCACGAGCCTGACTCATTTTTAAACGCAAGCTCTTTCTTAGATTATTTGTCAGACTTTCACCGTCACATATGCTGGAAGAAAATCTTCTTTTCTCCTTAGAGGCTCCTTGCTAGGCTGTTCCAGGAAAAAGAAACTCAGATCATGATAAAGACAGACATGATTATGTCCATACTTGTGATCTATAGATGTCCCCTTTGCTTACCCCTGCTACAGGAGGGCTGACCTGTTTGGTCAAATGCAGCTAAACAAAATAAATAAATAAATAAAACTAGAGACAGCTCCTAATATGTCCATCTGGTGTGAGGCAGATAACAGAGTAATATTAGTAAAGTTAAAGGTCAGCATGGCTACCGTACTCCACAAGCATGTGTTGGTCTGTCACAAATGCCACAATGTGCAATATTTTACCAGCTATGGCAGCTGAAGCTCCAAGTAAAGCATGTTTTTAGTGATTACTAAGAAAAATAAATAAATAAAAAACACATTTCAATATTAATTAATTACTTGTAATTTGGTGCGAAAGATGTGGCACATAGATGCTTTTTAAGCATATGCATGTTTTATTCTTACATTTAGTGTCTTCTATACATTGTTTTATCCAGACCATTCTCTGTATACCCTAAAGCAGAGGTTCCCAACGTATTTTCCTTGAGGACCCCCGTCATGCAAATACTAAAAAGCCGTGGACCCATGGCCCACCTTGTGTGAAACCAGGCTGGTTTAATGCTTTCATTAGTGAGATTCTCACCTTAAATGTTGACTCCTGGCTGAGTCCTGCTCTTAGATAGAACCAAAGTTAAATTAACAACACAAAGCCTTACTTTTTCCCCTTAAAATAGGGACGATGTCTGGACATTAATCACAATGGGTCTGAATGTTCTAAGCATCAGGGACCCTCTGTGCTCTTTGAGAGACCCCATTGGGGGGGTCCCTGACCTCAGGTTGGGAACCACTGCCCTAGAGAAGGTTGCGTGTGAAAATCCCAGTAAATGCTCAGACCAACAACAACGCCACGTTCAAAGTCACCTACATCTTTCTTCCTCATTCTGATGCTCAGTTTGAACTTCGAGTCATCTTGACAATGTCTACATGGACCGATGCCATGCAATTAGCTGATGAGATTAACATTGTGCAGCACAAAACTAAATTCCAATTTACTTGACAAACCTGGTTTTTGAATACCAATAGTTTACATAAAGGTACAAATTTAATGCACCATTTGTAGAGAAATTTATGTAAAAGGTCGTGAAGACTAAGTCCTAAAAGCCCTTTGGCTTTTAAGCTGCATGCAGTCTTAAGGCCCTCCTCCCTGGCTCTGGAGGAAAATATAGTGTAATTGTACGTGGACAGATCATATGACAACAAAGCTACCTTACCCGTATGCTTGATTTGTGCCAAGAAATGAGCAAGCAATGAAAATGTAACACTAAAAGACATTTCCAGAACCAAACATTTGCTGGGTAATATTAAGCTGAAGATTATTTTAAAAAGTGATTTCATATCCCTTTCTTGAGACGTAGAAGCGAGATCAAGCTGCTGTAATTACTATTGGTGGCAAATAAGAAAACAATGACAAGGAGGTGGTTAAGTTCGATTCAACCAACCTTGGATGACTGGATTGAAATTATCTTACAGAACTTTAGGATGGAAAAACTGACTTATTAAAATTTAAGAAGGACCAATTTTACCAAACTTGGAACAATTGGATTTTATTCATCACCCCCACAAGAGCAGACTTCGTTTGATCTTACTAGTATCTTTTCTCCTGTAACTTCATTATTAATTTCTGACTGTTTATTGATTTATATTTCTATGTTATCAGCCTGGAAGTACAGAGTTCTGTATTATTGTATCTGTTACTAGCGACCCTAGAGCTCTGTCTCAGTGATCATGTGAGCCTTGTAAGGCTTTGTTTACACAAGACAAATTACCAGAACTGTTCATAAGAGGATGATTATTTACCGATTGCTGTGGCAGTCATACCAAACCAAACATAAATGGAAGGACTCTTGTTTTTATCCCGTACTAATGATACTTTGTTGATGGTCTTCCCTTGTTTGTTCAAAATAAGTAAGACAGGAAAAAGTAAAACTGTTCACAAATGAAGAATACACAAAGTAGTTATTATAATATCGGAGCATCTGTTCTTGGACTTTACTAAACTTAGAGACATGTTCCTCTGCATAAAGACCTTCAAAGACAAGACTATTAAAATGAGAACAGACATCTCTACCCAGTCAGCTGATGCAGCTCCCACATCTTTTATTCTGGAATGAGCAATGTTGGTTTTTAATTTGATTTTTAATTGATTCTACTTTAATGCCAGCTGGGAAATTCTCCCTCCCATCCTAGTTGCTAGGAGCCGTGGGCCGCCAGGCCAGATTCCAGCGCCCAGGGAGCAGTGGGGGGTTGAGAGACTTGCTCAGGGGCCCACAGTAGTTTACTGTAGTTGCCCTCCCGAGGAATTAAACCCAGGTTCTACAGGCCCAAGCCCACCTCTGTAACCACCAGGATACCACTGCCTCCATGCTGTGGTGTAGATATGTGAACTCTGATACTGCACAGGACTCATAAAAAGCTAAATCCAGACAAGCGTGTTTATTTAAGTTACTTTTAAGAGTCAAATAGGTTTTGTGGCTCTAAACTATGTTTATGAGGATGGGCAGGTGGCGAAATGGCTCTTCCATTAGTAAACATTGCAGACCAATGATCTGAGACAACATTTTACACGTTTTTCTGTACATTTCATGCCTGGTCTCAAAAAATCATGACTGGAGATCTAATCAGTATATATAGTTAAACAGCTAAGACCCCAAATCCTACTATTTGCAATAATATTCAAAAGACAGGAGAAATTTATCAATACGGTTCAGAGAATATTAACCGAGTGATAATACTTACTGACGTCGACCCTTTGGTAGTGAGAAGTAGAAGCCAGTTTTGGAGCTAAAGGCTGGTTTGATGTTGTTTATTGTGCATATGACCAGCCATTTACATGAATGATGTCATCCTGTTTTACCACCAGAACTGTTTATGACAGATTAGGGACCCACATCCAACTGCATTTTCATTCCAGATATTTTTTTTTTAATGCATGTGTGAATCAATTAATTCTGTCATAAAAGGCCACTATAAACTGTGTGCAGGAGTTAATGAGTGCAGCATTACCACATCATTACACCAGCTGGCATAATGGAGCATGTGTTGTTTGTCATAATATATGCTGCCATGCTTAACAGTCATAAATTGTTTAGATTGGTAAATTTAGTTTTTGTTTGATGACAAAGACAAAAGGCTTGTGCAATGACATTACCATGGTAACAGCAGGCACGTAGCTCCACATTTGGGTACAAAGAGGGATTTAAAAGTGGACAGGATTTTTCATCAGGCTGATGTTTGTGCATCCAGTGAAAGTCAAGAAAAACTCCATGTTCAGTGCTAGAGATTTCTGGACCTATGAACATAAATCTCCCCGTGTTTAACAGGGATGCCTTTTTATTTTCAAAGTACTCAATTTTGGATATTCACTGTTTTTAAAACTGAGCTGAAGGATTTTGCTTTTAAAACAGCTAGTTATGACTAGTTAATGACAGTTTCAGTTAGGGAGCATGGAACACCCACACCAAGAATTTAATGGCTAACAATATTGTTTAAAATAAGCTAAACAAGTGGGCCGACGTCACCTTGGTTTGCTTAAAAATGATGTCTAGTAATGTTTGGTAGAAACCAGCATATAAGTCAACTGGACTCTGCTTAGTTTCTTGAAAGTGCTTAGTTCTTTTCTAGAAGTTGAGCACCATCGTTGGGAGAGGTCGTGTCTCAGGTTTCTCTACTTTTACATAAGCTCCATTCACAGTCAAAAGTGACTCAAATCCAACTTTTCTGTTGGATATGTGACCCATATCTGATCATTTTTATGACCGCATGAATCCATTTTTCCCCCCAAATCTGACCAGGCCACCTTCTTATGTTGTACTAAATCGTAAACATATCCGATCTTTTTCAAAGCGACCTCACTCTGAACGGTCATGTCGCATTTTGTCCGACTTTTAAGTCATTGAAGTGAAAGACGTCAGAAATCTGTGTTGCATTCCGACTCGTGTAGCTGCATTAAAAATATGTCCCCTCTTCTTAATCTCCCTCTTTCCCTCATCAGATGGTCACATTTGGTGGGTGCTGACCGAACATGAACTTCCAAACTAATACGCAAACAGATGTAGCATCCATTTTTACTCCTGTAAACAGCATGCTGCAGGTGACGTCACATCTTCTGCGTATGTGGGTCAGTTCAGGGCCGTGTACAGTTCACGCTGAAGTATGATGGTGGTCGCGTTTAAATAGCGTGAACAACCACGCAAAAAGAAATTAGAGCAAAAAGACCTAACTACAGTGTGAATGCAGCCATAGTTGCCTCCTTCACTTCCCGCTCAAACAACTTGCCAAAACATCAGATCACTAGATATTTATTAACCAAACCGCAGGTAAACACAGAAGTCTGAGGCTGAAATGAGCGGTAACGCACCTAAACCTGAACTTCATTAATTGTTCATCAGCTTGTAATGATCCAAGTTATTGATTAGTGATGATGATGCATCGTAACGACTCTTTGCTCCTCCTGTGAGCTTATCAAAGTAAGGTTGTACCTTTCTAGGGTGTTTTAAACATAGTTTACCAGTGAGAATGCTGATAGTGTTAACAGAAACAATAGCTGGTTTCCTCCAAGATGGCACATAAAGCCCCCGGGTTGTCTCCCTGTATGCTCTGACAGAATGACAAACTCTATATTCCAAAATTATTTATCATAATGTTGATTAAGTTCAGGAGTATCATAACTATTTTCAACCAGTCAGAGCGTTTAACATGTTTGATTCTCTTTCCGGGAAAAAGGAGTGACTGGACTCAGACGAAATACACACATGACTTTATATGGAAAACAAACATCAGATTTTATTGGTATAACCAGTACTCTGACTTCTGATTACTGTCTAAAACGCAGTTTAAAAAGGCATCTCTGTGCATCTACACACGCTTTCTCCAGGAACAGGACGTCCAAAATGTGCTTCCATCCTTCGCCTTATAAGCAGTCTGCAGCACAGGGATGGGGAAGGAGCCCATCCTGTCTCAAGGTCACCAGGCCCTTCACCACAGCTCCTGCCTGTGCCAACCCCTCAGTCAGCCAGGAGCTGCCCAGCTTTGCCTGGCCAACATTACCTTGACTGAAAGGAGGAAAGAAGGCACCGGTGCCCCCCTGCCGCTTGGTAACTAGTACCAAATGGTGCCTCCCCTCTAGGGTCCTGACCTTGCGAACAGGCAGAGTCCCAGGACACCTCAGAGCTGAGCTGGAGGATGGGCAGACAGCTGTCTTCTGTCAGCGGGCCTGTGGACCTCAGAGATCATCTTGCTCTGCACACACAGTCTTTTAGCAGAATACTTGGTCTCAAACCAAAGAGAAAAAGGATTCTACAAATAACTGCACTGACACTGGAAGTTATGTTCAGATCTCTTATCTAATGCAGATGATTAGTCTTGTTAGTGATCCTAATGATTTTATAATACATTTTATGTATCTCTTTATATGTGTTTATACATCTACTGTATATCTATATCCATATCTGTTTCTATCGGTATATCTATTGATAGATTTGGTTCTGCAGAAACTTTGCTAGCGCTAATTTTACTGCATATCCGAGTTGCAGGTTCATGGTATAACAATATAATAGAGCTAAAGGTTCCTCTTAGGTACTGAATGACATTCCTTTTGCTTTTCTTCCTGCAGGTAAGAGCATTGCCAAGAGCCAAAACACAGCAAAGTTCTTTTTTATTAAAAATGTAGGAATTGAAATTGAACTTAGAAAAAAAATAAAAATAAATTATTTATCTAATTACGATGGAGGCCACATTAAGAAAAATATTTTTCACAACCTTTGAGAATAAAGTTGTAATATTACGACAATTCGTACTTTTACGAGAATAAAGTCGTAATTTTACCGGTACCAGTCATTTCCCCTCCACAAAAGCAGCGATTTCCTCCAAGTCCGCCCGATTCTTTCCACCGAATAGATAAATTTTTTTGAAGATTCTTTTCCAAGTCCTGATACAAATGATAATGTGGTGCTGATGTGCCAAAAGGTTAAGTATTTCCTGGTTTGTGAAGTACAACTTAATAACAATAAAAATAATATTGGATTAGATATATATAGCGCTTTTTTTCAGGGAACTGAAGGCGCTTATATTGTATCCATTATTCATTCACTCCTCACTCTTACCTGGTGACGGTACGCTACATGTGTAGCCACAGCTGCCCTGGGACAGACTGACGGAACTTAAAAAAATGTTCCTCCTCCCTCATTTTTACAACCTTCCTCTTCTACAAGATATCTAACAAATACAGAAAAATTATTGATTTTTTGATTTCATTTCATTTTTTATTGGAAAAATTCTCAGGAAGAGAATTTTCTTCATTTGTTAATGTATTAGTTAAATCGTCACATTAATTCAGAAATAGTAATGTTTAAAAATGTTTTCCAGTGAATGCACTAGGTTTCTGTACTGCATTGTTTCCAGAAATATCCACAAAATAGACCAGAATAACTGAGCTCCAGGCCCACTGTACACTGTTAATAAGGTTACAATGTAGAAGATAAAACAAAAAAAAATTTTTTTACTCTCCCATCTTTTTTATTAATAATTTTCCTACCACGTTTTACATCTAGTTATACACATCTGACCCTGAAATAAATAAAATGTAAATGTATAATAATTCAAATCTCTTAGTTGTGCTGGTTTGCCAACATAAAATGAAAGGAAAAAAAACAAAAACATTAATATTAGTATAATAATATTCTCCTAAGATCTTAGATCTTGGAAACCCCGCAGAGATAACACAAGGTCTTTCCTCCTGTTCTGCTAAATGACTCTGAGGAACAATGCTATATGGATCTTGATAGGGAGAAGCTGCATAATTAATTTGTATATTCTAGCATGACAGATGTTTGATTTTGGCCATAAAAGTAATTAATAAGAGAGTGGAGGGAGAGGCAGATTGCTGGAAGATTATTTATGAAGACTCCTCAATGAGAACGGTGGAGGTGGGGGTTGGGATTTGTGGTTTATGTGTGTGTGACTGAGGGAGTGTAAGACAGGGAGTATCAGCCCTCACATCACCTGCTCCCATGGCTGTCCCAGCTGTTAGCCTGGCTGCTGCCACTGCCGACAAACATTTGTTCTCGTATCCATCCAAGCCAAGCCAGGAGTCTGGGGGTCTCAGCAAATGGTGGCTCAGTTAGGAGATAAAGTAAGGTTTGAAATGGAAATATCAACTCTTCGAGATTTGGGATTCTTGGTCAAATTCTATATCATTTAGCTGCAGCTAGGATGTTAGCCGGAAACTTTTCATGTAGATGGCCTTTGTGTTAATTTTCAAAGTCAGTCATTAGTATGGAGAGAAATTCAGGCAGTTCCATGTTCAGAAAAGATTCTATAAGGTTCTGGGAAGGAAGTCAGACATGACTTATTTATTATGTCCCGGTTAACATTGTGTCCAAGCGCATCGCGTAAAAGTGCACTAAAGAACATCTGCAATCTTCTCTGGGCAAAGAAAAAACTGGCTCCATGTGAATGGACGCCAGATGGTTCAAAACTTGAACTTTTCTCTGTGTGGACTTTAATTTAAAATCACAAGCCTTGGGGACCCCTTGTGCTCTTTGGGGGACCCCTTTGGGGACCAGGGACCCCAGGTTGGGAACCAGTGCTCTAGGATGTAGGTTTGATTTTAACATTTTAGCGTCATTTAGAGTAGCTAGGACATGAAAAAGTCGATCATGTAAAATCTATTTAGGGACTAATAAATTTTTTATTTTATTTTTAGAATACAGGATTATTTACTTAATGATTTCTATCATTTCACGTGTTGAAAACATCTGTTAGCATATTTATTTCACATTAGTATTTTCCAGACAAGAAGGCAGTTTGACAAACATGTGTTAACTGCAGGGAGTCCCTCTTATCACAGTCTTCAAACAGAACTTTATCACCTTGGTAAGTAGGCTGGTCTGAGAGACGTGTCAGAGAGTCAGTTCTGAACAGCATGTGCCTCCCCCATGTAATACAGAAAGTAAAGAAATTCATTCTTCTCATTGCTTAACGCAAACCCAATGAGAAACGAGGCTGCCCAACATAAGTCAAAAGGCATGTCTGGACTTCCAGGCAGTCTGAAGACTTGAGAGAAAAAATTAATTAGATACAGTCCCGTGTTTTGCAACAGCAGGTACAGAACAATTTATGCCTCAATCTAGGCACAAACTTTGGCTTTTCTTTTTTTGCCCTTTATTACAGAGCTGTGGAGCTTCAGTGGGTAATAATGAACTGTAATGGATGCCAAACAGTGGGTACAGGGAGTGAATGTAATTTTCTCAATGAGGACATAAATCTCAGACTTGGGCCGTTACTGGTGAGTCTTGTGGATATTCAAATCTGCTGCTTTGATTGAAGTAGTCACAGTACATCATGGTCAGGGTTAGTGCTGCCTCTCTGCCAGTGTGATCGGGTTTACTGCTGACCTGGATTCTCTGTTGGGTTTTTTTATTCAGCAGTTATTAAAAAAAGAAAGTACTGATAGCAGTGCACAGGAAGGGGGTGATTTAATCGACAAGCCCCTCCATGCTGTAATAAACAGAACATACAGTGTTTTGACAATAATAGAGTCTTGTTTCATTTTGCTGTGATGTCTGCTGGGCTTACACTAATTCAGACAACCAGATACATGGGGTTTGGGAATTAAACATTATCTTAGTGACAATAAGAATGGAGAGAAAGCCATCAGCTGCTATGGAGAGATTACGGTCCGACGGATCTGCAATGTGAAAAGACCCTCTGTTGTGCATCTTTATGCACTGGCTGCTACAGATGTCACCAGGAGTGGCTTACTGAGGTCTCCTATACCTCAAAAACACTCAACACAGAACAAGGATCTAGTCTTTAACCCAGATGCAACTAAAAGTAAGAAGCAGACTTGTGTGCAAGTTTGATTCTTAAATTAGTGGTGAAAGAAAAGAGGCTGCAATAACATTTCACCAAAAAGGCATGTAAGGTCAGACATAACTTTAGTAAAGTAGTAGAAAAACTATCATGGAAGATTAAATACATTTTAAAATAACTGGAGTTTAGAAGAGTGGATTCGGAGGTACAGCTGAGATATTGTGCGGAACATGTTCCCAGTAGAGCACCAGAGTTTAAAAGAAGGGCCAAAGCCAACCTGGCACCAAATATTTGTACTGAGCTCAGAGCTTCCAGATGTTTTCAGTTATGGTGCTTCATGTATGCCATATCTGCCTTACATCCTGGTTCTATGTGCTGGACTGTCTCATATGCCTCTCTTCAAAGGCTGCAGCTAGTTTCATGCCTGGCGTGGTAGACTCCAGCAGCTATCACCCATGTGCTCCGTGTCACTTGCTGTGCAGCCATAATTAGTGTTTCTTTACAGTCTTTCAGACCAGCCTTCTCTAGCCACTAACCTCTCGATATCAGGACTTTTTCCATCTGTTGGCAGTACATCCCCACGGCTCCTATATAAGTGTTTCCTAATCCTGGTCCTCAAGGCCCACTATCCCGCAGGTCTTAGATGTTTCCCTGCCTGCAGCAACACACCTGATTTAAATTAAATAGATCTTTAACAAGCTATTACAAGTCTGCTATTGAGCCATTAATTGGAGTCAGGTTGAAGCAGGGAAACATCTAAAGTCTGCAGGACCTTGAGGACCAGAGTTGCGGATCCCGGTCTTACGTGATGGTTCCACCTGCTCTTCCCCTATGCTGGCTTTAACTGCCTGAGGCATTTACGTACAAGTTTATCATTGGGGGCCTTTTCCTACTTCTTGCTTCAACAAAGTCTTGATCTGATTAGAAGCAGATTTTGCTCCATACTGAGACGATAGCATCACACAGGTGCTGCATGTCCTAGCTGATGAGAATCTCCCGTTCCACCTCATCTCAAAGCTGCTCATCGTCATGTTCTAGAAACCAGTTGGATATGATCTGAGTTTTGTGACATGGTGCATTATCCTGCTGGAGGTAGCAGAAGATGCTACACTGCGGTCATAAACCATACTCAGATGGTTGTGTTTGGAAACCCCAGTACCTTATCTGGCACCAACAACCTCGTTTGAAGTCACCCTTTCTTTCTCATTCTGATGCTCAGCCTAAATGCATTGAGCTGCTTTCATGTGGTTGGTTAGTTTGTGTTAAGCAACTGAACCTAATATAGTGGCCAGTGAGGGTTATATGTCAATTAGTTAAAGGTAAAATGTCTACATTTTAATTTGCAAAATCACAAAAAACGAGTGAATGACGACAATTTACTAAGAAAAAAAAAAGGGCTGCACATAAAAAAAGTTTAAATGCTTTCAAGGACCAAGTATTACTTCTTTATTTAGGTGACTTAGCAGAGGTCAAACGTCTTTGATGGTAAGTGGCCGTGAAAATGATCAGGTAAGTTCAGCAAGCAAAAACGAAACTGTGCACATAATTGTACAGATGTGTCTGATTAATGGTTAATGCATTTGAAATTAATTACAGAGCAATAAATTAGTGCGCTAACACAAGACAAAATGAACTGAATCTTTCTTTCTTCAAGGATAAATAGAGAGATGAAATATAATGAAGACAAAAAGAAAGTGATCATAAAGAAATACATTTGCATACTAATTAAACCAGCATAATAATCTCCCTCATATTCTTCAAAGAAGTGTACTCAATAGAAGTCATTACCGTGACTTACTGAATTATTGTCGTACTGTCCTACAGTACTGTTGGGAGCTTTAACTGGCAAAGCTTTTCTTGTCATTTTAAACTTTCTTACCACAAAAGTTTAGCTCCTTTTATTGGAAATAGCTGCACAGCCTCAACACAGGGTTAGATGTCCTTTCAATCTGTTAATTGCAAGACTTTACAATTTAAAGGAGGCAATCCAAGACCTGCTATAAATCAAAGTACCCATAAGGTTTTAACGGTTTCCTCCCTGTGACATTGCAGGTACTATGCCTTAAATATAAAAAGAGAACACGTATGATTCAGTGATTTTTACATAAACAATATCAACCACAAACTCGGATGTATGTTTGCCAGCTCAATGATGGTTACAAAAAATTATGGTTTTACAAAACAGGTGCTAACTATCTCAGGAAAATAGGAACCATCTGGTGGTCGTTGACAGCATCTTGCCTGGACAGCAGAAACTTTCACCTGCAGCAGGGATCCCGATTCTTACCTGATCCAGAGTGGTCTTAGAGTTGCTCTTTAAGATAAAAACATTTCTGTCGGGCTGTTTGACAGAAACAGAAAGTATTTTGTTCTGTATTTTTAATTCTTGTACTGCAAGTTGTCAAAGCAACAATACATTCAGCAAAGAAACGCTAGAGGAAGCGAGGAAAAGAGAGAAGGAGTCAACATCAGACTGACTTTTACTGGCTGGAGAGAGCCAAGAGAAGAGACAGGACACAAGACGGGTGCTGAATTAAGGCCATTACACACCAGGACCATTGCGAATAAATGACACGATATTGCGAATAATTCGAATGAGAAATTTCGAATAAATTATGAAGATTCTAAAATATATTCGGAAAGTGGGAAAAACAAACGTGGACTCCACATCAGGCAACAACATATTGTGCTGATGCTGCCAAAAAAATAAAATAAAAAAATAAATAAAATGAGCACACCGGGTACATCCTATCCTTAAGAAGAGAGGGGAGCTTGGGGAATTTAATTGTTTAGTCCAGGAGCTGAAGCTGTACCACGACCGTTTCAGGACCGACTTTCGGATCTTCATAATTCAGCTCGTTGGCATTTGTTTGCCACAGATTGTCTTTGTGATCATTGTAATTCTTGTCTCGCTTGTCAAAGTCAAAATGAGTGTTGTGAGACAAATATAACAAGACGCTCGGCCACGGTGATACAAAGTTTGAAAGAAGCAGCAGCGAGAAGTGACACTTGCATAGCTCGTAAAAACACCGGCTCTGGTGACGCAATCAATACGCTGTCTGGTCGATTGTGTATCTGTTGGATGCGAATATTAAGAAAAATCGATCTCAGTCCGAAAAAATAAATCCCGCAAAATCGCTTAATGGAAATTCACACATTAACAGTGAGTCAGCAAATTTCTGATTTTCTTTGTTATCCGTTATTGGTTGTGGGCTGAAAGTCAGATACTTTTGGGTCTAAATGTGTTAAAAGTAACTTCTGTGTAGGTGTTTATGGACAATATACAGAAGACTTTTTAGCATGATTTATTCAGCCAACAAGTTTACATGTTCCACTCGAATAATTCTGGACCTGACTGCATTATGATAAAAGTTCAATCTTTAAACCTGGTTAAGATAAGAGAAGAGCCATTTTTTCTTTCAAGTTAAAACACAAAGTAGGATGAATGCTGCTCTAACATCCATGCCGGAGCACAGATTTTTATTTATTAACAAAAAAACACTTTTTGGAAGCCTTTAACATTGGTCACCCTGATTTTACTAACTGCGTAGCTTTAGTGATTTCAAGTGTTTGCATGGTGTATTTCCACATTTAAAAAGAGCTCAAACATTTGTGGTGTGCATCAACATGTATGGGCCAGTCTGAGCCAAAATGCCAGGGCTAAATTTTTGTCCTAGTTCGCCTCTGTACGAACTAGGACAGAGGCACAATGAGGTGGTCCCGTTCCACCTCCGTTACCTCCTGTACCAGCTCAGAGGTGGGCCAACTTTCTGCCAGTTACCTGTAATCCAACCTTGACTCATCATCAGTTAAGTGCTTTGTTGCAATCAGTATGTTTACATGAAAAGGTGAGTTAGGAGTCCACATGGCCATTTAATTGGACTACAGCCATTGTCCCAGTATAGATGTACTGGAGGGGAAATGAGTTACTGAAAGTCTGACTGAAACAACAGCCCTGTCTTCATGCCTCCAACTTTCTATGTAGGTGCGGCTTTAAACCGGGATTTTATTAGAGCAGATCGACAGTCTGGAAATGTTTGGATCAGAATTTCTGCAATGTTCAGTCTTCTGACAAAAGAAAGAAAAATAAGTGAATAAGAGCAGCTTTACTAGGAATTTGGCTGTATGCATATATCGTTACAGTCCCTGTGAAACAGGTGGGAGGGGTAGGGCACTACTGCTGGACGGCAAACTGAAACAAAACTCAGGCAAAGACGGTGGTCAGACGGACAGTTGGACAGACTGACTGACAAACCGGCTGGTCGACAATTACAAACGTTGTGTGCCGTCGTACAAATTCTTTACAATGTGTCCTGCTCTATATATTTCCAAGGCTGTTACTGTGAACGCATTAACATAGAAAACTTTCACTAGTTGAGATTAAATAAATCCTTCTGTTAATTTTCCGTCCGTCTGTCCCTCATCTGCAGTCGCCAGGAGTAACGGTGGTCCCAGCGGGGTAAAGCTCTCAGAAGCAATATGTAATTAAACTCAGAGAGCATATTCTTTAATCCTAAAGGCTATTATAGATTTATGGTCAGTACATTGTTTGAGCTCCACAGTGGCTCCCCCCTCCATTCTTTTGGATACCGTGAGCTCGTATATGTTCGGATAGATAAAGGTTTTGTAACCCTTTTAAATCTGGCTTCGTAATGGGAGTGCTACAATGGCTTACTGCCCTCGTGGGGTAATGCTTCTGTTTTTCTGTTCCGCCTGGGATGGATAGCAGAGCTTAGAAAGGATTGAGCTCTGTAATTATAATGCATCAGCCATCATCAATGACATATTTCTGAACCCTCTTTTCCAGTCACATTAGAAACAAATGAAGCTGCATGTGAAATTGTAATTTTGGTGTATTCATTTTACAGCTTCTGGGGATTAAAGCCTTGAGTATGGTTAATTGTAAGTGTTCTACATTTAACAACACTGGAGCCCTGATTAAGTGTGACCTATCCCCACGACAGGATGCTTTGAAATGCCATGAATACTTAACTTAATTGCTACTTTTAATATTTTGACTTTGTCTCTATTGTCTGGCTCTGTGGGGAATATATGATGTAATATCCCTTTTTTCTCTTTTACACGTTTTTTCTCTTTTCACTTACTTTATTTGGTCAGTTAAGTTTGCAAATAGATGTTTAACTATTTTCTTTTCAATTAAATTCCTCTGCTTCGTAACGTTTCTTGCTTTAGTTCATGGAATCAGCTACAGCTTTAAAAGCTTGTAGGTGGGACGAGTCATTTATCGTTGAAAACTGGAGAAACAGAGCTAATTTTACTTATTATGCTCATTATTCTCTTCAAATACACATGCTCCGTTAAAAGTTCACAACGAGGGTAAGATGAGCTTTATCTGGTCCTTCCTCAGACCCTTAGACTGGTTGTTGTGGAGACACAACTATAAGGTTACTTTGATCCACCCAAGGTCTTCAGGAAGGATGATTCTTTCAACAGAAATGTAGAACTATTGTTTCTCCTTGTGCCTCTTCAGTGTCTCGCCTGACTTCACGCGAGTCAGGACGACCACTCACATGCAAGTAATGTGTCTTTGCTCATTTTCCCTTTAATAAATTTTGTTCCATGTTGATGAATCTCACACATTGGCTGTTTTGGATGTGAACGATGGAGAAGAGAAAGAGTCAACGTCACTCAGAGAGGAGACAGGATGCAAGACAGAAGCTGAAGTACCCTTCGATAGCGTCATGGTGCAGAAAACGACCAGTTTAGTCGTGTTGCTTTAACTGTTCAGATAAATCCAGAACCACAGGTCCAGTGGTCCAATTATTCTGCTTTTTTTAAAACCTTTTCTTTTGCTGCCTATTTTCAAAACAACTATTAAGAACTTTGAATTGTCTTGTACATTAAATAAACTTACTTGGCTTCACGTACAAATGCAGATCTTGGTTCACTGAAAAACTTCCAGGAAAAAGATTTCTGTCATGCATATGGAATTCATTATCACCACCTTTTTCAAACCGTTACGTTTCATGAAGTTCATGCAGAATAAAAGACAATAAAACTAAATAGAAACTAAAGAAAAAGCAGCATGACATTAAACCAATACAACTCAATTAATGAATATGTTTGTGTGTGCAGAGGATAACTCATGTTTAACCTCTCACACACCGAGCAGCTCAAACTGCTGTACAAAAACAGGTTGCTATGCCAACAAGTCACCCCCCCCCCCACCACCACCACCACCACCACCGCACACACACAGAGGAAGCTCTGTTGTGAGAAACAAAAATACACACAAAAATAAAATCCATAACATGGAGCACTTTTAACCCGATTAAACGTACAATCTGAATAAGATTAATCTTAAATATTTATTCATTAACGTGCTTGTACATTACAGCTCTATGACTTATTAACCCCCTAAGTTTTATACAACTTTTAAACAAACATGTTACTTAAACCTACGTTAATGATTTTGTGTAATCTTAGAGTGGCAATGTCTTTTATTGTTTGTCATTTACATGTGCTAATATATTTATATATAAATAAAATAAATTGTATTTGTAGTAATCACACCCTTCATGTGCCTCAAACAACCAGTTTTTTGTCTTTTGCAAGAACCTGTTCACTTCCTGCGTCCTTCTCTGTCAGCTGAACACAACTAAAAATCCTCAGGTCTCAGTGTCTCAATGATAATGTATTCCCTCTTATTTGACTTTTTAATGGGCTTTCGTCTAATTATCATCACATGGCTCCTCAGACGTGTGTTGGAGAGGGAACTCAGGAGTCTGAGAACAAAAGGAGGTCAGATTTGGAGGTGTTGGCACCTGGCCTGCTCTGCTTCAGTACCCCCCTCTGCCGCTTTGGTGTGATGATAAATTTCCCCTTGAACATGATGTCAATATGTTGATGGTGCCTTCCTTTATTAAGACACCATCCAACTGATAACAAGTCCTGCTGTGTGTTACCAACATAAATAATTAGAACAGAGACTGAGGAACGGCAGGTGGCTTTTGGCACAAAAGAAATAATCAAACTTGATGTGGAAAATAAAGTAAAAGGACCCATCTGTTCACAACAGGGAAAGAAGGGAAAACACGTTAACATATTGTCAGTAGCATTATGAAATACACGGTTAATAATTTAGTCATGGCACATGGCTCCGGACACTCGCTTTAAATAATCTGTTAGAAGCGAGCCAAGGTTGCAATCAAGGCGTTAAATTAGCTGCAGATTTGCTGGTGACTTGTCCACCGGCCGTTTTAACACACTCTGCAGATTATTTACTCCACAGCTTGATGGAAAAAGTAAAAACATGGAAGGAATCCACTTTCAGGCTCACTCTGAGCCAAAGTATTGAATGTAATTTAGGCACACGAGTCTGAAAATGTCCGCTAAAGCAAAGTTTTCCTTTGAATTTGCTCTGAAAATGTGACATTTAGAGCCATTAAGGAGTTTTCTCCAACAATTTGTCATGAAGAAATTTATGTCGGACTGTGTATTTCTGTGCCCACAGGCTCAGAGGCCACTTTGGATAAACTTAACCGATAATGACCAAAATGAAGAGGCCATCCAGGATGGCTACTTGAGCCAATCAAAGTTCCAGAGGCCTCCCATCAAGAGCTCCCCGCCTGTTATGAAGCAGCCCTGGCACATTACCGCCACCACAGGCGCTGGCATGGAGATCATTCCCTCTAATCCTGCTGCGTGCCAACAGGTTCGTCTGTGCAAGGCCCAGATACAAAATCAGATTTGTTTACTTGATTGAGATGATCAGTTTAATGTTCGCTGGTGTTAGGAATCATCTCTGGTGTATAAATGAGCTGATTAAGAGCGAAGGGCTTCCCCGCTCAGGGAGTTAAGCAGCTGCCTCAGATCACAGCAGCGTCTCCACCAATGAGAGTTAAATGCATTGTTCTTATTTTTAGGCGTGGTCTTGCAGACTTCATTGTACAGAAGCAGCCACTGCAGTCAAATCACTGTTTTTTTGGCCTGCAGGAACTGTGTGGAAGGTGATCCTCTTCAAGATGTCCATATGCCTTTCTGCAGTGTAGTTAGCAGTGTAATGTAAACATGAATTTGTTTAAAGCCAAAAGCATGTAAAGTTTAAAAGGTTGTTCCGGTGGAAATGTACTGAGCCTGATGCATGCTTAGTCAGAATAAAATAAAGAGGAACAAGTTTTATTGCCTCCTCGTCACGACCCTAGTTTTAATATATGGAATAACAGAAAAAGTATAATCTGTACAATCTGTAAATGCTTAATTGAATCAGCTTTCCTTCTCCCTGCCTGATCCTTTACTGCACAAATGAGCTCTCTTAACATGAGTAAAAAAAAAAAAAAAACAGTCAATAGAGACGATTCCCACAATGAAGGTAAAAAATCTGGAAGTGCAATAAAATTGAAAAAATAAATAAATAAATAAAATTAAATTTTAGGCAAGTAAACATTTGCGAAACACTCCCATAAGTAAAAAAAAAACCTCAGCTGATCATTGCTTCTTCTCAGTGTTAATTCTCACTTTGAAAAAGATCTTAAAACAAGAGCAACAATATTTTTTAAATTCAAGAATAGCTTCATTTAAACTAACAAAGACCCGGCTGAAGGGGGCAGCATCCCTCCCGAAAAGCTACGTTGCAACAGTTTTCAGTTGTTACTCTGCACAGAAGTCGTACCAGCAGGTGACGTATTTTCCCAGAGCTTTCCCTCCTGTTTCATGTTTTATTTCAGCTGATTTGTCAACGGGATGGGGTAGTTGTCCTTCTAGTCAGACTAAATAGACCAAAGTACAAACAGTTTCTGGGCGAGATTTAATCACCAGAACCGCAGCGTTCTAACACAGAAACATCTCTCAGACAATAATTATTTTCTATCAATTCGTCGCCCACCTCCCTGGATAAATCAGCTGAAATACATGTTATTAAACACAGAGTCATGTTACAGCAGCGCCGACAGTCCACTGCCCTGCTTTTACTCCCTCTTTCTCTCCCTCTTTCTCTCCCTTCATCAGATGATCTCTGAGTCTGCAAGTCACAAAAACCCATTTCATACGATAACATTAGCTATTAGCAGTAGCTTGGTAATAAATACATGGAGGACACGCTTGTAACTTATTAGCATAAATAAAATAATAATTATGTATCGTTCTGTTCCTCATCACCTGACGGGACACTCGAACATAACATTTATGAATCTCTGCGGCTTCCGTAGTCGTTATAACGCTCTTCAATGGCTCCAGTAGAGCGCTACTCGGTTGCTTTTAATATATCAGCGCACCACTAGATGGAGTAATTCTTACACACTGCGGCTTTAATTAGTCTGCTTTACGCAATGTAGACAACCTACACTTAGGTTAGAGCCCCCTCTTTTACATACATACACCTACTATTCAAGTTTAGTTAACTTGTTTTGCAAAAATTATTTTATATTAAATTAAAATAAAGTTTCTGTTTGAACGAGGAGTGGTGATGGGCCATTAAAAAATATATATAAAAATAAAAAACACATTAAGTCCGAACCGGTCTGGTGAAATGAAATGCTGCAGGACTTGAATCATAGCTTCATCTATGACATGACAGTCATCACTTAATTCATTTAAAAGCCTTTTCTACAACACATCCCTTCAATTCGTTCTTGTTTCAATTAAAGCTGACAGTTAAACATGATGCTGAGGTGCAGCAGCAGAAGAAAAAACTGGCACATCTTCTGGAAAATGGCTGCTTCTGTACCCCTCGCAGGGAAACATTATTCCTAATAAAGTCTTTAATAAATACTTCAGGTCCTTGGAGACTTCCTTGAACCTGAGAGGAAACACTATCTACACCCAGGAGCAAAGAAGGCCATTACAGCTTGTGGTGGAAGATTTAATAGGTGTCATAATTTATCATGTAAACCGAAAAGTGTTTCTTAATTAAGTGCACGCGTTAATGAATTTTTTAATTTGATCCCTGTAAGTACTTTGCCATGCTAATTGCAATATTCCACGCATTAGTTATCGGCTATTGCCCTTGGCTATTTGCTGTCGTGAGGAACGGAGCCCGTTTTCCCTCAGCTGAAGTTCATTAACTGAATCTGAGGCTCCAAACTACAGGATCTGTACCGTCAATGAGCACACACACACGCACACACACACAACCCTATCCATTCTGTTTAAGATCCAGAATTAATCTCAAGCCATCAAATGTCTTTTTGATGATATGGATGTAAGATAAAAAAGCACAGTGTTGCATTTCTTAGTTTGAATATCTACACGCTCATAGCAGCACTTACCTTCACCTCAGATAAAAACTGCAGCAGAGTAATCACAGAGTGAGTGAGCTATTTAAAATGAGTGATGCAGGCTAGGTCTTGATGACTCCTTTTGTATCTAAAGTCTCCTTATCACTGGTGGCAGACTCATATTGTTCAGTGCAATTAATCTGTTTGAGCAACATAATAATGAAGTTGCCAACTGCTGCACACGCTTGTATTTCATTATTCAACTGCAATTAGGCAGCTCTGCTGCGTCCTTAGGATGACTTTTCATTCACTTGCAGGGGAAAGCAGCGAGACACTGTTTGCTGCTACAGATCACAGATGGGAACCAGCAACAAGCCTCTAACCAACCAGCAACAAGCCTCTAACCAACCAGCAACAAGCCTCTAACTACGTCCCCATGCCTTCAGTGCGTCTACTTTATAAACGACTTCAGCTATGAACGTCATTTTGAGGTTGACTTGCAGTCTGGAAACACTTCTGTCAAATGGATGACAGCTTTATACAATGACAAGCCACTTTATTAGGTACACCAGTATAATTGTGTGTCAAAACAAATATCTAATCAGCCAATCACATGGCAGCAACTCAATACAGTTAGTCATGTAAATGTGGAGAAATGAAAACTTTGTCATTGCAACAGGTCCAACGAAATTCTTTTTCCAGTACAAACCCATCCAAGAGACAACATAAACATAAACAGGATCAGGCAGACTGAGGCAGCAGCCGTAGCAGCGCACCATTTTCACAGATGGAAAAGAAAACATGAGGGAGAGTGAATGGGTGAGGGAAGAGGTATCTCTACAGGCACCCTTCAGGTGCAAAGAAGGTACAAAAAACCCACCTCAGTACAGAAAAGCACAGTCACAACATTAAAACACATGGTGGGAGGGCAGAGCCTCTATCTGCATAACATTCCAGGAGAACATGGTAACCAGCCATTCAAGGACCGTTCAGGGAGCCAGATTATGAAAACAGAGTCTGCCTTAAGTCTCTCAGTGGTGACTTTAAATCATCCAAACCTTGGTCAGTTTCCACCTAGCCAACCTGACAGCTTCTCCAAGTTGGTGTCCACCCCGTGTATGAGCTCTGGAACTTCAACCAGCTTGCTATTCTGAGTTAGGATGGCATCCAGTTTACGATTAAGCTCCTGCAACGCCATAGTCTGATTGTTCAGAGCTCGGCACACACCGGCACAAAAGTCCAGCAGCTTGTCGGTGGCCGCCAACAGTGCTCGAATTTTGTGATTTGCGAAGACGTGACAAGGTTTAAACCGAGTACCAGATTGAGAAAGACGGGCTGGTCTGAGTATTTCAGAAACTGCTGATCTACTGGGATTTTCCACACGACCATCTCTAGAGTTTACAGAGAATGGTCTGAAAAGGAGAAAACATCCAGTGACAGTTGTCTGGACGATGTAGGGTCAGGATTTAGCATAAATATGAACGCATGGATCCATGTGGATCTTGTGTAAACATCTCAGTCTGGTAATGGTTTGGGGGATATTTTTTTCTGGTGGCTGCTTCCAGCAGGATAATGCACCATGTCACAAAGCTCAGATCATCTCCACCTGCTTCCTAGAACATGACCATGAGTTCACTGGACTCCAACGGCCTCCACAGTCACCAGATCTCAGTCCAGTAGAGCAGCTTTGGGATGTGGTGGAACATCTCATCATGGCAGCAGCAACTGTGTGATGCTGTCATGTCAATATGGAGCAAAACCTCTGAGGGAGGTTTCCAACACCTTGTTGAATCTATGACACCAAGAATTTATGCAGTTCTGGAGGAAAAATGGGATCCAACACGATACTTGCAACGTGACCATTGAGGGTATTTAACAGGGCAGTTTAGGCCCAAAAAAAAAAAAAAAAAAAAAAAAAAAAAAAAATTCATTAGAAAAAAAGATTAGGGGAGTGGTCCCCAAACTTTTTCCCCAGTACCACATGCACCCCAAAGCGTAAAAAGAAACGTACAAAGAAATGTGCCACGAAATATTTTTTAGTTTATTGGCTGCTTCTTCGTAACTACAGTGAAAACCATGTCAGTGGCAGAAGGAACGATCAACTCATCAGTTAAAGTGTGAGATTTTATAAACCAGGAATCTCTGCAAACTAGGTGAGTCGAGCTTTCAGTAAGACAGATGCTGCTTTAGTAAAACAACTGCTATATATGATGGGTGAGTAGTTTATTTCTAAAGTAATCAGTCTTTTCTTTGTGTTCAGGATGACGAGTCCCTGAGTAGCGTTATTACTTGTTTGGCTTCATACTGTCACATGCTGATATTTTAAAAACATACATCACACTGTGGTCTTTCTTCATTTCCCATCATTGACCATTAACATTCCTTGACTATTACCTGGTCATGCCTACGGACGCAAGATCATCATTTCTCTATCATCTTGGTAGTTGAAATCTCTGTTCTTGATTCATCATTGTTACTTTCACAAATTTGTCCATGTTTTGCTGGCAGTGTGAAGCTATAAGTTTTATTTAGTCCTGCTCCCTCCCTTTAGTCCCTCCCTGTCATGGCTCTGGCCTCCCCCCCTGGGGTGGTTCCCACAGTTCAGAAGCCACTTGATTAGGTCATGAAGAAGAAGCTGACATCTTATCTATGTTGCCATACTACATGCAGATCTGTGATGGATGAATGGGGAGAAAGGGAGAGAGGAATGATGGAAAGATAAGAAAAGGGGGTGAGGAGGTACGGATGGATGGACAAAAGGAAAGAGGACTGGCTGGGTAAGAAAGTAGGGAACTAGTAATAGATAGATGGATGAGGGAGGAAAGAAAGGGGTTAATGTATGTGGAAAAAATAAAAAAAGGAAAGGTGGCCAAGGAGTGAGGACTGGATGAATAGATATGGGAAAAATGGATAGAAAAATAAATGAATGGGTGGATGAAAGAGGGAAGGAAGACAGAGTTAGAAAGGATGATTGATGAATGAAAGATAGATGTGGATAGATGGATGCGTGGACAAGTGGATAGAAAGGAATATGGACAAATGAAGGTAAAGTTTGGATGAAAGGATAAAAGGACAGGTGGAGTGTTATCATAGACTGTATATAAAAGATGGACGGAGCCCCCGTGACATCACCCGTAGGTTTCTGAAGAGCTGAATTGAAGTTCATTGAGCGCTCCTACCATCACACCTGTTAGCCGGCTAAAAACCGCGTTTGTGCTACACTCTCCCTTCTTGCCATGGATATTGGATACATGTCAATCAAAAGGACACGCCCCTAATAATGGCAAATTTCAAGATTAAACATCCAAAAGGAAGAGTTAGAAAAAAAATTCACCCTCCTCACAGTTGTCATGAAGGTAAACTTGACCTATTAATGCTAAAATAGATTTTTGTACCAGACTTTAACCAGCTTCACATTTCACCACCGGAGGTTGTAGCTTGATTTTTATACAAGAAGTAAAGGATGAACAATGAGAGAGGGAAGGAGGAAGGATGAAAGGACGAAAAGTAAGACACAGGATAGATGAATGAAAGATGCATGGTGGGGTTTAGAGAACAATGCAAACAGCCAGGTGGGTGAAGCAGGTCTCAGAAGGCTGAGCAGGTGATCAGGTGTGGTGGAGGTGTGGCCTCCATCCTGAACCAAAGGTAACAGCTTAGCTTCATTAGTTAGTTCTGGTTCTGTTTAAAGATTTTATCATCCTTGTTTTCACTTTATTTCTTGACACAACTAATGTTCTCTTCTCACAAGTCATCTGTCCATTCCTTCTTCTGTCCCCCACTCACCTGTCTATAAAAGGGTTTAACTCAAACTGAATAAATTAATTTCCTTGACACCGTCAGACCCTCCGAGTGAGCATCTTACAGTATGCTGCAGGGCTATTCTTTTTCCACCCCCTTGCTGTACAGTCATGGTTAAGATGGATTTGCTAAGCCCTTTCATTTAGCCAAAGCTAAAGGAACACAAGGCCATTAACACAAATTTTATCCTCAAACCCCTCCCTTTCATATCATGACATTAAAGCTTAATGGAGAATTCTGCAAAGGCTTCCGCATAAATGTCTCACGAAGTAATTCCACCCATATGAAGAAACTCAGAAAAAAATCTGTTGACATTATCCCGCTGATATTGTTGGAGCATCTGCACAGGAAATGTATTTAATATTCACAGGCCTTGCTACACGCCGACATTAGCAGCAGAAGGTAATCCCTCAAAGATTAAATTACATGTGGGCCGGAGTGTTTAGAGCGGCTATTGTTTTCATTAGTACAAAAAGGAATTGTACTCACTGAGTATAAGATTAAATTCCGCTTCCTCGCGAACACTTGACATCCATAGTCCCCACCCCGCCACTCTGATAATGTCATTCAGGGAACCTAATCTCCAAGCAGCAGGTTAGCATTATAGTTTTTAACTACTCTTAGTGGTTACTAAATATGCATTTGTGGTATTAAAATAAATCTTCTGTTGAGATAAAAGCAGAAGGTGCACTACACTCCCTGGCTGCTTCGGACCATTTGCTCTTCTGAGAAACAGAAGGGTTGGACGCGGGATTGTTAGGCTGACAGTAATTTAACGTTTCATTATTAACTGGAGCCATCAGATGTTCTCTGCTGTGATGGTTTTTGGGGGATTGTCAACGTGCAGGAAAGCAACATCTGAAAATGCTGATTAACGATTTGACAGATGTTGCTGAATGTCTGCAGACCCTGGGATTTCAGAAAACAGTAGTCACCAATTATTTAAAACTGGCTCATTGCTAAGTTGTCTGGTATGTGCTGACACGGCACCGGTTCGTCCCCGGAGTTAGGAGCCTTCTTTTAATGCCTGAATGATTCATAGGTCAGGGTTGAGTGGAATAAACAAAAATCAAGTGGATGCAGAGTAATTTAACTGATACCAATTGTTATGGCCATTTGTTTCCCCTTCACCTAGAAAACAAGGCAATATGGTTGATAGAAAAATTATTTATATTCAATGTCTATATTGTCATTGTACAACGAAAAATAATTATGGTTGTGAAAATAACGATTAGTCCTGTCCTTTATTACACCAACTTTGAATCGGTATATCTTTAACACAAAAAACCCTTTAGTATACCGTTGACATGTTAAACATATCCATTTCCATGGACTTTGCAGCCACTTTTTAACCAATCCCATCTTAATAACTTTAATATTTTCTTGATCCAGCAAAATTAAATATGAAAAGAAATCCAGTCAGTTTCAGAACAAAGTCAAAAAGACCACCAGGATACAGCAGATGAATTTCAGACACGGCTGCTGGCTAACTTGGCTACAGGCCGATAATAGATTGAACTCTGTAGAAGGAGATGCACAAAAGAGCTGAGTGCAGGTTGACTAAACCAGTAGTCATTTGAAACAGGAATTTACATCGCTTTACATCGTACATCACATTCTCTCTCTCTCTCACACACACACACACGGCGTACGCTGCCATGCAAGACGCTCACCACAACCCATAAGGAGAAACTAAGGGTTCGGTGTCTTGCTCCCCTTGGCCAAGGATCGAACCGACAGCCCTAGGGTTACAAGACGACTGTTCTACCTTGCCAAGCCACGCCGGCCATAAATGTAGTATAGTAAAAAGAAAAAAATCCATACCCCATAAAAAAAAAAAAAACATGGTACCAGAGAATGTTATGTTAATGTTTGTGATGGTGGTGCTTTAGCTTTTTCTCTTAGTGTGTGGCAACAGGAAACAGATTATAGTAGAAATCATTTAAGATCTAAATGCAGTAATTAAGAGGTTAAAACAAGGATGCAGAAAATTTTACTGAAAATTAACACATTTCTCTTGCCACCTCCTCTTCACAGCAGCGTCCGAGCCCCAAGCAGTGAATGCCTCAGAACAATCGCTGGATCGATAGTTTGATGCCACAGTGACCTACGGTGAATAAACAATGGCAGTTTATATGAAAACATTTGTTTACATATACTTTATGGGTACTTTGCAGCCTCTAAAATTATGTAAAATCAGCGGTACCATGGAAACTAACCAGCGGTTGTTTCCTAATCATGTTTTCAGATCAAGGACCGTTTAATTTTCACCACAGACACCGCAGCGCTTAATCTTGGAGGGTCAACAATAAACATACGGAACCTATAGAATTAATTATTTCTAACAGTTATAGGCTATCTATGTCCGAAACTGGCTAAAAAAACTGCCAACATGTGCGCTAAACTCCGAGTCGGTAGAACCTCAGCATCCAACAAATGATCAGATCCGCCGGTCGTCAGGGATACAAGAGATCGGCAGCATGCTGCAGTTTATATTAGAATTATGATAGAATAACCTCGTACTTACTGTACTAAACAGCCTCCGCCTGCATCGGTACCGCTGAGTCGCTGGCGGCCATTATTTAGCTCTGGAAAAGTGGTTGAAAGCACCTCCCCTTCCACTATGTCAGCAAGATGGCGTCCGTTTAGTGCGCGTAGTGTCCATCTATTCCCACTAGTTTTTGGTCGAGTTCAGGGCAGCCGCCAAGTACTTTCAGTACAGAGTTTTTCCTGAAATTTCAGTGTCGCGAACCAAGCACTTCAATGTAGTGTTCGAAGTACAGAAGTGCGTGGATTGGGACTCAGCCTTAGATGAATTCAGCAAGTTAGCCAACCATTATTTATGTTAGCTAGCTAGAAAGTTATTACTGTAGAAACTACTTTGTATGTTTCATTGTAAGTGTGGGAGTGGAGGTGGACTGAGGACTTGAAAAGGTCACTGCAGAAAATAAAAAAGTTTGAGAACCACTGTTCCAGTCAGTCACATGAACGCAACATTTCTTAAATGCTACCATATTTATCAGACTCGCCTTGTTCTGTGTAACTTTCTGTAGTCCAGGCGAAGTCCATCCCTTCACCGTGGCTGGTCTTTGCGCCTTCAGGACCCCTGACATGCAGGACTGCCCCCTCTGTCTGCCTGGCGTGGCTGATCAAGCTGTTCCAACAACTGGAAGACATCACAAGTTAAACACTCATTTTAATTTGATGCTAATCATGTGTTAATGAGACTAATCCCAGCAATGATTCAGGTAATTTGCTTAATGGCTGCCTAGAGTCCAGATTACAGCAATCAGTCACGTTTGATAAGACTTCTGTTGTGGGTCAGGGGGGAACTCGATGGAGGAGAAGAGGACTGGGAACAGGTGAAGGCCAGCAGGCTCTCGGAGGCTGAAGACATGGTAGTTTAACTGGTCTCTCACCTTTGAGCTGCTCATGTCCTGACTGTGTCAGAGATGAGAGCTTTGTTGAGATCTCCCCTCAATCATCTCTCCACAGTTTCTACGAAGCTAATTAACATACCGCAGACACGGAAACGCCTGTTACTGAATGAAAAGCACAGAAACTTAACACCAACGCTGAACCTGCAGATTTTCCTCCAGGATGTTATGATTTGCAATAAGTTCATTTAAATCGTGCAGGATTTTGCCATTTTTTTCTATTTTATTGTTTTGCATGTTACAAGCACAGAAAACTGAATCGTTATCGACTATCCTCTCATTTAGATATTTTGCTTTGAAACAGGCTGTGACAATATCCTCCTCTTTTTATTTATTTTAATCAATTTAAATCAATAGCCCAGATACATTGAACGATTGAGGACAGGTTTTTAAACTAATCAAAAACAGTTTCAATCGGTGACAAGCCTTAGTTGTGGAGACGAGTAAGAAGGACCCAAAAGCTGGAGTTAAGCAGATGCAGGGACCCCTAAGGCCTTGCTACAACAGGAAAAACAAAACACGAACATGAAAATGACAACAAGAACTGAGTGGAAGACTACTGACTGTCTGACAAAAGCTCAGGTGAACATAACAGACACATATGCTCACAGTGTTTGTTTGTTTACCTGCAACTCCTAATTTTCCAGTTTGGCATCAGTGAAGTGCAGCCAGCTTTCTCAGTAAACCTGGAAAAGACAGGAAAGGATCTGGCAGATACAGGGAAGGAGTATTTATACTGAGAAAGCTGATGACTAAACAAGGAGCAGGTGTGGTAATCTGCAACTGCAAACTCTGGGTTAGCCCAACTAACTCAGTTTTTGGTTCCAGAACGGCTGCTGTGAGTTGGTTCGGTCACCTCTGGATATCTTTAGCCAGACTTAGGAAGTACAATAAAACGCCATAATCAGTGAAGCTGTGATACCTGGATTCACCATGGCAACCGCTGATAAAAAGCTGCCAGCCATTATAGCCAAGTAAGGAATACAAGGTATACAAGGAATATGAAGAAGTATTTTGTAAAACAAATAAAAATAAATAAAAATGAAACTGCTGCTGAGAGAGATGCATCATGGAACAAAACTGCTGCCTGAGTCAATGTGGAATCCATTGACTTAATATTTAACTTTACTAAAAATAGTGGTGGATAGAATAAAATCCCACATGTAGGCAATTGAAAATAAAATATAAAACATCCTTCAGAAAGAGAAGATAAATTCTACTACAACATCTTTTATGTTTTAGATCTCTATGCTGGACTATTTCACAGAATTATGATTTCAGACGTGCAAGTACTTCCTTAATGGCTCGAGATAGCTATATATATATATATATATGAAAAATAAATAAATGAAAAAGCTTTGGATGGTTCACGCCTTTGCGTCGTCCATTAATTTCTGATAATGGACAACTCGTCAGACATCATCCCTTACTTAATTTAGCTTCTAAATCTCTGGAATCACGTTGCTATGACAACCTATGCCTGACAGGTGCCTCAGTGGGGAAAAGACAGGTGTAAGGGTTTTTTATGGTGAACCTGCTAGCGAGGAGTTCCACTCACAGAATTGGTTACCATAGTAACAAACACAGGAGACTTAACTGGCTTCCTGGAACAGAAACCACAGGGTTCTCCCTGAACTTTACCTGCTCCCTGGAACAGGCCCCTGGTAGGCCATTCAATGGTGGCTGGTCAATTGTCTGCCTATTCTATGGTTATCCTGGCGCAGAGGTGTCCATCTCCAGTCCTCAAGGGCCACAGTTCTACAGATTTTAGGTGTTTTGCTGCTTCAACCCACCTGATTTAAACTAAAAGTTTTGCTCAAGCATGTTGACCCATTAGTGTGATTCAGGTGTGCTGCAGCAAGAAACAGCCAAACCTGCAGGTCAGCAGCTCTGGAGGACTGCATTTGGACACCCCTGCCCTGAGGAGGACACATGTCCTACTTAGGAAACCCAAAATATTAAACAGGATGGTCTATTAAAACAAAATCCTGCAATTAATCACAGTCATAATTAGTAAGAGTACAAGGCTGCTTTCATGTGATGCTCATTGAAGACATGACTGAAGCCATTTATTTACAATGTCACATAAAACCAAATAAACAGTCAACAACAGAGACAGAAATTACTTAAAAATACTCTGAGAAACTCCAAACTCAGCACAGCTGAGCAACAAGTGATTGGAACAAATAATAAAGCTTCGTTCTGAAGGAACCACAGATGGACCGGTGGTGGGACGACCCATCGCGAGACAGATCCGTCCATCCTGAGAGGAGGAATAAATGAGTGAGACTCAGATCTAGCAGGGGATGCTACGCCCCTGACAAATGGCTGCAGCATAATGACCTGTAAGTGCTAACCAGTATAAATGGTTTTCTCTTGCATTTTTACTGTCGTCAAAACAAATGCTGATTAGCCTTTTATGAGGGATTTTTTGAAGAAGAAATAGATCCTAATTACCCCCCCCCCCCTCCTCCCCATCCCAAATGCAAATGTGAGAATTAAAAGCAACTCATGCATCCTTTTCCAGGCTACAGTTACATCTTGTGTACAGTTCCTGAGTTATTGAGCAATTAACAGTTTAAATACGAATTTTATGCTTTATTTCACATTATTGTATTTACATATTATTCTATAATCCCTCTAAGGAATTTCCTTATTTTAATCATACTTTATTGTTATCTTAGTCCTTTAATTCTACCTCCTGACCATTAAAATAACACATCAGTTCTGCAACAACCACTCTGCCCCACATTAACAGGACAAATTTGCATTATGTTTATCAAGCAAACATATAAACAGCATTAAAGAGCATTACAATATGAAGAAGCTTTAAAACAATGGCAACCGTTCATATTCCTAGCAAGTGCATTTGTCACCTAAATCAGAGGATAACCTATTTTACCCACTAATCTGCTGTAAAGCTTGTCAGATGCCTACACAGGCGGCCCGATCCATTGTTCAGGCTGAGGGCTTATCCATGTTTCTCATGCTGAGCTCCGCTCTTCCCTGCAGCGCCTGACCCCCCCGCTGTTGCCACCTTCTCCTCAGGCTGCTGCATGTGTTAGGGCCCACACCTTCTGTAGTTTCCACGTCCCCCCAGAGACCGCTCAGCACCCAGAGAAAACACATGTGCACACGTTTCAGACACTGCAATCCCATCTGAGTTAGGCTTCACCTTTTCAGCTCAGGCCACATCTGGATTTTCTTCCTGAAAATGATCACTTACACAAACAAAGGCGATTTCTCTTTTTATTTCTTTTGGTCTTGCAGGTGAGTTCAGTTGAGCTTTATTTGTGTCGATTCGCAAACAAACTCATTATGTGATTCACATCAGTGTAATTTATGTAAACATCTCGATGGGATTGCACTGAAACTTTTCCTTGATTTATTCTCCCATCTTGCACCTTCATCAGAAACAGAACCAGTAAGGACGGCCATCTGCCTGGACTGGTTGGGGCTGGAGAGGACCAGAAAGAGGGGTCAACAAGCAGCATAGCTCAGCCAGGTATACCTGCGGAGAAAGAAGAAGAGAAACACAAATTAATGATGACAACAGTGTCAGGTATCTATTAATGGAGGTAAAGGGAGCAGAGAGGAGCCCAGTGCATCATGGGATGTTCCCCAGCAGCATTGGCCTATAGCAGGACTAAAGGGATGGTTGAGGGTCACCAACCCAGACCTGCTATAAGATTTAGGAAAAGCAAAGTTTGAAGACTAGTGTCTGTATCCTGCAGCCAAACAGGAGCTGGATCCACAGAGAGGGGTCTCTAACTGGAGGTTCTGTCTCCCATTTTCCTTTTAGAACCTCTAGGAACCACCAGTAAACCAGAAAGTGAAGTGCTCTGTTGGACAAATATGGAACTAAGAGATCTTTATTATCCATTGGAGCTTGGTCACTAAGAGCTTTGTATGGAAGGAGAATTTAAATTTCTGTTCTGGATTTACTAGGAAGCCAATGAAGAGATGCCGGCCTGGCCACGCCTCCGGGATACCATCAGCTGATAAAGACACGTCACGATACACGTCGGGTGAGGTTTTCTGAAGTTCTGGTCAAAACATGTCAAGATGAAATTACAACTCCTTAAAAAACTCTTGTCTGAAAAGACTCATTGTCTGATCAAAAGAATTCTTACAACTATAAATAGAATAGACAGAATGAACCTGGTCACAATACTACGATGATAAAAATGGAAAAATAACAAGCAGTTTAAGTTGTAAATCATATATAACGGCAAAACCAGACTTAAAGATCGCAACACGAATAGAAAACAAAGCAAAAAGCTGGAAAGGAGCAGAAATAAGTACAAAACAAACACCTTTTAATTAAAATTCATTGTTACTTTTAATACAGATTGAATAAAGTGAATAAACTAAGTAGAAAATATGAACTCCGACAGTTTCCTTCCTTTAGTTTCTCCTGCTAGTCCATTTTGTTCAACGTTAGGTTTATACTCCTGGAGGTAAACGTTTTCTTTAGGCTGCACCGCCTCGTCACATCTCAGGTTTTCTCAGGTTTTTACTGGACATCAATGCTTTGGAGATTTCAGGACTTCTTCTGGACAGAAAACCCTTTAACAGCTTGCTCCCAGAGCAATTTTCTCCGAGAATACAATAAATTTTATTAACAATTTATGGAAATAAACCTACCTGACCCATCTCTACCATTGGTTTGGGTATGTTTTGCCAAAGGTGTCATCTCAACCATTTTTTTGCTTGTTAAAACAAATTTTCTTATTACAAAAAGAAAAAAGAAAATGCAAAGGAACATTTTTTAGCTAAACAAATGCCCTTCTAAAGCAGAACCACAGTGAATGTGACATCCAACTAAAATGTATTCATTTTTGGATGTAGCTTAAATCTCCTTTAATGAAGGGGGTTGAATGTGTGCTGTTATAAGGTTGTTTAGGTAAAAGCTGGCTAAAATTCCCTCAGAGATGATGGGGTGACTGACCCCTCCACTGTCATGTAGATTACACTCTGTTCAACAACAAAAAGCTCTTCCTCCTACACTTTAACTCATCATGGGGATTACAGAGCAAAAAAGGTTGCTCACCACAATGACATTAATTTCTGTTATTGTTTGACAGGCAGCTGCACGTGGATTAGCAGCTCTCTGCTGACATGTAACTATGTGTGGATTAGATCTGCCAGATCCATTAGATGGATTATGATTATTACCACATCCCAATACATTTCAGTTGCCACACCCCAGTGCAATGGGTTGCATATGGATGCATGATTTGTGTAATGTGCAGACACTAAATATCTACTGGTGTACATTATAATGCGCAGCTCATTCACACTTTGCTGCTGGCCATCCCACAAAAAGTTCAACTTGCTTCAGTTTTGCACATGTAATTCAGTTCAGCCATGTTTATTTGACTGGAGGTTAAAAAGGAGGCGGCAAAGGTATTTCTCATAGCCGAAAATGGATAAAGCATGAGCATTTTTCAGGAGGACAGAGCCAGATGAGATCATGTAAAAGGCTCCGTGTGTACAATGTCGTGATATTTAGCAGAACAAACTGCAACCAGCTGAACACCATTCCAGCTCCAGGGTTAGTGTAGAAATAGCTGCAGAAATTTGATCTTAAGTCAATCAATTTTTACCTTTCCTGCTGCAGTTTTTACTTTTACACTATGATTATATAGAGTTATTAAGCAGAACATGCAAGTATTTAATGACTAAACTTCCTCCTTAATCTTAACAGCACAGGTTCAGGCTCATTTGGGTCATAGCTGTCTGATAAATTGCAGTTTTTACATCACATAGTTTGCTCTTAAAGCATGCCAGAGGTTTTTTTCTTTTTCGTGGTGTTCCTCAGGGTTCTGGGCTTGGCACTATTTTATTCTCTTTATACACATGTCTACTGGGCCTGAGATCCCCAACTCTGGCCCTCAAGGCCCACTATTAAACAGGTCTTAGATGTCTCCCTGCTGCAACACACCCGATTCAAATTAAACGGCTCTCTGACAAGCTCTGCACAAGTCTGCTAATAAGCCAATAATTTGAATCAGGTGTGTTGCAGCAGGTGTGTTGCAGACATCTAAGACCTGGCAGGGTTCTCCAATTCGGTCCTACGAGGGCCGCAATCCAGCAGGTTGTCCATGTATCCCTGCTTTGACACACCTGACTCAAATTAATTGGTCATTGTGCAGAACTTGATTGGCTGTTAGATCCATTTAATTGGATGCAGGTGTGTTGAAGCAGGGATACATGGACAACCTGCTGAATTGCGGCCCTCTTAGGACTGAATTGGGGAACCCCTGCAGGATAGTGGGCCTTGAGGACCAGGGTTGGGGACCTCTGGATTGGGCCATGTAATTTTCATTGTTTTGTTGATGACACAACTGTATTTATCCATGAAAGCTGAGGAAACCAGTATATTATTGAAGCTTCACTCTCGTGTCTAAAACATTAAGGCCTGGATGTCCTGTTTATGATGAGTTGGGTTTTTTTTGTGTGGTCCTAAAAACTTCAGAGATTCTCTTTTAAATGGCTTACTTACTCTCAGTGATCTCACCTTGACTCTATACTATTGTGAAGAACCTTGAAGTAATGTTTGACCTGAACTCATTTCTACTACAATTTCCCCCCGATGGAATCATTACCAACGTTAGAAGCATCCTGTCTGATGAAATGTTGAAAAATGGATTCATGCATTCATCACATCTACAACTACCAAAGGTAAAGCCATTTTAACTGGATGCCCAAACTATCTACTCAAAACACTGCTGCCAGAGTGCTGACTGGTTCCACAAAGACACCATAATTATCATATTTTAGCCTTCATAAATTTTAAAATTCAATAACATACAAAGCCTTTAATGGCTGAAAGATCCCATTATTCCACATGATTCCAACAGAGCTCTTTGCTCCCAGAAGGCGGGTCTAGTAGTGGTTCCAAGAATCTGTAAGTTCAGAACAGGAGGCTGAATTTTCTGTTTTTATGCTCTTCTGTGGAAACAGCTGTCAGCCTGGGCATAAAAATGCTGACAACCTCTTTGTTATTAAGACAAATCTTAAAACCAAACCTCTTTGATTAAGTTAATATTAAATTTATCAATTTGTTTGTCCCTTTTTAATTTGCTTCAGTTGTTCATTTTTAATGTATTTAGTTATTTTTATTTTCTCCCTAGTTGCTTTGCATTATATTTCTGTTAAACATGTATAAATGTCGCTGTCAACCTTTCTTGATTTTTGCACCTACGCTGTGACTTGATCCCAAAAATACAGACCCAGAGAAAATAAAGCAATTAAAGAAAGGTCACAAATGGTCATGAGGTAATGAGATGTGCAGCTCACGAAACTGACATTTTACATTAACTGTATTGTTAATAGCATTATGTCTATATTCTGACAAAGACATGAGGTTAATTCACTACTTTATTCCCACGGGAATTAATAAGTAGCTACTTTTTTAACTTAAGTATTTTCAGACTTCTTATACATAATTGCTGAACTACAAAAACAGAAGAAAGACGCCCCCCAAAGCCTCTAAAAAGAGTTAAAAGAAAGACAATTTTCCTACCCATGTCTGTAAATAATTTTTAAAGGGGTACAAGCCCTAACATTTTTGGCAGTTTGTTCTTTTCTGGTCCAGAATTCACATTCCTATATACTCACAGTTACACCTCAGAAATCTAAGAGGTAGAAAAATCCTCTGCTCACGTTGTGAATCAGTCATCACTCCCCTGGCAGGTCTCTGCAGGAAATGCTCCATAGCTTCTGCCTTTCTGATCACTGGCCTGATTAATGGAGGGCTGGATTGGAAACTTAATTGGATGTGGTTACAATTATAAAGCCTTGCTCTCCTCGAAGTGTCAACTCTCACTGTTGGATTGCACCGGTGGGGGAAACAAGACATCAGCAGGGGAAACATGTTCTGTCACACCACCCCCACATTATGCCAATAGACAGGGATGTGAGGTGTGTCAGACCGGTGTCACCCACAGTGGAGCAATTTAAAACACAAAGACTGCTCTGATGGTTGCAGACACTAACCTCAGAGATGGTCTTCTTTTAATCCAAATATCTGATTAAGTAGATTGATTACAGTGGCTTTTGTACAACACAGACTTTTGGGGATGTTGTTGTGCAAATTGTGCACTATACTGTGCATCCCCCCATCCTCATCATGTTACCTTTGGCTATATTTGATCGACTCTAATATTCCACCCGACAAACCCTGACAGAGTCAGAGCACTTGCTCACAAGCCCCCTTCTCTCAAGCTACACCCCACCTAAGGCCACCAGAGATTGAGGGAGTCCTCTGCTGGCCGAAGTCGGCATTACACAGTCAATGCACCACCACTGTCCAGCCCCATCAGGGAAATGAAAGGGACTCCAGATCTGTGAGAGCTGTTCATCCTGTACACCCCCTAATCTCAGACATATGTAGGATCCTCAACCTGATCTTTTCCCAGAAGCTAAAAGATGAAAAGAGGATGATTTTGAAGCTTTACCTCCTCTAAGCAGCTTTTAGCAGAAGCAGCAGCTTTTACTGACAAATGAAAATGGAGCAATTATGAGATTGTGGAAAAGAAGTAGCCGTTGTCCATGTTCTATATGTCTGTTCATTACTGTATTACACACTACTGTAAAAGGAGCTTCAGAGAAATTGTTTAAGTTCTTTAGTTTGAAACTACTCTCTCCAATAGACTCTTCATCTTGTTTCACAACAAATCCGATATCCTGGAATTCTTTGAAGTGTCCAATTGAACATCCGATTGATCAAAAGCAAGGCGTCTAGCTGCTGTCTGCATGTAAGACTAGACGGCTTAGTAACTTTCCAATAAGACATCAGCATCGTAGTTATTTATTTTCTCTATATAAAACAAAAATACTCAACTTTTGCTCCATGTTACTGCTACAGTTTGACTTCACTAAAGTGATCTACAGTGACGGTCAAATACCTTCATGGAGTGAATTTCCTTATATTTTCTACTTCTGTATTTATTGATAAGTTAGCTTTAGTCATTCCTATGTTTATAGATAAAGGCATCACAAAGGTGAAGATTTAAATTTTAATACAAAAATTCATTAAAATAAATTTTAATGATGTGTCTGAGAAAAAGTGCTAAATTTAAATATTAGTTCTTCTATTGCAGATATATTTTTTGCAAGATTTTATTTCATGTAAATGTTTATTAAAATAATATATATATATATTTTCCATTGCAGATCACGATTGGCATATGAAACACAACCACGGCTGTTTTAAACTATTATTGTGTGCACAGATATTTCTTAAAATATATAATTAGTTTTTAAAAATAATGAAAAATAAGGCTATAGTTAATACATTTCAAAATGACTTTGGAGTGATGTTAACACAGATGCATCAGCTGAGAGAGGGAAACTTGGATGTCATGACATGCGGCTGAAGCGGCAGCATAAGTGAGCATGTGTTGCTGTGTTTACACACACATGAATGCATTTATGCCCATATGTGTGCAAATGCATTCCCAAGTGAATTCTCTGACCAGGCTCGTGGCTAGTTTCCCATGTTGATCTCTACCTCCTGTCTTCAAAGAATTGCCCCTCCCACCTCCCCTGGCTGACATGCAGGCTGTTAAAGAGAAGGTTTCATTCCTTGCGCGGCATCAGCGCCGTGGCTGCTTTGCATGAGCGGGCCGTCCATCAGAGCGAAGTGAGGAAGATCCTCGAGCAGCCGGCCCTGCAACACACAGTGAGATGCAAAGCAAAGGGGCCACTCATAAAGACGCGGAGACATAGAAAGATGCAGGAGCTAAACATATGTGCGCGTCACAAAGTCATGTCCTATTTAAGTGACTATTATTAGAGTGGGTCACCATCTGCATGTCTAGTAAAGCGACGGGGGAGGGGATGGTGACTCTGGAAGATCATGCTAAATAACAAACATTAGCTCATTCTAATGCTAGCTCGCTGGAAGACCAACTGAAATCTAAAGTATGCTGTGTAACAACTTCTCTGAAACAGTGGCAATTGGTTTGCAACATGCAGTTACCCCCAGCACAGTCTGCATCTGTCATGTTTACTTTCTCAGAGATGATAAAGGTGTTGACCTCTCCTTGAGTTCAGTTACAACCCATTAAATGTTCTCTGCCTTTTCAGTATGAGGCAGATCTGATGTACAACATGACTGCCGAGGTTCATTGTGCATTTCTCATTACGGTTTCAGTGGCATGACAAACGGAGGGGAAACTAAAATACTCAAATACTAATGATTCTTAAATAAACTTCGATAAAAGAAGCCAAAGTTCAGCAGCAGTTGTGCACAATTGTATGAAAAAGTCCTCAGATCTCTGCATCTGCTCAGGTGTGCAGCTTATCAGGGCTCTCAGAGCTAATGTCACCTTGCTATGAAGACACATATTGCGCAGTGTGAGAGCAACTGGTTTTCAGCCCACACAAACAAAACAGATGTTGTGGGTGTCAGGGGTCGGTGTGCAAGCTGCACGCGCCTTAATCAACTATTTAAACAGCTGAGAGCTACGCCATTACAAACACAGATTAACAGGGACTTTCAGCTCCCTCTGGTACGACTGGACACATTTTCATTTTAATTAATGTCATTATTTCATTTCCATAACAGGTTCATAATGTCTGTACTCAGTCATTTGCTGAGTTTATCTTTTGCAGTAGTACATCTTATACACAACAACCTGCCACTTTAATAGGTACACCTTGGTAGTATCAAGGCGGACCCCCTTTTACCTGCAGAACAGCACAGATCCAACAAGGTGGTGGAAAGATTCCTCAAAGGTTTTGCTCCATATTGACATGATGGCATCACACAGTTGCTGCACATCCATGATTAAAAAAAAAGCAGGGAGTCATTTTTTAACAGTTCTCACATGGCTATGCACAGGCAACACAGAACTATACAAAACAAATCAACGATGCTTGAAGAGGTGCAGGAAGAATGTTTTTTTTATAATACCTGCAAAAACATACCAATAAATCATTTGTCAATTACTTGACAATACTTAATGGAAATACTAATTTACAGTCTTAGCCATCATTCAGCAAGTTTTTGATCGATCAATCTACAGTGAGGAAACTAAGTATTTGAACACCCTGCTATTTTGCAAGTTCTCCCACTTAGAAATGGAAGAAGCTAAACATGACTGTCAGTCTCCCTCGGACTGAGGCTCAATGCAAGATCTCACCTCGTGGGGTGTCAATGATCCTAAGAAAGGTGAGGAAACAGCCCAGAAGGGAGGAGCTGGTCAATGACCTGGGTCATGGGACAAAGTCATGTGGTCAGATGAGACCAAAATAGAACTTTTTGGTCTTAATTCCATTAACAGTGTTTGGAGGAAGAAGAATGATGAGTACCATCCCAAGAACACCATCCCTACTGTGAAGCACGGGGGTGGTAGCATC
>JBAMHW010000012.1:3014287-3031082 GCA_037177495.1 Rhadinocentrus ornatus
GCAAACCTGGTGAAAAACTACAGGAAACGTTTGACCTCTGTAATTGCAAACAAAGGCTACTGTACCAAATATTAACAGTGATTTTTATCAGGTGTTTAAATACTTATTTGCAGCTGTATCATACAAATAATTTGTTACAAAATCATACATTGTGATTTCAGGATTTTTTTTATTTATTTTGTCTCTCACAGTGGACATGCACCTGCGACCTAGCACCTATAAAAATTTCAGATCCATTCATGTTTCTAAGTGGCAGAACTTGCAAAATAGCACGGTGTTCAAATACTTATTTTCCTGACTGTACATTCTAACCACAAGAACAACCTATCATCTTTAACTGAGTGAAGGCTTTAGGTATATAAACTAAAAGCAGCAGAGTACTTTCACTCGATGTGGAAGGGAAGCTGGCAAAAACAAAGTGAGTACAAATGAGGCCAGGAGGCATTATAGTTAAGTGATTTTAATAAGAGAAAATATTATTTGCCAATCTTAATAGGATAAGTTGTGGAGTAATTGATCGAAAACTGCTAGACAAGCATTTTCTTTAGCTGAGATGTCTTTTGTGAATGTGTTAATCAGTAAAAACCAAAGGATTTATACAGTCTGACACTTGAGAGAGATGATGGAAAGAAGAGCCCTCTCACCATGAAAGCAACATCTTTTTTTACCCCAAATTTTTGAATTGATTGGTTGGGAGTTTGTGCTTACTCATGAATGAACTACTGCTGATCAGAAGCAGGCTATGTTCGATTTCCTGCACAAGTTAATATGGCAATCTCGTCTAGTAAGCAGCAAACTACCTTTGTGACATGAAAACCCAGAGTTGAACCTGAAGCTCCCTCTCTGAGACAGTAATCTTGCTTTGTAGTTTGAGTCCTAGACCTGCTTCTTATCCTGCTGCTTGCTGCAGGATAAAAACACTCGCCTGCCTGCCATGTGGAGATAAAACAGAGGCTTTGTTTCAGTGAAGTCAAATGCTGAACAGCAGCAAATTGATGGCCGACAGCAGACAATGCCACAGAACCTGTTAATGTTAGTGTTTTTTTGTGTGTGTGTTTGTGTGTGCCAGTGTTAAAAGAATAAAACATGCTCTGCATTGTTTAGGAGTGACAACCACCATCGGTTTTCAACCATCAGTTTATTTTGGCAGTTGTGAACAATAGTTTAATTAAACACCCATATTAAAATAGCTAATTAAAACAGCAAGTTTGGACTTGTTGCTACATGTCTGCCTTGCATTGGTTTGTAAAGGTGATAATTGAGAACTTTCTACAAGGAAAAGGTTGCAGCTAAATTAGTATTTTAAAGACTAAATTATTAGGAAATTTTCAGTAAAAATAATATAAAATGTTCTCATTTGTTGCGATGGATAAAAGGAAGCTTCCCTATAAACAAACCGTCTCTCTACATTAACAATGTCTTAGTCAAGCTTTTCTCCTTTTCTAAATAAGAGTTACGTGACGGAACAATGGTGCACTGTGTAGCTCTTTCCTACTTCCTGGTTCCTAAACCAATCACATGCGACTCCCCAAGTTGCCAAAAACAGTGCAGCGTTTGGTATTTTATGTCGGCAAAAGAGCCTGCAGTAATGATGTTTATGGCCAAGTGAATAGTTTCTTTGTCCTTATAAGCTTATGAAATTACTATCAAATTAATGTATTAAGTGAGACTAAGAGAAAACAGCCGCTGCGTGGCATTTGTTGGTTAATGTAGCTTTTGTTTACACTCTATTTTATGCTAACGTAAATGAGCGTGTGAAATTAGCGCTAACATTGCAAAGCATAGCAACTTACTGTGTGTAAATCATCTTCGCTCATCACCATAATGTTTGCTGGTGCTATGTTCTCCATCCTTTATATATAAAAGAGCCGTCCTCTAAAAACCGACAACCTGCGCGAAACTCTCCGAGGGGAGGGGAAAGAGGGAGGAAGAAAAATTTCCATGTTTTTTTCTTTTGACTGCAGTTCTGATTTGAAACACTATGTGTCAATGCTACTTATTTTGCCTTTAACAGAGAGACTGCAAGAATCTTTTTACAATCAGATGTATTTTGTTATCCTGATCATCAGCTGGAATTTAAAAGACTAATGCACAATTTGTCCTTCTCAATTCAACAGTTTGAACAATTTTACTTCTATCTTACAGGCCAACAGGGGGAAAATCGGACAACACTGGTGTTCTTCCTCGGTGGAGTGACGTATGCAGAAATAGCCGCACTCCGTTTTCTGTCTCAGATGGAAGACAGTGGGATGGAGTATATTATAGCTACAACAAAACTCATCAATGGCACAACTTGGATCAAATCCCTCATGGACCGGCCTGAATCACAGATGCCCTGATTGCGCTCAGTGTACAGATGGGCTCATCAAAAACACCCATTCGTCAGAAACCTCTCCTGCTATTGTGTTTTAGATTTTTGTCTATTTTAGATCCACAACAGTCTATAAGTATTTCATAGATGTCTATGGGCTCTTTAAAGGTGCCCATGGAGTTTTATTTCAAGGATATATTAAATGTAGTCCTTTTGACCAAAGGCATTTGTTTTGATATCTTTGGACTCGCACATATTAATTAAACTGGGCACCTTTGATTACAATATAACAAATGGGATTAATGCTACAATGTTTTTTTTATTTTTTTGTTTTGTTTTTTTAAAATGCATCTCTCTCCTCTTGTTACACACCTACTACGGGTTCACTATGGTGATATTGTGTATAAGTACGTATTATGAAAAAACCTGTTTGTAAGGATTTCATGCATGACATGATTAAAGATGCATTTTTATTTGCATTATAAAGCATTTATATTTTTTGGGTTATATATGCATCTACTGGGGTTAAAACGAGTAATTTAAAAACATAAACTTAAATTATTCCTTGTTCCTTTATTTTTGGGCAGTGTATCTGTCAGCAGTGGTCCAGCTCTCTGAAGAAGCAATTAGCACAGTAACAGGCCTCCCGATCAGCCGATAATGGCCCTGTGTTGTCTGGAGAGCTCAGCCCACAGCAGCCTATGATTTGACAGCACAGGACACTGATTTAATTAGGAAGCCATTTGCTCCATGTTCCGGTAGAAGATAACTGTGCTGCAGGAGGGTGTTTGAGCTCTGTAGCAGTCAATACTTTCTTCATCCATGACAGTGTTTATGCAGGAAAACCTGCTGACAGATATTTTTGGTAAAACCTTACTTGGGTCCGTGTAAATTTCTCCCATGTTGACTGGCTGGAAATGTTATACAGTGTTTTTGCTGAATTTAATTTATGTTTTTTTAAATGAGCAAGATCTCGCACTTATGTTTCTTTGAGGAGCAGGTGTGCTGGGGACTTAAATTGCCATTAAATCAATCCCAGGGGATTTAAGTCCTTGGAATCGGTTTTTGCTTTTGGCTCCTCCTCCACAATAAGGACTTGAAACGCCCAGAACTGCACAGAGCAACTTGGACTTCATGGCTGGAAGCACAGGAGTCCACCCTCTAATCAGCTTCTGTCCTGCTCCAACAACATCGAGGTATGAGTCGTTATACATTCTTTTTGCTATGAGAAATATATCTTGAACTTTGACAGATGTTATGCATATATAAAAGGGGATTCTCCTAAACTATAAGCCTGTAACCTATCAAAGATTATAAGATTGAAACAAAAATGCATTGTTATTTTTGCGACAGATAATAAATGAGCTTGGCCGTGACTTTGGTTGTACAACGAATTATTATTTGAAACAAACATGGAAGTTTTGTTCAGTGTTATTGTTAACCCAGTCTGACAGTTTGGGCATGTTTTATTCAAGATATCAAAAAGCATAAAGGTAAAACTTTTGAACATGTTGCTTGTTTTATTCAAAATCCTGCTCTTAGTTGACAAAGCACTGAATGGTTTAACACCAAAATACATTCAGGATTTTCTGGTTCGTTATGAACCAACCAGATCCCTCAGGTCATCAGGGTCAGGTCTACTTTCTGTTCCCAGAGTCAGAACTAAACATGGAGAGGTGGCATTCTGTTTTTACACTCCTCATATGTGGAACAAACTCCCAGAAAACTGCAGATGTGTTGAAACTCAGCAGATTTAAATTAAAAAGTTAAAAACTTTTCTCTTTGCTGCCTTTTGTCAAAACAACTTTTTTTCTTTGCATTTATCTTATTTTACTTTAGCTTTTTGTCTTAAAGTTTTTTTTTGTTTGTTTTTTAAGTTGTTGTTTTTTTCTCCTGCACCCTGCTGCAATGCTTTTAATATTTAAAATGGTCTTAGAATGGTCTTGTACATGAAATGTCCTATACAAATAAACTTGCCTTGAAACAAACAGCAAATCAATACAGAACCTACTTAGTGCCATTTACTGATAAATTATTAACAGTAGTCTTGTAACAATGCAGTTCCTTCACATTTTTGTTGGCAATGGGATACATTTTTTTCCAACTCTAAAACAAACAAACAATTTCACATGAACCGCTAGCCTTTTAGTCTTTGCTACTTAAATAGGAGTGGATAATTTATTCCAGTAAGCTATTTTAGTTTTAATCTTTGTATTTTTTATTTAATTACTTGCATTTTTTTCTTAGTGTTAGCTTTTGTTTTCTTTCTGGATTCCTACATCGTCCTTGTCTCTTGACCATAAAAGTAATTTTCTGATCTCTTTCAGTGAAATCTGACAGGTTTGGGTTTTTACAATGGGCCAAGGCGAGAACATGGGACACCTGATTCAGCTTGATCGAAGGCAGAAGATGCAGCAGGTGCCTCTAGACGTGGAGCCTTTGTTTATCCGCTTTCTCCGGACATTCAAGGAAATCCTGAAATTTGTTCTTTTCAGCTATACAGTGTTGTTTGGTGCTTTGCTCCTTGCCAGGTGGACCACTTATTTTATGGTGGGAAAGTGAAATGGAAACAACATTTGAAGAATGAGAACGAGAATGAGACTAAATAAACTCAAGTTGATAAAAATACCTCCTTGGGATTTAATGTCTATGCAGTTCATTTAAAAACATGCTACAAGCACTTATCATAATTAGAGCCTTTGTGTGCTTTTTACAATGAATCTAAGGAGGACATTTAAGGGAATTTTTCAAACTTGTTTTAAACAAGCCAGCTTGCAGCTCATGTATTTGTTGCGTGTGATAAAATATGCAATTTAGAATCTGTACATTGCAAAATTACCAGTAAGAAACTAATTAAATGTTTATAATGTGCATCACATAATGAAAGACTAGATGTTCTTAATAGAAAAAGCTTTAGATATCTATTTAAATAAGGTATTTCAGCACTGAAAATTTTGTTAGAAAATGTTGTTTCTCAAGCTTATAGGATCTTAAGTGTCTGAGAAACTAAATGTCTCTTGTTACAGTATTGCAAAAAAATTTTTTAAATATCTGATAAAGTGAACACTTGATTTTCTGCATTATGAACAGAATATTTGACCATTTTGTAAATAATTATGAGGTCCTCAACACCTAACACTTTATAATCTGCACGTTTTTTTTTATTTTTATAAATTTGTGATTAATTCAAATTTCTTTGTCAGTATAGTTTTAGAGTTATATGCTGCAGGGCCGCTGCTTTTCTTGGCTTGGAATCTCTGTTATATCACTAGAGGAAGTGCTTTAACTTGCCTTTTTCTTAATTAAAGAAATTATAACTGTCATTGAAACCAGTTTTTTATTTTTATTTTTATTTTATCATCAACACCCATTATTTTCCTTTCAAGTATAAACAATGAAAAAGAAAGTCTGTAGTGGCCATGAATAATCACAACACCATGTCTGGACTTGTTTGATGGCTATTTGACACCAAGTCACAGTTTGAATTTATGCAATAAGCCGAGCGTTTTCAGGGGGGCATCTAAAAAACAAACCAATTAATGTCTGGCAGGTGATTGTTCACTGGCAGCTGGAGGTGTCTCTTGGACTTTCCTGCTACCGCAACACATGTATCCCTCTTAGTTTAAATTCATTTTCATATTCACTTCCTTTAGGTGTGTTAACCACTATGGCACAAATACCCTCAAAGGAATAGAAATAGCAATTGTCTCATTATAGCCTCTAAAGTTGTGACAGATTACATCTAATTATGATGACATGATTAAATTCCAAAGTAAGTAACTATAATGAACTGAGATATAATGAACTTTCTACATAAAATCGTTATAATTTTGACTTTGGCTACATTATTAAGGATCCCTTGATTATACTTCACTTTAAAAATATGGTAACCAAAACTTGAAAGAAACTATAGTAAACTTTTTTTTTACTATCATCACTGAAATTAAAGCTTTATTTTCAGGTTGCCAGTATTGAATTGTGATTATTTGATTTTACTTCTTATGATGAACTATGACTTAATGAGTTTTCATTACTTTTATCATCATATCATTTCAGGACGTTATTTTTAATGAATCCAAAAAGATTTTTTAAAATCCATGACCGTCAAAAATTGCCATATGAGTTGAATGCAGTTTGTCAATATAATAATAATAATAATAATAAATAATAATAATAATAATAATAATAATAATAATAATAATAATAATAATAATAATAATAATAGAAAGATTTCAGTGGTGTTAATTTAATTTAGTTGCATTCAATATGAACTCCTGTCTTTTTATTAATTGGACTTTTCATTAATTTCACTATTATTTAACTATTAATTTCAACACAATAAAAATTAATAGTTGGGACAATAAAGCTTCAACATTTTTAATGTTGTTCCGTCTATAAACACAATATGTTCCAGTCTTGAAGATACCAAGCAATGAGCAATTTTTCCTGTGGTCATTGCTCATTGGGGAGGCAGTGGAAGAGCAGGTTGTCCAATGATTGTTGGTGACTTGATTCATTTGTCGTTGTGTCCTTGGGCAAGCTACTTCCCCCTCCTTGCCTCCAGTGTTGGCATTGCTGGTGTATGAATGTGGATGTGTATGTTCGGTGATGGTACGAGAGGCCGTAGGTGTGAAATGGCTGCTGCGTTTCTGTCAGCCTGCCCCAGGGCAGCTGTGGCTACACATGTAGCTTAGCATCACCAGGTATGAGTGAGGAGTGAATACATAATGAATCCATTATAATTTTTTTCTCCCCATCTTCTTCCGGTCTTCTGCTGCTGTAACCCATCTGCTTCAAGGTTGGACGTGTTGGTTGGAACCGGTGCTTATTTGAGTTTCTGTCAAATTTCTATCATCTCCAACCAGTCGGCCAATTCTCCTCTAACCTCAACGAGACATTTTGATACAGACAACTGCTGCTCACCCTCTTCTTCAGACCATTCTCTGGAAACCCTGAAGATGGTTGTGGGTGAAAATCCCAGTAAGTACTCAGACCAACAACCATGCCACGTTCAAAGTCACTTAATCCTCTTTCTCCCTCATTCTGATGTTCAGCTTGAACTTCAGCAAGTCGTCTTCATCATGACTGCATGACTAGATGTACCGAGTTGCTGCCACGTGACTATTTGTGCTGACAAGCAGGTGAACTGGTGTACCTAATAAAGTGGCGTGTGAGTGTATATTTCGATGCTTTTACGTCTTTAGGCAACCTTCCACTGCTTTAATAAGTTACACAAATGTATGAAACAAACAACAGTTTTCCCGAGCTCCTCTGCAGGGACTGGGCATCCGTCTTCGTTAATCAACTGGCCCTTCCCCCACCCTGGATACGAATTGGAATAATGAGTCAATTAATGTGCTAAAATGGTGATGAGAGATAGCAGAAAGGGAAAGGGAGAAAGAGGCTGAGGAGGGGGAAGGACAGTGACAACAGAGAGAGAAACACCACGTGAAAAGAAGGAATTGAAAGTGAAACAGTGCACGTAATAAATAGAGTGTTGTTCCATTTACAGATAATTGACTGTTTATGTGTGTTTGTATGTGTGTGTAGCAGCCAACAGTTGTTTGTGGTGTAGTTCTTTGGTTTTTATCACATCCGCCAAGCCACACGGCAGCGTCCATGCATGACTGATGGTCTCGGCTGACACCCGCCTCCCCTGGCCTGTCTGTCTTTAAGTGAGGAACCCCCGGGTTTAATTGCAAAGGGCACATTGGAAATGAATCATGAGAGAAGGGAGACAGAGGGCTGCAGAGGAGAGGATCATGTGGTGTGGTGACAGTTCAGACAACATTAAAAAACAGTGTGAGAAACTACGGTTTCACATGTCAGGCAAACACCTGCATAGTTTTCTTTTTTTCCATGTTAACAGAGTAACCTCTGTTTGTATTTTCCCTTGATAAAACAGCTTCAGAATAAAACCACCTTGTCCACATAAAAATAACATGTCAGTAAAAATAATACAGGAGTCCATTTCATCCGTCCGTCCATCCATTACTATTAATGTGTGATTGGGTCACGAGGGACAGTTATTTTTGGCCCTAAATCCATCACAAAAATCCCAGAGAACATCTGTTTTATTATTGATTACTCTCGGTGCCATCATCCCCTTATATTTGCAGCCTCGGTATCATCCCAACAGCACCATCTCCTTTGAGCAACACAGTATCCGAATCACCAGAACAGCATTCTTCCACCGGTAGAGCATCACCCATATCCGTCCATCTCTTCCCTCTTCTGCTGCTCAAACCCTCATCCGGGCTTTTGTCACTTCTAGACTCGACTACTGCAATAGTATCCCGTACGGCTCATCACACAAAGTTTTAAACTAGCTTCAAAACTCTGCCGCTCGTCCCCTCTCTCACAACTCTTCCTGTCACCATATAACCCCTGTCCTCTAGAGACTCTACTGGCTTCCTGTTCATCATGTTCCTGATCATCCTCCTTACTCCCAGAAGACACCTGTGATTGCTCTGACTTAACAGTCAGTCAGTCACTTATTTTTTAATACCACTTTGTCCAGTTAAGGGTTGCAGGGAAAACGGGCTGTTTCTGTGTCCAAACCTTCAAATGTTCATGAGGGGTTGCCTGTTTTAAAACCATTAAAATCCCTACTAACTGAACACCTTCTCAGCACGAGTAGTCTTCTGATTCTGGTCATTATTTAGTATTTCCTTCCTGTCAGGAGGAATTGGGGAACTAATTGGTCATTTTTGACACATTTCAACAAGGTGACCAGTCAACATGGAAAGATAACCGTCGGGTCCAAGTACTGAGAGAAATAATTGTGCTTGCTTTGTCTTATGAGAAATACAGATATACCTTCCCAATATTCTTATTGGAAGTTCAACAGGGGTAATTGTTCTAGTTAAAGATATAATAAAGTTTTTCTTTGGCTCAGACCTTTAGAAACTTAGTCTAAACTCACAGAAGGAAGTACTACTTTGTTTTAAAATTTGTACAAAAAAGGTTTTCAGTGCGTCAATAAATGAAAGATCCAGGGATGATCATTTAATTAATCGCGAATTTTACTAATTATTCCATCAATTAATCAACTGACAAGTTTAAAAATAACTTTTGTCTCAGTAAAATGCAAAAAGGTAAATGTCTTAACATGAACATTATTGGTTTCTGTTTTAGTAAACGCAACTAATTTGATTAGTTAAACTGCATGACAAAAGAAAACAACAGTTTGTACCTGCACAGCATTCACTGGCCGTTGGTTAGGTCCATCTTTTCAGTTTATGGTTCACCCAAACCAGCCAATCACATGGCAGCATCTCAACACATCTAGTCATGTAGATGTGGGCTGTGTCCGAATGTCCACCCCACTCCCTAACCCCTCGTTCACTACACAGGGCTACACTATATAGCACACTACATAGTGACTCCTTCTCTTGGCGATTCGGACACAAAGCTGCCTATTTTTCCTTCGCCACCGATCACATGACTACCAGCCGTCACCATGGCAACCACAACACGCGTCAAGATGTCATTCCAAATCCAATCCAAAGTTTTGTGTAAATATTTTTTTTATTCCTTATGTTGCATTTTATTCTTTGTTGCATATCTTTTCAATAAAAAAATTATTTTTCGCCTCCTTGCTTCTGCTTGCAATGCATTGTGGTCTATATTGACCTGTCTAGTGACCATCGATGCTCACTACTTTTCAAGATGCATTGTGGACTGTTCTGGACATTCGGACACTCCTACAAAATTGCATGACCCCTATATAGGGCTCTATGTAGGGAGTAGGGTGCACATTCGGACACAGCCATGGTGATGACTTGCTAAAGTTCAAACTGAGCAGCACAATGAGGAAGAAAGAGGGTTTAAGTGACCTTGAACGCAGCATGGTTGTTGGCTTGAGTTTTTTCTGGGATTTTCACACACAACCATCTCTAGAGTTTACAGAGAATGGTCTGAAGAAGAGAAAATATCCAGTGAGCAGCAGTTGTCTGGACCAGAATGTCTTGTTGATGTCAGAGGAGAATGGGCAGACTGGTGGGAGATGATGGAAAGACAACAGGAAGTCAGATGAGCACTGGTTCCAACCAAGGTCTGCAGAATTGCATCTCTGAACACACAACACGTCCAACCTTGAAGCAGCTGAGTCAGAATTTAGGGGAAACAATATGAAAACACAAAGCTCAAATCATCTCCAGCTGCTTTCTAAAACATGACGATGAGTTCACTGGACTCCAACGGCCTCCACAGTCACCAGATCTCAGTCCAGTAGAGCAGCTTTGGGATGTGGTGGAACAGTAGATCCATCATGGATGCAGCAGACAAACCTGCAGCAACTGTTTGATGCTCTCATGTCACTATGAGGAAGGTTTCCAACACCACAATTAAGGCAGTTCTGAAGGTAAAAGGGGTCCAACCTGGTACTAGAAGGTGAACATAATAACCTGACGGCTGAGTGTTATTTACCAGTGATAATCACATCTAACAAGCACAAACATTTACATAAAAACGACAACATGAAACGTTTCCTTATTTTTGTTCAGCTCTGGAACTGGATGTAGAAACTTGCAGCTTTCTGTTGAGATGTTCTAGAATTAATAGCAAGAAATTCAGTTTTACAATGGACACGATGTACAGTTCTTTAGTTTTTGTTCTCCAACTTTAGACAGCCGTTGTCTTTTTGTATAATTCTGCTCCTCGTTTCTTCCAGTTTCCTCTTTGCCACTGTTAAATCAAACTTTTCTGTCACTGAGTTCTGAATCTTTTCAAACCTGAAAATAAAAATGTCACCTATGTGGAGCAAAGATTACAGACATCAAAATAAAACTATTTTTTTTTCATAAATAAAAAGTTAACCACATCATTTTGCTTTATGAAGTAAAAACATCACTGAATAAATCTAATCTGCATCATCACAGCTCTAAATAAATCTGCTGGGTTTAACTGTGACCCCTAATGTAAAACTGCTGCACATGCAGCCTTCAGAGCGGCTCGTATTACAAATTGGCTGTGAGTGTAATTACCCCTGTTGCTAATTGTCCTCGGTGAAAGTAGCACTGCCCATGCCATTACAATCACAGCCACTTCAACCTCGCCGATCAATTATTTTACACTCTTGAATAATTAATAACGGCTTAATTGTCAATTTCCTGCAAAATTTCGGACCCTTATTTACCCTGATGACAGTAACAAAAGCTCTGCAAGTGGATATTGCATTAACATCCTTATGTTGGTGACATTTGTCACTTTGAGGTTTGTTTTTCATTCCAGCTAAACACATAAGTGGAAAGTTCACACGGTTATAAACCACAATCAAGACAAGCTGGCTGATCAATTATTCAGAGCCATTTTCCTTCGAATCAGTGACACACTGCACGGCCAACAGGCGCTTGTACAGATACTAGGAAAACACCAGGGGGTCTGGGTCCCAACGGAGCTTCAGGTTCAGACGCCCGTACACTTTCAGCTTGTCACTTGAAATCACAGACGACCTTTAATGTTCTGACCCCCCTCCACCTCTCCCAAAGCTAAACTAGATTAGCGTGTGTCTCCGAGGAGCTTCTTTACAAGCTGAGAGTCTTTTAAAACGCAGCATGTCTTATGAACGCACCGCAGTAAAGTGGAAGCAGAGTCACTGTAGCGTTCAGAGTGATTTAGGAAGAACAGGCTTGCTGTGAGGGGAGGGGGTGGAGGCATGAGACTGGATATTATTCAGCGCATCATAGACCTCTCCACACAGACGGGTAGGAAAAACTAAGACAACCACAAAGACATAAGAAACCTAAGGGTTTCATAATCCCAATGATCTCTGCTGGTACACAAGCCAAGAGCAGCAAATCTTTTAATTTCATTATAGCGATAATAGAAATAACAGCTTTATTTATTTATTTTCAAAACTGTGATTAAAAACAGATTTTTCTCTGTTAGAATTCAGGAAAATCATTGCTAGGAAGCAAACAGAGTAGCACATGTATGTCTTAACTTTCTTGTACGGCCACAATTACAAATAAATTAGCTGCTAACCGCTCATTTACAAGCTCACCTCGATCATCTGGTGCAGAGGTCCCCAACCCTGGTCCTCAAGGCCACTATCCTGCAGGTCTAAGATGTCTCCCCGCCGCAACACACCTGATTCAGATTAAACGGCTCTCTGACGAGCTCTGCACGAGTCTGCTAATTTGACTCAGGTGTGTTGCAGCAGGGAGACAAATAAGACCTGCAGCATAGTGGGCCTTGAGAACCAGGGTTGGGGACCTCTGATCTAGTGATCTTGAGAAAATAGTTTGTCACCTTGTGATAAACAGTTTCAGCAGATGGTTATCTTGGAAAATAACAAAAGGCCGATTTCTTGAGATTAAAAAATAAATAAATTACATGGCAACGAGCTTTGCAATCTAGAGAATAATGTAATATTTAACCCTCTAAACATCAGAACTGCAAAATTGCTAAGACCGCCAGGCCAGAGAAGTTAAAACTGTTACCACTTTCCACCACTAGATGGCAGACATGCGAACCGTCCATCGGCAATCGACTGCCTCCATCATCGGCAGTCGTTGATATAACTTATTTTCATCCAGAAACATCTGTCTCCTACAGGAAGACTTATGTAGATGTTAGCGCTGCTTCTTTTCCTCAATTAAGAGTAATTTAAAAATTTTTATCATCTGGTTATTTAAGTACACCACTGTTATCCACACCCTGTTGGTGTTTGTCCAGCCATGTTTTATGTGATTTCCTTGATTGACTTTTATACACACAAACTGAATCCTCGAGACAGAAAGGCCTTGAAAGCACTTTTCCTCGTCCAGATGTTGGTGACATCTCTGGGGCCACTGAAGCCTCACAAAGACAGGCTAGGCTGCCCAGGGACTGCAGTCAGAGGGAGAGTTTCATGTGAAAAAGGAGCCAGTTTGTGTGCTTTTCCATGCAGGCTTAGGGGATCAGTGGGGAGGGCGCTTTTATAGACCGTGCGAGAGGTGGTGCGATGGCACTGGATCCATGGCAGCTGTTTCTTTCAATGTTTCATGCTCATAGCCACAGCTGCTCTCCAAATGAGAGTTAATATTACAGGGGGGGCTGTCCACCCTGGGTTGAGCCTTGTCGCATGGTCTGAATGTCAAACTCCACCCAGCAGTGTGACACCGGCTCAAAGGACACACTGTGTATTTTCCCCTCTCTCTTCTGTTGCCCACTCCTCCGTGTTGATGTCTTTCTGCCTCATTGGATCTTTCTCTCCCTACTGGACAAGGGTGAAATCTTTATTTTTCATGGGCATACTGATGTGGGTTGAGTTTTAAATGAAAAATAGATAAGAAAGATGGTTTCTTGTAGCCAGAAGAATTCTTTGTTGGAAGAGGAATTTGACAGGAATGCGTTTCTGAAGACTGTCACATGAAATTAAAAGACTCCACTGAGACATTACGAATGAAATCTGTTTATCACAGCCGCACAAGAACATACACTGTCAATAAATGATCTTTATTGTGAGAACAAATGCATCAGACATCTTTTTAATCAAACTTAAAATGACATCAAAGCATAACAAACAGGATCCCAACCTATGCAGGAAAACCGCCTGGGATTTCAAATCCAATCATTTGGGATATCTGGGCACACCCCGGATTTTTTTACTGGCTGAGGTACGAAGACAGGGACTACCATTGAGGCCCTTTGGGCATGAGAAGGAGGTGGAGAGGAGGAGGAGGTGGTCTGTATGAAAGTTACAGAGCAGATGAGACATTTAGGGGAAGAGGAAGCACGAGGGTCACTGGGCCACAACTGGGACAAATTAAGAATTAGACTCATTTACAAGTGTCTGTGTTAATTTTATCAACTCAATTTATCCGATGAATACAAAACAATAACAAAAACTAGAATCACTCAGAGCACAGACCTTTAGAGTTCTTGTATTTTTCTTTTCTTTTTTGAATTTTTATTTTTTTTTCCAATGATTGTGGGAAATAGTTTTTAAGTAAGAAGCTTTTGAAGGCAAAATTATCTCTCTCTCCCCACGGGCAGGAAAAAACCTACATCACATCCCGGTGGTCACGTGACCATTTGCTGGTGAAACCAAACCCAACATCATACCAGCAAGTGTGAAAACTTGTTCTCAGCGTTTTCTTAATAGTTTTTTAATTAAAAATGATCCATAATTATCCTACAGTGATACTGATCCCATCAGTGTCAAAGCTAGAAAAAGATATGAGGCAAAGCCAGAGGCTGGAGGACTGAAGGAATCTGCCGTCACATCTTAAAGGAGCTGCTAACAAAAAACATTGAGAACTTCACAAACCAACGACGTTTATTATTATTGTAAACAGACATTTCATGATATTTTTTGGCATCTATACAAAAATCATAAGCTTTAAACAGTGATATCATAATACATTTTTTTCTCACCATTAAAAAAAGTGATCTTAACAAATTGTTTAATATTTCAAAAGACTCCAAGGTCGTCAACATTAACATGCTTGATAGCTGCTAGCCAGTTATCACATTTCAGGATTGATTTTAAGGTTTTTTTAGTAGTTTATAAATGTCTTAATGGTCTTGGGCCCTCTTATTTATCGGACTTTCTTTTAAATTACGAAACCTCGCGAACCCTGAGGTCCTCTCTTACCGACCTTTTAGTTGTTTGAGTTTAATGATCACATCTTTCTGGGCTTTTGTGTCTATTTGGTAGTTTGAAGAATGATCTCTCATTATCTGTGGAACAACTATGTTTATAGCAGCCAACAACAACACGACTTTTTCTTAGCATATTTAAAGTAAACTCTACAAACATCAAAGAAAATTCTACGACTATCGACGCTGAACATCCAATGTTGTTACGATTAGCAACCTTTTTGATTTTACCTGTGAAAGACCAGGATGTGACAAAGTTCGCAGGTGTCCTGCGCCTATAAAGAATCGTTTAAAAAAATTCCAGGATCCAGGCGGTGATCCGGATCACCCCAAAAATCTTCCTTATTCCATTTTGGAAAATTTCCTGAATCAAAATCTGTCCATTACTTTTGAATTATGTTGCTAACAGAAAGACTGACAAACATGCACCGCCAAAAACAAAATCGCCTTTGGGGGGCGTAAAAATGAGGACTAAAAACTATGATGTAAGGATCTGACACCTTCACCAATAAATAAAAGCAGGATAAAAGTATTCGACAAAGTTGAGGTCCAGTCTGAGCTAATTTCTTAATTGGGAAGGTGGGACAAGCTGGGAAAAGATCCGACTAGGTCTTTGCGTAGGTTATGGACGAAGGTACAAACATTTGATCTAACGGTAAAAGAAGCTTTGAGTAGTCCTGCCTGTGACTCATTGTCATATCATCAGATAATTAAAAAGGAGGGTAGCAAAACTGGTCAAATATTTCTGTTTATAAACGTGAACAAACAGCCTCAGTTCTTAAACAGTTTACGTGTTGCTATAAAAGAGCTGAAAAAATGCTGGGATTTGTGTGACATGCAAATACCATAAAAAAGTTGTAGAAATAATCCACGTCTATTCTGTTTTCCCAAGGTTCTTGTAAAAAAGGTGGTTCTGCTGCTGTTATAAAGAAAAACTGTAGAGCACCTTACATGAGTTACAATTTCCACAAACTGGCAAATTTACAAATCTGCCCACAAAAGAATATGAAAGTAAACTTAGTAGTCGTTGCATGAACACAACGCAAACACAGCTAGTGCCTACAACACACACACTGCAGTAAACCTGTGTTTCTTCTGTGCTGATCATATCTATAGTGATAGATGTAGGATACCCCTCTATGCTCTGTTGTGTCTCAATGTGACGTCGGCACTAGATCCCTTTGGACTGCCCCCCACACACAGTGGTGGCAGCAATGAGCATGATTTGAAGTGTCCTGTCTGCAGCGGTGCAGCTGCATAAAGGAAACAGCTGCTGAAATATCACAGGCGGCCCCCCCCGTGTCTCCTAATATCTATCACACAAACACAGTGGCCAGTTCAGCCTGCAGAGAGCGGACACAACAAAGACATCTGCAAGATGGCCTCAGACACACAACACCACCGATGGATGCACTGCTGTGATGTGGTGGTTGCTGGGTGAATGACAAGCATGCCGCTGAGATGTGCTCTTCTTCTGGCTTTATTCCACTCCTGCTGCTTTCTTTTTGTGTGAGCTGACATGCAAGAGGGGAAATCATGTTTGTGGTCTTTGCTCCCAACACAAACACGCTTTCCTAATGCTGCATTATCGTCCATCTCAACGATGCTTCTGATATTTCACTTGCTGGTTTCTTTGCTGATATTCTAGACTTTCAGAAGTTAACTTTTTTTTCCTAAATCGTTATTAAACTTTTTTTGCCAAAAGACCTTCACTGTTCAGGCCTTGCAGATTTTATCTAATCCCTTCAATGTATTGAATCTCACAGTTATTTAACACTCAACGCAAAGCTAAGTAACACAACGCAAAGCAAAAGCAACACAAAGCAACGCATCGCAAAGCAACGCATCGCAAAGCAACGCATCGCAAAGCAACGCATCGCAAAGCAACGCATCGCA
>JBAMHW010000012.1:3054505-3064948 GCA_037177495.1 Rhadinocentrus ornatus
GTCACCAGATCTCAGTCCAGTAGAGCAGCTTTGGGATGTGGTGGAACGGGAGATTCTCATCATGGATGCAGCAACTGATGCTGTCATGTCAATATGGAGCAAAACCTCTAAAGAATGTTTCCACCACCTTGTAGAATCTATGGAACCTTAAATTAAGGCAGTTCTGGAGGTAAAAGAGGTCCAACCTGGTACCGACAAGGTGATCGATGAGTGTAGAATCTGATCACATCAGCTCTCTTTCACACACTGAAATGATTCTAATTAGAAACTTCTTCAGTCTCGTGTTGACTGAATAATTATTCCTTTTATTTGTTTCAGTTCCTGATTAAATGCTCCCATTTAGGCTTCTGCAGATTGGATGAATAAGAACCACTAGACGAAAACATAGCTGATAAAAGACTTTTTAAAAGTTCATGCAGATCATTTAGAGAACAGACGAATGAAGTAAACTGCTGATATAATTTCAGCTTTTTGTCTGCGTTAGATAAAAGTACTTAGAGCAAACGAGACCATAAATAGCAGAAATATGTATTAAGAACAAAGGAATGCCTTTACTTTGACCAATTCAAAATCTGAACATCATTTTTGAGTCCATACTCCAGGTCCATCCCACCTCCTCCATGAGCTCCCGCAGAAAACTCTGCACTGGTGACCACACATTGCATTTCCCCCACACACACACACACACACTGTTGCATAAATATGGACAAGCACATCCTTTTTTATTCATCTTTACTTTTATCTTGTTTCTGTTCAGACTGATGGATTTTCTCCAACAATGAAGTTACATTTAAAATTAAAATTTATTTCTGTTTTTTATTTTTATTTAAAGTTACAAATTTACCATAAATGTTTTTACCCGTGAGGTGGTGCAGGTCGGTAACCTCGCCTGCTTCTCAGCAGCGTTGGGATCGGGTCACAATTTACTCCGACTTCCTGTTTCTGCCTAGAAACTTAAACGTTTCTTCATTTTAACACATAAATCAGGATCTTGATGAGAACATGTAAATGTGGGGGCGTCTGTATCTTCACACACACATGCAGAAACACACCTCAGCTGGCATCTTGTCACAGCAAGCAAATGTGGACAAAGCAGAAGCTGTGTGAGCGCATATTTTTCACTAAATGTAAGACCTCATTTTTGGGGCGTTGAAGAGCTCGAAGGGGTTGTGTGTTTGTGTGTAGAAGTGTGTGTGTATGTGTGTGTGGTGCCTCCGGTAACTGACTTCATAGGGGAGATGCTACACACTGTCCAGTTATCTGTCCACACACACACACAGCATATAATCGTGTTCCCTGTCGGGCCCTATAAATCTGCAAGGGCCCAATTAAAGATCCCCTTTAGCGCGTCCACCCCTACCAGCACACACACGTGTTAAAAACAGACACACAGAGGAGAAAAAGACAAAAAAAAACACACTGTCTACTTTTGGTTATTTGTATAATTGACACAAGAGCTTGCAGAGTAAAACAATCACAGAAGAACAGTGTAAAACAGAATATTTTTTCTTTTTGTATTTCAGTTTGAAACGTGCAGATTTGTGCGGCTCAAACTGGGACTTTAAGGTGCTACATGGACATTATCAAGAGCTACAATCTTAAATCGGACAAGGTGACAAATTAAAAAAAGTTTTGCACATGAAATGAACAGATGGGAGTGCAAAAGCAGGAAAACATGCAAATCTGTGAGACTAAAACTGAGCAGAAATGTTGATAAAAAAATCTAAAATACAATCAAAATGTGAAAAATTGCTCAAAAACTTAAGTCGTATCTGAAAAAAGGTGGAAAAATACTAATTACATAACTTTTTTTTATGAAAGCCAAAAAGTCTTTTATTTTTTTTTTAAGAAGAAAAAGTACAACATGTGTTAAAATAACCTGCCATGGTGTGCGTTGCTGTGTGGAGGAGCGGTGTGGAAACTCCTTTGCTCCTGCTAGCCACACAAAGACGAGGTAAAATTTCACCTGACGTCATGTTAAATGTCAAACCTGCAAAATATGATGCAAGAGGCTCAAAGTGTTGAAGGCGGACAGAAGCACCAGCGCCCCCTGAGGATTGGATTTGTGGAATTCTTCATCCTTCCGATCAGGAAACAAAGGAATAATAATTAGACCGGTGAGTTTGCTCGCCGCTCCGAATGCAAGGCGCGCGCCCACGTCCCCCCTCAAACTTGATGGTTGTTGAACTTATTTTTAGTGTCATTTGATAAGCTTCCCTGCTTGCACAGAGACATCCCACTGACCCAGCCACTGGTCATTGTCTATACCGCTTCCCGTCAAAGCCGGCACGCTTTGTCAGGTTTCGACTCGAATATCCATTTTGCATCTGAAGTACGGTATCCGAAGTGACTGGATCATTCGAGCCTTTTTCTTCAGCTGCTGCCCCCTTTTCCTCCCCCACAGTGTTTCCACTCACACTAACATCATTTGGGATTGGCGTCATGACAGCGCGCTTGAGAAGTCCACAATATATAGAAATACATATCCCCTGCTTTTTGGGATTTAGGTGGAGGGAGAAGAGGGGGGTTGGACATAATTTCTGGAAATGAACAATACTTATCCGTCCGTCGCATCCGTTGCTTTGGGTTTGCGTTGTGGACATGGTGCACCGTCACCATGGCGCACTGTCCTCTTTTTTTTATTCTGGTGAATAACGCAGTAATAGGCCATTCAAAGTCAAAAGGCATAAAAAAGAGACAGCCAAGTCTTCACAGGCTGCTGCTTGCTGCTGCCTTTAATTATTTTAATTAAACTTGGATATTCTGGTGCTGAGCGAAGCGGCGAGTTGCGACGCAGGCCAGGAGCCCTCGGAGGATTGAGGCGGACACCTCGAAGGGTTGAGGTTGGATCTGTAGCTCAAGTCTTATCTGATAGGCCTGTTTATCGGCCATGATGTGCTACGCCTTAGTGAGCAGAGAGCAGACTGGTCTGGAAAACAGGGGCAAAAAACACCAAGCGCCATGTCAAGGTCTTGAAGGCATCAATCCCTCAAACGTAGCTGGGGTTCGCCCTGGTCAGGAGGCTGTCCTGCGGTCGGATAACGCTCTATTAATTTCCTTGTCCCGAGTGCATAATGAAAGGAAGGTGTCTTCAAAAAAGAGGGAAAAAAAAACAAAAAAAAGAACTAAAGGGCAAAGTCTTGGTGCCTTCCAGTTCCTTGGGGCATCCTGTCTACAATTTGTCATGCGTGTGCACTTCTCAGTGATAAAAATGACAGGAGAAGCCAGTCAAAGGCGGCCGCCAGGCATCCGGCCCTGCCGAAGTTGGAGAGGAGTCCTGATGAGACATTGCCAAAAGGCAACGGACTTCTGCACTTGTGAGGCCCACTGGGATTATTCCCACTTCCATGCCAACGGCAAACAGCCTCTTTCCCATGTCTTTTTTTTTTAAAGATAGCTTCCATCTGTGTCCATGGAATTAGGTTTCTCACAGAAGGCACAATATGGTCAGAATATGTTAAGCCTTCGGTGCGCACGAGAAGCTAACCGACTCTGAGTGCCGTGTTCCGGGGACTTTTTGGTTGTTTTAAAGAAAAAAAACAACAACAAAACAAAGCAGGAAAAACATTTGGTTTCATACACAGGAAGTAAATAAGTTAATGATTAAAAATCTGAATGTGGGCCCGTGATGTGAAAGACGAAGAGGAGAGAAGAGGAGGGGAAACGAAGCCGGGTGAACGGATAGTGGTTACACATCTTTACACAACAACCCTGAAACTGTCCTCTCGTCCACGGTGGTCGGCACACGTTCGTCTCCACGCAGCAGTTTTTCCTCCTCTACTGATGCTGCACGCGGCTGAAATTAATACACCGGCCCTGAAACACACAGAGAGAGAGAGAGAGAGAGAGAGAGAGAGAGAGAGAGAGAGAGAGGGCGTTAAAACTTCTGCAGTTCAGTTCTGGTTCAGATTTAACTGTCAACTTATTTAAATTTGCTGATGTGAAATAAATGATGTGAAATGGCTTATTCTAATAGAAAAAACATCACATAAATGATAACAATATTTTTTTTATTATCTTTTTAAATACACACACACACACACACACACACACACACACACATATATATATATATTTAAATTTCTGCAGTTAATTTATATTTTATTTGTAACTGTTGCTGTTCTTAATTGTTGCTTATGCTAAAGAAATATTGTTCACACTAATAGTTAAAAAAGGAATAATAATGAAGTTTTAATAGGATTTTATTAAATTCTATCTATGAATGTGCGTTTTTTTTATAATAGTATAAATTAAAGATATAAAAGCGGCATATACATTAAATAAAGTAAATTAAATAAATATTTTCTGTGACTGTTTATTTTTTAATTGTTGTCCAGAGTGTAAAAGGGAAAAATGAACAACATTAACAGTGAACAAATGGAACATTTAAATAATTAATCACACAGATTTCTGATAAATTGATGGATTCAGGAAATAAATTCCACATTCAGCTGTTTTTTTTTTTCCAGTCTGAGAATCTATGAAAATAGAAAACTCAGAGGCCTCGGTTAATTCTTTATTGTGCATGTTCTCAGCTCATGCATGTGTGTGTGTGTGTGTGTGTGTGTGTGAGCCTCCCTTTCCAGCAGCAGCCTGTTCATCAACAGTAGGCCGACTGGCACCAAGAGGGAGCCCTCGCACAGCGAATCCTCAGTCGGCAGCTCACTCAGCACACACACAAACACACACAGCTCAGAGCTCCTTCTCCTGCTGATGGTGCATGCTCCGACTCACTGTGATGTGAGGAAGAATCTAACAACTCTGATCTGAGGATCAGGACCTGCGCTGGAACCACTGAGGAAGAGTTCACCCGAAGTAGACAAGAACTCCTCAGATTATTCTGTTGTGAAGTAGGAGGATAATGTGGTGCAAATACAGCGTGGGATGGGTGGAAAGCCCCCCAACATAAACTCAAACGCTTTGAGTTGTGTTTCTGTGCAGGGCTTCAACATGCAACATGGAGAACATACCCACAGCTAGTCTCCACAGCTTAAAAAACAAACAAATTAGGTGAAGGCTGAGCATTCTGGGTAACAAGAGTTTGGTCGGGTGTTTTGACTCTTCTGTTTTCTACATTTTGAAATTTTTCTTAGATCTTAGTTCGGATCTCAAATCATTGACAACATTATGTCAAATAGCTTCAACTTTTATATGACGGGTTTTTCATGGGCACTGTAAAAAGAGAATAGTTGAATTAATTTAAGTGATTGAATTAAGTTTCTTCAGCTTCAGTTTTAAGGCAGACTTTCTCAAATAATTTAGTTTCCTACAAGAAACCAAATATTTAATTTATCCCAAAGTAAGTTGACATTCACATTACATTTGTTAGAATGACATTTAAATAAAGATTTAAACTGCATTTTTTTGTTAGTGTATTTGACAGGGACAGTGGACATTATTGAACATCTATAAAAACGGATGTAAACATGCCAGATTAAAGCTAAAAAGCTAACTTGCAACCATATTCCCAAGGCCGGTATAACTCCACTTTATATTTCGGTATTTTACTGCAGTAAGTCCTGCGATGGACTGGTGACCTGTCCAGGGTGTACCCTGCCTTTCATCTGAAACACTGCTGGGATAGGCTCCAGCTCACCCAGCGACCCCTAATAGGAACAAGCGGTACAGATCATGATGACATGACAAGAAGAATTGAGACAAAATAGTGTTATATGTTATTCCGGCTACTGGAATAACTCAATCACCGTTGCTAGGTGGCGGTGGGTTTCTCTGCCTGTTGTGTCCTAACAAATAAATTAGTTCTAAAAAAGAAAGAAGCAGGATGAAGTGATTACTTAGTCCTTCACACTCATGGTGCAAACCTTATCATCCCAGCATGGTCTGAATGTAAACATAACAGGCAGTAAAGCACATAAAATCGTAGGGTAGCAACTATCAAGGGTCCATTTCCTGCTAATTATGCATTTCCCAGAAGTCTTTGCAGCCTTTGCAGAACTGCAACTAGATGATACGAGTCGATCTGACTGTGGAATTCAACTAACTTAATAAATGAACCTGGATAAACTTGATTCGAATAGAAGCAACTCATTTCAGTTGGTTCAACTTTCTCTTGATTTTAAGTTAACTGACTCAGTAAGTTTTTATTAAAGTCATGCAGCATCAGTTGTTTTTATCCAATCAGTGCAGGTTTGGATTCCTGCAGAAAAATCCGCCTGCAGGAGCTGGTTAACCGACCGTGTCTATGATTTAGACTCCAAACGTGGTTTCAGATCTAAAGGCTGAATTTAAAAAAAGTTGCATCCGGTGCAGAATTTGATTTGAAATGACTTATTTGCTCATCTGATGTGTGCACATATTTGAGCTGCACCTGCTTAATTCCCCTTCCCTAAAAAACACAAAAGCACATTCTTGCACAAACAGCCAAGGTGGAAGCTTCCCATTGAGGTATTATACACCAGCCTGACCAGCATGTTGGCTCCTGAGCCGCCTCCGTCAGCAGCCAGCCCCTCTGCTGCAGGAGCTCTTACAGTATCTGCTCCACAGTCTGGCTCTGGGAGCACAAGTGTGCACGGACCGACTGTGACGAGGGCTTTAGACAAGCTGGAGAATCTTCCATTTCTCATTATTTGGCAAGGCTTGGTGGGTGTCTGGTGGAGGGGTGCATGGTAAGCCCCTCGACGTGTACCCTCTGCATCTAATCTCACACAGTCAACAAATAAGGCACATCAGATGCTGTTTTGGCTGCGGCCATCAGATCGGCTAAGTTCAGTGGATTTTACAGGTTTTACGGTGGGGGGAGGGGATGGCAGGATGGCAGGGGTGGGTGGAGGCGGGAGGAGCGGGGATATCTGGTGCGAGGGGCAAAGCAGGTGCAGCACAATACGGTCAAACCCATTCCAGCTCCCCTGTTCCCCGGCTGAACGGGGGCCTGACTTGGCAGGAAGAGCCGCCTTGTAACCGGGCCATGTTGGAGAGACGGAGGCCCACCTGTGCCACCCGGAGCGGCAGAGCAAAGTCTGAATATGTCAGCACGGAACGTCAGTGGAATCTCATCAGATGGACGGGAGCGTGACTGCAGATAGACGGGTGTGTGAGTCAGGTGCAGAGATGGAGAAGTGAAGCGACAACAGTAGGATACGGAGGGGTTAGAGGCAAGCATGATGATTAATAAGGTTTATTCCAGACACTTCTCCGACTTCCTGCTCAAGCAAATGGAAATATATCGACCAGTGATAGAAAATGAAACTGATTTCCATGAAGTTCAACACGGACCCTGAAGCAACATCCCGCCTGAAACAGGACGTATGATGGGAATGCCAAGTTATGCCCTTTACACTGCATGGAGTTCTCAGTTTATTTCCCCGTTACTTAACTGGCTGTCCATTAAAAGTAAACCAAGTCATGATTATTTATTCCCAGTTTTGTTCCATAAAAGTTTCCCAGCTTGCCGACAGGATCGTCTGTAACTTGGACTGCTGGCTTGTAACTTGAGGCAAAGCTCCATAAGAGAGTCCTGCATGAGTTTTTTAGATTTGGAATGACATCTTGACGGGCGTTGTGGTTGCCATGGTGATGGCTAAAATGTGAATTTTATCTCAGCTGATGAAATCAAAACATTCCTGAATTTCATTTGTTCAGACTCAATCTGCCAGACGTGCTAATAACCATTTATTTACTGCTGCTTTCACCACTTTTTATACACAGGGCAGCCATGTTGGATTTCAAAGAGTCTGAAACCCAACTTTACAGGGAATACCAGCTGACTTTTCCCACTTAGAATTGGAATATTTACAGTGTTTATACCAACTTTTCCATTTTTTAAAACCTGACTGTGGAAAATATGACTGCTTGAAAGGCAGGTTCATTTCACACAACCTCGGGAAACACCGGCTAGCTTGCTGGCTTTCATTATACATGCAAGCATCAGGTTCACAGCTCCAGTCATGTGCATCCGTTTTAAAGCTACATCTGCACACAATCACTCGGTCATCCAGGAAACTATCCACATTGCACACAGTCCCCGTGTGCACCAGAGAAGCTTTTAGTGAGCAGGCTCAACTGAAGGCTGCAACTTGACACGACCCAAAGACAAAAACTAGATTTTCTGTTTGCTGCTGAATCAAATCCAAATCTGATGGTTCACATCTTCAAATTAGACAAAACATTTAGGCAACCTGCAGGGTTTGAGCCTTTAACATCCATATTTTCTTGCTTTCCTTTGTTATTTTGTGGTAAATAACCCAGAAATAATTTATTAGCTAAACAAATCTGCAACTTGTGTCTCTATTTAATCAGAACAAGTTTGCGAAGAGTCTCCATCAGATTTTTTGGGAGAAAAAACAACAACTACTAGGAAATAAACACAGCTGATTGAGTATTAGCTCCTTTCCAAATGTTTGTATTGGCTTGATGTATTAATTGATTATATAGTGTGTCATATTTACAATATCAAAAGCAAAAAAAAAAAAAAAAACTTGCATGGGAGCAGCTTCCACTGAGGTTACAGAACGAATCTCCCATCTGGACTGTAGTGTGAAAACACTTGCAAAGCACGAGAGTTGTAATCCAGTTGCAAGATGCTTATTTTGCAGTGATAAGCTACAGGCTTTGAAAGATTTTATTACCAGAACGGAGTTTTTTCTTTCACATTGGAGCTTTGCAGCCCATACAGTAGCTTAGCTAATCTAGGGTTTACTTACTCCAACAGCAACACTCATCACTCATTAATCTAACACTTGTCTGTTGTTTTGATAAAAATCTCTGAGCTGAGGACTACATTTGCAAAGCGGATACAGCGGTGCATGTTCCGCTCTCTATTAGATGCACGTTTGTCATGTTCTGCTTTGATTCTACTTGAACAGGTGCATGAAAAGTTGTTTTTGTAGTTTGTCAGAGGTGGGGACACCCAGAATAAACTCAGCACTGTATCAGGTCCACCTTACTAGAAGCAGGTTGGAACTCTTTACCTTCAGAACTGCCTTAATTCTTGTGTGATAGATTGAACAAGGTGTTGGAAACATTCCTCAGGGGTTTTGCTCCATGGGCGGCTGTAGCTCAGGAGGAAGAGCAGTTGTTGGGGGGTACAGTGAGAGAGCCCAGACCCACAGCCCCCCATTCCCGAGCCCACGTAGGCCCCCACATACACACCTTTAACCTCACCCACTCTTACTCATCCTGGCACACACACACAAATTCCTTAGTCTCACACACCCACACAAACACAAACCTCTCAGTCTCACCTTTAAACGCACCTTTGCCTACAATCCCCCCAAACCCCCCTCAGCCCCCGTTCAAACCCATACGGCCATACTCTGGGTTCCGGGGCGGCAACCAAACACCAGGGCATGCAACAACCCAACCGGGGGCAGCACACCTAAGCAGACCCAGACCCCCTAGTACTGACCGACCCCTCCACCCTCACTCAGTCTCACCGGCACATTTTTATCTAAAACACACAAACTACTAGTTTCCTCCTTCTCAGGTGAAGCATAAACAAACGCAATAAGAGAGACGGTGCTAGCGACAGAAAAGCCGATCAGCTGATCACTGACAGCAGTTATGATTACCAATAGGAGAGGGAGGGGGTGGGGAGGCTTCCGCGGTGCGCTGCAGTAAACAGAAAACGACCGGAGCAGTGACATTTGTGCAAAACTACCTTTTTTTTTTTATGCAGAAGAAGTGCGGGTGTTAAACCCTATAACCAGGAAAAGTGTGGATGATAAAACGTCCTCATCCCCCACGAGTGTGACGCTCTCAAATCCATGCATAGAGCCAGGCGACGTTTTCCACCCTGCCTGTAGACACCTGAATGTCACGCAGTCATGATGACGGATGCTGCTCATGCGTTTAATGCATTAAAATTTTAAACAAAGTAATTACATAAATTAGTTACCACTGCTGAAGCTGTTTGACAGCCTTACTTTGTTTTCTATCCGGAGTAGTTTTTTTTATCACAGCATTTCTAGCTCTGATTCTGGGGAAACACTGTATTGTTCTGGCATTTCAGAAATGCATGTAGATGTGTCAAATCAGATTGTTACAGTAATCTGATTACTCCCAGATAACGGATTTTGATTGTTGAGTAAATGCCACCAGTGTTTTTTTTAAAAAAAAGTTATTGGAGAATAGCTTTAATATTCAAGAAAAATAGGTGATGTTACGCAATTGGCCTTAAATTGAATCGGAATTTAATTGATTCAGGAAATTAGTGATGATACCCAGCCCTAGTTCAGACTCTTGTAAAGAATCCGATATAGGCCACTATTGCCTGCAACTTGATTATTACTAGGGCTGCACAATATATCGAAAATTTACCTTCATGGCATTACTAGCCTTTATTGTGTGTTGTGGCGCTGCCTTTACCCTAATTACCTCATATCTGCTGACAAGGACGGCGCTGTGGATGTCTGGACTGACTAGACGGTGGTCCACCGTTCTGATGAGGACATCTTATCTGGCGTTATCAAAGTTATTCTGTTTTTC
>JBAMHW010000012.1:3065383-3082032 GCA_037177495.1 Rhadinocentrus ornatus
TTTTGACAATAAACACTGGAATATAAAACAAATCTCCTTATAATTGATCAAAAGTTGGTAAAGAAACATCTTTAAACGTTTACAAAGGCTGTCAAGTTTCCATTTTATTTCTAGTCTTTAGGCTAAAGGACACCATAGTACATTATTGTGTTGCTGACCAAATAATTTTTTATTAAGAAGAAGAGTTACAAGAATGTAGCGTTAGCTAAAACACGCTACTAGCGTTATTATAGCTCAAGCTATAAAGTTCAGCAGACTAAGTGCCTGAGAGTTTTGCCAGTACAGCTCCATGTGGGGAAACATCAAAGCAGCAGCTTTATTTATTTTATTTATTTTAGGTCACATCGTCATCGCAAGTTTGAGCAGTGTTATCGCATTTCACATCTTTTACTGATATCCTGCAGCCCTAATTATTACGACTCAACTCGTCAAGGGTTTGATGTGTTTAAGAATTTGGGAGAAAATTTGGATCTGATATCAGAGAGGAAAACAGTCTGACTCTTGATTAATCTTTTCTTTGGTTTAAATCATTGTTGAAACTCAACAAGGATTAAACTGAAGCAAAAGAAAACAATCATTTTGCTGAACAACTGCAAAGTTAACAGCCCTGCAGTGTGATGGAAGCACCAGACTTTCACAAGTCAAGAAAAAAACCAACTCCACGCAGTGTCATGGTCCCCTCCAAGTCCATGACTGTCAGGCCTCAGCCACCAGACATGTGTTCTGTTTTACGCAGAGTCCTCTGCCACATATTGAACACATTAAAAGTTCAAGTTGGAGTTAGAAGCACAGCTGCACAGGGACAGAGGAGAGAGCCAGAGTGTGAGCAATCCTCCCTCCACGAGGCTGCTGGCCCTCTTCACGCAGCCCCTCGTCCACACACACGCACTGCCCACACAGAGCTGCCATCTGGCCTGCTGGGAAATCAGAGCCACCTGAGACTCGGCCAAATACATGATGCTCGCTGACAACTTGAGTATTTCTACGGATTGTAAAGAGATGAATAAAGATTATACAAGCACATAAGGTACACTAAAGGGAGAGAAAAAAAACTGTAACTTCACTACTGTGAAGTTTAGCAGGAAAATGCTGGAAAACAAGATCCGATTCTGTTTTCAGTTCCAAAAGAGAGAATAGTTTCCATCTGCACTTCACTTCCAGCTATATACAGTAAACACACCAGTGCAATGGGTTATAAAACAAGTACAGGAAGTACTGGTTTAAGCTTAAAGTATTTGAAATGGAACAACTTAAACAAAATAATGCTGCTGGAATAGCTTTCTCTCAGATATTTAAATCTGGTTGCAAGGATTTAATCCCATTCAGGCTGATGAAGAGTGCTAAGGTCCTGGATGGGGTTTGAGGTCCTGTGCAGACCTTTGATGTGCTCCTGTGTTTGTCATTTAGACCAACCCAGAGAGCTACTGTACAAGTACGGTATTCTTCAAAAACCATAGATCTATATTCTTACTGGAGCTGGGAGCTGCTGCCGTGTGGAAAACAAACCAAAGGAGGGTTTTTCCTGTTTGTTTGACTCTGTGAAGGCAGTTAGGGTCTGAGTGCAGCTATAAAAACGTGCTGCAGGACAGTTTGGAGGGTGCTTTTATTAATTTTGTAATGACACAATCTGTCAGATTTCTCTGAGAAGCAGATTGCACGCTGAATAAACTGTAGTGTTTAATCTGACTGCTGCAGTTCAGACTCATGCTGCGTTTACAGTGATATTAAATTTATAATATTAACAATTTCTTTAGTAAATATGTTTCCTTACACACTAAAGACTTTATTAACTCCAGGGGAAATTTCAATGTGGTAGTTTTCTTTCTGTTTAGTGTAGTCATGCATAATTTCTGATCTTTGATGGAAGAAGCCAGCAGGTTTCCCTTTAACTTCTTAATTATAATAAATATGATATGATGGGATCGGATTTAGTACCACATATGAAAGTGTCTTTAGTTTGATTTGAGAAAATAGGATATGTGATGTGGGCCACATGGGCAAAACTGTCTGAAGTGTGAACACAGCCTTGAACTAAGCTAAATTCAGATGGAAAGGGTCAGATTTTGGTGAAAACATCATGAAAACATGAATCCATCCTGCCTTGGATCAATAGTATCTCCTAACCCTTCAAGCTGACCATGTCCATCCCTTTATGACCACAGTGTAGCATCTTCTCATGCTACTTCCAGCAGGATAATGCACCATGTCACAAAGCTCAGATCATCTCCAGCTGCTCTCTAGAACATGACCATGAGTTCACTGGACCCCAACGGCCTCCACGGTCACCAGATCTCAGTCCAGCAGAGCAGCTTTGGGATGTGGTGGAACGGGAGATTCTCATCATGGATGCAGCAATTGTGTGATGCTGTCGTGTCATTATGGAGCAAAACCTCTGAGGAAGGTTTCCAACACTGTGTTCCATCTATCACACCAAGAAGTAATGCACTTCTGGAGGAAAGAAGTCCATCTGCACTAGCACGGAGGACGTGATAAAATGGCCGGTAAGAGTATAATTCACTTAAAGGAAACACTGAATGAAAGGAATGAAAATGCATTAAAAAATATATTTATATTATTATATAGTTTTCTAATAATTAAATAATGTAAAAATAAGTAACATGTGGCACTGAATCTATCACTGAAACTTGGGCCAAACGTCCAGTTTTCACCAAAAACTAAAATCAAGAAGATAATCAGCACTTGGATCAGGTAATATCACTCCATTGCCTGACTTAAAGCAATATAATTCTAAAATAAATACATACACACCCATGCACACTTGATTTCTACTATAATCACATGTTATGACCAAGTAGAGGTGTGAGATGTAAGTTCTGATCTTCTGGTCTTTGAACCAACATGCAATTTCACATTAAAATCTGGCTAACTAGGGGCTTTGTGCAGTTTTTATGCAGACATGGGGGTGTGTCAGGATGTAGCTCTTTTAATTGGTATGTTCTCTTGAAATGTTCTTTATTCTGTGACTGGCATAAAAAAATGAAAAAATGTTGCTTTAATAGACACATTTACCTTATATGTTGTGCAGCTCTACACTTGATGTAAAGATCCATTAAACACACATTATGGCTTCCATCTGCAACCATATTAAAAGGTATCTGCAATGCAAAGGTCTGTGCTGCAAACGCTACTTCAGTCAGTCGTCACCGTCAAAACAAAGCGGCGCCAAAATGGATCAAATAAAAATCCGGCATCTTCACAAACAGCATATTTACAAACAGCAACATGAATGTAGAGCCTGTCTGCAGATAGCCTGGTGGATGCTGGGTAATCAGGCTCTGATGCCTACTTGACTAACCCTGGGAGCAGAGAGGGAGTGAGTGACAGCTTGCAGTAAAAAGTTAGGCGAGCAGGCAGCAGCATATGATCTGCAGACGGTCAGAGACTCGCTGGCTCCCGTTTACTGCAGAAAAAACAAGATTTTACAAGAAAAGACAAACTGAAGGCAAAGAAAGAGGTTAAATTCTTCGGCGCATATCATCTTCATGATTTCAGCTTTTTACTTTTCCTCCCTTTCTATATATTGCTGCATAAGGTGAAAAATACATAAAATGAAAAGAGAGAAGAATATATGTCAGATAATGTTTGGCTTTAATAAAAGAAGCTAAGAAATATTTTGTATTTAAACCCAATTTAAGAAGCTTTATTTACAAAAGCACACAAGATTCAAAGAAATTATAATCACTAGTGACATTGGAATTTTGGTGGAAAATATGTTTAACTCTTCCCATTAAAAGCTAAGACCAGATGTAACTATGGTAACAGGTGACGGGTCCGTGCAGCAGGTTAGCAGCTGAGTATATAACGTGGAAGTCATGCTGTTGTCGTTTGTCTTGCTGAAATCAGCAAAATCTTCTCTGTAAGGACGTCCACGATTTCTAGAGAGTTACACTAGAGCAGTGGTTCCCAAACTGGGGTCCCTAGGTGGTCCCCCAAAATAGCACAATGGGTCCCTGAGGCTTTGACTATTTGGATCCAGTGTGATTCAAATAGGAACCACTGGACTAGAGGACAATGCTGTGGCCTCTGAGGGCCTAATATACCTGCCACTCAATACTTTTTGTTTTCAGCTTAGTCCCAGGCATTCAGAGATTTCTCCCTATTCTCCACATTTCTTATTGATACCTTCATAAACCTCAACTTTCTGACAAACTCTTAAACTATTTGTTCAGACAGTTGACAGAACCCATCTCAGTGTTTACTTCTGAAGAGCTGGAAAGCTGGCTACACCCCCATCTGCAGGATTACTGTAGCTTCAGACATTAGGATACATGTCTGCGCTGCATTTGAGTTCATCTTATTCTAAAATACTACTGACATTGTTTGGTCTGAGCGTACTAGTTGTACGTAACATCCACTCCTTCTGAACATGCAGAAATCAGAAAAAAGGAAATGCAGTTCAGCCTCTTCACCAGGAAGAACCGACTGGTCAGCAGGTTCTGTTACCTGTTCACTCATGCAGGCACTCATTGTGCAAAACAGAAGCAGCTACAAGTCTAAAATGTAAATGACGAAACACCTTTTGAGTCTGCATCATGGTTCTGTTGTTGCAGGGATAAGTGGCATTTGAAGCTGGTACATGGAAGCAGCAGGACTGTAGGTGCAGCTGTTTCCTGCCTGGGCCTCCTGCTTGCCTCCACTCCCCCACCACCACCATCCTCTCTGGTTTTGTCAGAGTAAGTGCACATCATTGGCAGCTAAAAGCTCTGGGCACGGTCCCTCTGGTTGTTCCAGAGAAATGCCAATCGTTTTGGCGTCAATGGGGCCCTCACAGACGGCGCATGAAGGCACAGATGGCACTAATGGACGAGCAGAATCCAACCGAGGGACCGGGACAGAGCCACACTGGAGCGTCGTCCAAATAACTGTAGTGTGAATGTGCTGCATGGCCAACGTGCTGCTCTGCTCTAGCGGGGCCAGTGCCACGACAATGCGGCATAAAGAATTTAAAATGATAAAATAATCATAGGAGAGGAAGACTGTGGGAGGATCAGCGCCGGAGCAGCGCCAGCAGGATCAGACAGACGAGACATTGTTCTTTGCTAATATGCGTCGAAGTGATTTCAACAGGACTCGTCCAAGTCAACCCATTCCAGTCAGACAACAGGGTTTACAGCTAATGGACTGTCTGAAACGCCGCCTGTCAAGGAAGAGGCAGTTTATAGACTGCATCTTTCCCCTGCTCCCCCGTGTGAGCCAGCACATCGCCTGTTTTACAACCTGTGAGGCGACCCTTCATTTAGACCAAAGCGGCATTCACAAAAACACTCTTCATAAGGGGGTACTGCTGAACCGATGCTTGTAGGAAGAGCTAATCACTGTTTAACCTGAAAATACGTTTAATTACTTTTACCATATTTACTTATAAAGCCTTCTGCAATTCATTCAAAGTGAATTAAACATAAAGGCGAGCAGATCTGAAGGTCTACATCCACAATTTTAGGGTGAAATCTGGGAATAGAGAATATTGCCGTGTGTGCATGAGATTAATTAGAATTAACCTGCAACAGCTATATATATATATATATATATATATATATATACAAAGAACTATTAGGCTCCGATAAAGAACATAAAAAAAAGAAAAAAAAAGAGAAGGCCAGCTCTGCAGTGGACACACAGCTGTTTTGTGTCCCAAAAGCTCAGACAACATGTGCAACATTTCTGAGCAGGGACTCCAAACACAACCCAAAAATAAACAGGAGGCCATTTGTTAATTTCCCTTCTGGGTGCCACAGTGTATCAGCATCCACACAGAGCCAGTGGGCTCATCTGTACTTTTAAATTACGCGTCATCGCCACAACTGTCCTCCCAGAGAGGCCAGCAGAGACGCTACAAACACTCAGAACTGCAGTAAAAACATAAGCTTGCATCGTATCTGCAGGCCACGGCCCTTTCAACAAGCATCTTCTTAATGCACCGCCCGATAATACTTCCTTTCTTTGTGCTGATGGAAATGAAGGTTGCTGGTGCTTACACTTCAGGGTTTTTACACAGTGAAAGTCAAAAGCCGCTGATAATCACAATCAAAATACGAATTAACTGTATCCGTGAGGACGATGTGTCACGTAGAAGCCATTTCAAATCCTGCTAACAATGTGACGTGAACAAGCGAATAAATAAGCATCTTTTATAGAATCAGACTAAAACTGCTGCAGTCTGAGTTTAAAAATACAAGTTTCCTCTAACCTGTCTTTTCTTGCTGCTGCAGAGTGAATGCAGGGAAATATGGTCGCATGTCCTCACTAGCACATCTCCAGGCTCAGAAATCTCCAGGTTTCTGAATCAATAATGATCGTAATCGAATCAACGCAGCCACGTTGAGCTGTTAGTTCCACTCATGTTTCCCCTGAGAAACTAAACCAAAGTACGTATTGATTTAGTAAAATAGTTCAAACATTTGTTTAATGTAAATTCCTTTGATCCCAGCTGTCAGTGCCTCCATTTTCTGATTTTTATTATTACTTAATTGTATTTAACATTTTTATTTTAAAATAAATAAATACATTTTTATAAATCTTTTAATTTTTTTTAACTAAAAGTGTAAAATATCTTTGGTTTTAATAAGAATTCCTTCAATAAATCTGCAAGTGTTTTAAAAATATCTTAAAAAATCTTTTGTAAACAAACACTGTAAATGCTTTGATAGAAGGTGATTTATGTTTTTCCTTTTGGTGTCTTTGATGGTCCTGAATTTCTCTCTTTTAATAATTGAACAGCTTTTTTTTGCTGTGAGTAAATGTGTGTGTTACTGCGCTGTTCCCTGCATGGTTCCCCCTTTTCCCCCTCCACCAGCGGCATGCTGGACGGGGTCACATGCGATCTGCTCTGAGCAGAGATGCAGGCCATGCGACAGCGAGCGCCAGTAATTGGAGTGAACTGTCAAGACGGGGCGGTGTGTTTGTGTGTGTGCTGTGCACGTGCCAGGGCGGCTCCCGCCCCCTCCTGCAGGGTGCCACATATTAAAAGTCCCTGATGAGACTAATGCAGGAGGAAATGGATTTGGCACCGCGCCCTGTGAGAGGTGGAAGGGCAGGCTGGTCTGGGTCGACCCGCAGCAGAGCTCTATGTGAAAGATGAAACGGGTTTATGCCGGTTTCACTTTGATTCGCAGTGAATATTCATGTATCTGCTCTGAAAACAACTAAAAGTGATTCCCAATTCAACATAATCAACCTCTAATGTTTGTGTCGCTGTTCCTTCACAGCCCTCCTTCCTCTTCCTCTTTAAGAGTTAATCAACAAATGAGAAGATGCAGGTCTGCAGCTGATGACGCGCCCACGCGAGCTGCCAAAGCACATGCGACGCTCTCCTGCAGTTGACATGATTAACTGCAATTACAACAAAGGTAAAACAAAAGCACTGATGGGACATGGAGCCTAATCACAGACACAAAGGAGATAATTGTGCAGTGGGTTGATGAATTCATTATTATTATGTTCTCTGACAATTTGCCTTGTTAGTGTTCGGCTCTGACAGACAGAAAACTTCCTTCTTCAGCATTTCAAGTGTTTCCTAACAAACATTTTAGCATCACTGTCCTTGTTCTACAATAAACTAATGTTTGGTGGTGTTTTTCAACCTAAAATATGCATAATCTTTTGGATGAGTGGATGTTAAGAAGGTAAAATTTGCATGAATATTAACCTACAAGTGAGATTTGAATAAAATCTGTTTTTAACAAAGGCTGGTTGGTGTTTTTGACTCGACTCTGTTCTTCTTTGCTGCCTTTTCCAAAGCTGTTCTGCTTGTTAAGCAGAGCTAGAGGCGGATTTACACTGAAGCTTCACGAGAAAATAATTCACAACCAAAACCTTTCTTCTTGTTCAAAGTTAAATGTGATTTTACAGCAAAAACTCCAGCTCTAAATCTCACCTGGAGAAAAGTTGTTATTTACGAGGCCGTAAACTAACAGGGTGGAAACAGGAGCGAGCGGCGGCCTGCTCCGGCGGGCAGGAAAAGCTCGGTGATAAAGCATCTTGTTAGCTCTACTGAGGAAAATATGCTTATCGTGCCGCATGTTAATACAAGCAGTAAATAATGTGATCATCGGCCAGTGATGCTGGAAGTATAACAGCATGACGGAGCCTGAAGCTACGCTGACTGCAGGGAGGCGTTTGTGTGTCTGCTTCTCTGTTTTTTCCCTTCGTTCTGAACTGGAACTGCAAACTGTGAGAACTGGGTTAATGTGACCTGAGCACAAAAGACATGAACAACAACACACACACAGGGGTAGACCAACAACAGGCCTCTTTTTTACCTCCCACACACACACACACAACTCACACCACCTCACAGGGAAAGTGAAGTGAATAAAAATCATGATGAGACATGATGAGAATCAAAAGCACAGATGTTAAAAAGGCTCAAATATTCCCGAAGTTTTATTTTTTGCCCAAATTTTCATCATCAAGTATGCATTATTAAGATTTATACGTTATTAATTGTTATTGTGAGCTTGCCTCATTAATGAAAAAGAATGAAAATCAATGTACATTTTTGCTTTTACACAAAATTTATCAAAGTAATTTACCAATTAAATACCAAAGGGAATAATAAGATGGTAAAAATATCGCATTACAGTAAATGTCTTAAGTGGAAGTATGACAAAATACAAACAGTTTTTACTGGAACGTTGAGATCTTTGCACCAGCTTTGACTGACAGCACACTTCCTGTCTCACTGAGGGTGTCTGTATGTTTAACTTCAGGCTGAGGGGACGTTTTCCCACCAATTAACTCAGCACAATAAGTAAGAAAATCAGTGTGTGATGGATTTTTTATTTGTTGTAATAATGATTCTTGAAAATAAATCTCACACCACTGGAAAGCTGGTTAATTTCCTGTTTAAATGGGGGCACATTTACAAGGAAAATGCATTTGTGGATGGTTTGTCAACATGCTACTTCACAAACTTAAATCATCTAATCCAATAAACACCAGAATCTGCTGGGTTTTTTATGGGGCAAAGCCCACATACTCCACTCTTCTGCTCATCTAGCAAATGAATTTTACTTCAAACTTGGGGAAATAAACAAGGTTTACTAAACAGTTTTCTGTACTTGTTGTGCTAAGCTAGGTTACAGTAAACGAAGGCTCCGAACTGAAACAGGGGCTCATGTCATGCTGTCTTTTAAAATGTTCAGTCAGAAAAGCTTTTCTGTGTTTTACAAACTAATGTGACTTATTTCCTGAAGATTAGACTCTGGAAGACAAATTTCTGAGCTTAGTTTCTTTAACTTGCAATAGAAAGCTTGGAGCAGAGTTTGCATGTTTAAGTGTCTCTAGATGACGTCTTCTGAACAAATCAATAATCTCTTATCGTGTCAAAGACTCTGCATTTGAACCAACACTTGGGACAAAAGTTGAGTTTGGACTAGAAAATAAAAAAAGCATTCATCCAAACTCTGTTAACTAATCCATCCCTGAACTTCCCACGTTTTCATACTGCAGTGTAGCACAGTTTGGTCATCTCCTGTATGGTCCCCTGTTTTTCCAACTTTCCCAACTTCGTGGCAACTGTTGTAATTTTTATCCATGCTTCAACCTCCAAATAATTGAGTTAAATAAATGCTGTCTTACACTCAGCTGCTTTCAAATCCCACCAGTTCTTAAATTACACAAAATGAAATAAAGGAAAGGGAAAAAAATGAACAGATTGGAGGAGTTCTTTTTGGATTTAAGAAGAAAAAAACCATTTACTGTCTTCTCTCAGTATTAAGTCATTGTTCACTGCTCAGCACGTCCACTATCCCGACACACTATCCTCCCATCTTCTTGGCTTATGGAGCCTTTCTCACTTGATTCTGAGAGCTGCTGAGTCACCTCGCTGCCGCCGGGGTGAGACTAAGCCTTCGTCGTTCTATCAGCTAACTCTAACACTCCAAAGACTTGAACACAAAGTATCATATGACGTATCATCATATCATCTGTGATGGTGGACAGTACACTCTTTAAAATCTCAACTATTGTACTGTAGCATGCTTTCAAATGTATCCTGCTTTTCAATAAACACGAGAAAATCTGCAGATACTCAGGTCCTGAGTTTGTTCACAGCGGAAAGAATGCTGCAGAAATCGTAGTGAGGTTGGTTGATTAGGCTCCTGGTGTATTAAAATAATATCCATACCGACTATCAGCAGTACTTATGAGTGAGGGGAAAGCAACTTACAGTTGAGGAGAAACTAATACGGAGCTCATGTTTCCATGCGGGCTAACAACAGTTAGCTGGCAGGGTAAACTCTGCACTTTCACCTGCAGGCCTGATAGAAAATGTCTGGAAATTTTCAAGGTTGATTGTAGAAAACCCTTCAGATTTAACTCAGGATGAACCTTTTTTGGGGCTTCCTTTCTATCTCATGCTCTGATTTCAGTCTGCTCTAACCAGCGAACAATCAAACAGGTGCCAGAAACTTATCAGAAACCTTCAAGAACTTTATTTTCATTTCTACGGTACGAGCTCTAAACTGATGCACATCTTTATGATTACTCTGATGTGCACTTTTACATTAAAAATGGCATTGTTTGGTTGGAAAAAGTCCATGATGTAGAATGGTCATCCACTAATCAAATGGCATCTCTAATCCAGATGTGGATGCATCTCTGCACAATTTAATGAACCCTACATTAGCATTGGTATGTATAACAGGGGAAAAACTCTCAGTTCCATCTATAAATTAGGGTAATTATGTGGTCTGTACTGGGAGTGGTCAACGAGATGAGAAACCTATATTCCATGAACACACCCAGAGGACTCAGCTCCAGTTTACTCTTGATGCTTTGACATTAACCAATATGAAGTTAAACATTGAAAGTTTCCTGCAAAATCAAACAGGGTGCCATGTACTAATGTACTAAATGTAGGTCTCAGAGTGTCTGACACCAAATCAATCCAGATGACAACATCTGGAGTCTGCTGTCCTTCAGTGATGCCCAACTCAATCTGGTCTGCCTTTCTAATGAATCTTCTTAACACTCAGCTGAGATAAAAAACCCAAGATTATAACTATGAACTCCAGTCAACTTTAGTTGACCTGGGAGTTGGTGGAACGATGGGGGTGGGAGTCTTGACTAGCAGTGTGATGAATTGTCGCACAGCAAGCTAAAACCTTCCCCGAGGCCCTGCAGTGAAATTAGCAGGTTTGGCAGGCCGGCGCTGCCTTCTTAGGCGGTCGCAAAATGTTGCTTTCTGAGAGGAGGGCGGGCGCTGCCTCTTTGTCTCAGTAGAGACAAATCTTGGGCAGACTGTTTGTTTGGGAAAGGGGTGTGAACGGCACACGAGTCCATCAAATCAATTAGAGTCTTATGCAGAGACGGCCTGGCTTGGCCTAGGCTGAGGGAGCTTGGCCCGATCTTTTGTGAGGGGTTATGTGAGTGTTGCCACAGCCAACAGCCATGACTCGTGTACTCACAACACCAGTATGAGCGTGGGGAGGAGGGGTGAAAAGCTTGCATATGGCCAGAGCCAGTGTGTCACATTTGGGCTAGAGTTCACATTGGGCTCAGCTGCTCACACCAATGAACTCGTGAGGATTGTCGAGTTGCAGAACTGCAGTCGTGTTAGAGATTTACCAGCTTAGGAGCGGCGGGTAGAAACTGTACTGTATATACACTGACATCCACCATTGCAGTCCAACTGCTTCTTTTTTACACACTCACACAAAAATGCAGGTAGTTTTTGTGTTCAAATGCTGAATTTTTAAAAAGTCTCTGGAAAAGTGTAAAAACGTGTGTAAATCAAAGGATGCCAAGAGGACAATTAGAGGTAACAAGTTAGAAGTGAAGACACCGACACGGTGTCCATATATGAAACTGTAGAAGATGCAGCTTCTTCTCTGGACAACTAGCAGACCTTCCTCCATCTCTAACATCTCTAGGCTGGTCCAAACTCAGCAGCCAGCTCTTTGGTGTACAGAGCTACCTGTCCTCCGTCAGTCTCACTGTGGCTCTGCTGAACTTCTCATCTTCAATTTCTGTAACCTTCAATTGATGACGTTTAACAGCAGGTCGGAACCAAATGTTACCCTTGCAGGACAGGCCTCAGAGCCAGAAAAACATCCCAGTGTTGCCTTAGTTACTATGGCTACATGTACAGTTAAGTCATGCTCTGAGTTCAGTGTGAGGTTTGTCCTCTCTCCAGTGTACATGCATGGGAAAGAAGTTATATGGTGGAACTTCCAGATCTTTAATCAAGAGCGTAATTATTCGATTTGAAAGCAAGATTTCTTATACATGTTTTTTTCTTTTCTGCTCCTTTTCTAAAGTTTAGGGTTGCAGGTTCAAATCTCCTGCGCTCAAGCTGGCTCCTTTCCCTGACACTCAAACACATTCTCTGTTCTCAAAACTTCTGCTCTTGGATATTTTTTCTACTCCTGGGTTGCTGAATGAGCTGTCTGTCAAACATCCTCCAGCCATCAGAAGACTAGATAAATACTGACTGAGCTAATCGCCTTCTTCAGGGTGCGCTTGTTTTACTAAGCTTCACGACAGGAAATTTGAACCTGCAATGCTAAATTTAGGAGCAGCAGAGTTTTGAAAGAATAAACGATATATTTGAGAGCAAGAGTAATATATTTGGGCGTGAAAACGAAAAATTTTGCTCTCAAATCAAAGAGTTACACTCTTAATTAAAGGTAGGGAAACACCCCATAGAGTTATAGACTCTATGGGGTGGGGACTCTATGGCAAGATGCATCTAAAGGCAGATTTATGCTTGCGCATCGTCTGCGTTCGCGTCATGGCCATAAGCTCTGCGTAACTTAGCAGAGCCTCGACGGGCACCTCTTCCAGACCTGACATGCGCCCCTGCTACGCAGACGCTTTACGTGGAAGTACCCCCTTGTGATTGGTCAGTTTGGGATCACGTGTTGCCAGATATCTGGATCTTGTGGCTGAATTTGTGTGGATCAAGTTGATGAGAGGCTGATCGAATTATTTATTAATTTTCTTCAACAAACTGATGAAGATACTGAACCATACTGGACGCCATTGTTGTTTTAAAACAGAAATTACCTACCGAACTGAAGTTAATCATCAAAATAACTCCGACCTGGTGAGTTTACGGCCGATACCACCCCTGCTGCCACCTTCAGGTTAGGAGGAGAAACTGCAACAGACACCTAAATGACGCGCACCCCCAATGCTCGAGGGCGAAAGCAAACTCACCAGCGCCAGCTACGCCGTAGACGCCGCGCAAGCATAAACCCGCCTTAACTTTCCCCTTCAGTTCAGAGATGACACATACAAACCAGGAAGAAGTGAAACATACAAACCAGGGAATTTAGCATGTAATCTTGTGTGTATAATTAAATGTAATGGCACAAAGTAAGTGATACTGAGACAAGACAGGGAATTTCACAAAAATCATTTACCAAGATCTGTGTGCCTTGTCGGACTGGCTTTTGGCCTTTTTGGGGCCCTTATTATTAGCTCATCAAGGTGGTGGGAAAGTACATGTGGAAAATAAGATAACAACATTATCCAAACCTGCTTATAGCAGAACATACAATAAAATAAAAATTAATATCAGAGTTACTGTGATCTACATCTACTATGTGTGCTGCTGCTGGGTCTGAAACTGAGGACCATGTAGTTCATAATGGTAATCTTTGCCAATACTAATGTTACCATGTTAAAATGGTGCTGAAAGGTTTAATATATATGACTGTTATGCAATAAGCCAGTTGCTAGAATACACCAACAAACACGAGTCACGTGTCAAGGGGAAGCTAGAGCCTATCCCAGCAACTAGCAGGTGAGAGGTAGGTACACCTGGACAGGTTGCCAGTTCATCACAGGTCCACTTTTTGATTCATGTCACTCCCTTATTTTTAATACACTAAAATAATTAAATCCGTAATAATTATAAAACAGCCCTTTCCCCCTTTTTCCAGGTTAGATATTTTATAAGGTATTAAGTCTGACTTAAAAGCATCAACAGTAGGAGATATAATAATCAGACTACCTTATTGATCAGTCACTGTGGCTAAAAGCTGGGAAATTCTTCTGTTTTATTTTGTTAATTTAAAGAAAACAGTAGATCATGTGTTATCCACATTACAGACTTTGGGGTCTGGTGCATTCAGTTTATCAGATAACACGATGTCAGGATCATCCTCACAATCCTGGAATACAAGGAATCTATTGATACCAAATTTGTCATGATTGATCAGTGGGAAAGGACTAAAACATTGACACAATGTGGAACTGCTTTTAATTACGAGGCAGAAACAACTTGGATAGTAATCAATCTGTTGTCCCCAAATGAATCTTAACATGTTGCCTAGGCAACTGCTGCTGTTATCAGCTCAAACCCTTATTCAGTTCAGGTTCTGCTCACCTCTTTTCTCTTAGAAATTAATAAAAAGCTGCCCCTCAACTGGAATTATTTTTGTAACTTAAAGACGCCGCGCAAGCCTTAAGGCTGAGAAACCAAATTTAACAACTTTTTTTCCCAGTGCGGCATCACGTGTCAACGGTGTTTTGCTTTGCGCCCATATCGCCCAGTGCTTTACGGCACTGAATCACACAGCAACAACTGGCTGTCAAAACACTGATTGTTTTGAACCACCATTGCTGATTTAGCATTGAAAACCCAAGAGCACATTATCAGAGAACGTGAGCAAAATAAAGAAATTACGTTATTAGAAAAGGTATGGGTCAACATCGGACTGACTTTTACTGGCCGCAGAAGCTCAGAGAAGAGACAGGACACAGATGGATGCTAAATTAGTCGTCACAGTAAGTTCAGCATTGATGCTTTGAAGTTGGGTTTTGGAAGGACTAACACAATAACAAGCTCAGTGACGCACCCCGGATGTCCTGATCCACTGGAAGCCCTAAAGTTGTGGCTGAAAACTGTTCATTCAGGATCATGCAAGCCATTGGAATTTAGAACTCATCCTGCATTAGCGTGCAGATGTACAGTATTCAACACAAATTTAATACGATCTCCTAAGGTAAACAACATTTTACCAACTGTCTTATCTTACAAATACCATCACACTGACTTGGACTGTATTTAACTGGAGTAAAACTTTGGGTATTTAAGTCCCCTGAAAAGATGTTATGTTGTAAACTGGGTGTATACAAATACACGGAATTGAAACTGAATTATGGTAAAAATCTGTAAAGATTTCGATGCATCAACCTATAACTTAAAAGTGACTTTTTTGGACTAAATGTAGTATGTCAAGCATTGTTTTTAGAGCTTGTAGAGAAGAGGAATGAGCTGCACTTCAGCCTTGATCAGAACATTTATTGCACAATCACTGGAGGTCAAGTAAACATAAGCTTATAGTTATAGCTAAAAGGGCTGAAACTCTAAATTTATTAAACTATGATTACAAAATACTATATTGATAATGCCGTATTAAGAAAAACTACATAAAAATTTTACATATCTTCCTTTTCAAAAGACCCTGACACTTTTTAAACTTTTTATATGGAACTCTACCAACATACAGGCCAATACTGAAACAACAGATAAGACGATATCAGCTAATAATTTGAGCCTTAAGTGTATAGTTAACGTTTCCATTGCTGCTCTTTTAGTTATTTAAATCTCTGCAGTAACACTGATGGCACTGATTAATTAACCAGGTTTTCACTCGGTCAACACTCCTTTCAATCTCTGCTGCTGCCATGAGCACAAATCTGTATTATGTTAATTTATTTGCATATGTTGGAGAGTACAGACATTCACAGTTGCCTGAAGCGTCCTCTCAAACACTCAGAATTAAGTGTAATTATTCAACAGTTTGAAGCGGCTCCATTCTGTAATGCACAGCATTAAAAAGGCTGAAACTGCCACCGCTTTCCTAATGGCGAGGTTAGTGGCCATGCAATTGGTTACAATCTGCATCCTGAAAGTCTCAAGAGGATATCTGACCAGGAGGACGCACATATGATGCTACATAAAGTGGCCAAGAGCATTCTGCTGAATTTTCCAATAAATGCTAATGAGCAACAGCTCATCCTGCAGTTTTATTTTATTATGATGCACTTTTCAGCACAGTGTCAAGAATTTTTCCTTTAAAGGAAAACGCCAGCTGTCATGTTTTATGCATTCACTTTCACTTCTGTTTCACTCTCATGCGGTTGTTAGGAGATGCGTTCAGACTCGCTCTTCAGCTTTTATGTTTTACAGCGTGCAGGTTTCAAACATTCATCCCAGATGCATCTGCCTTTGCTGTAAGCCGGCAAACTGGAGTTTACAGCCGTGATGAGATGCCACATCACTGTAGCATCTGGATGGGAAATGCACTAAGATATAGCTTATTCCATCTATTATGACTTCCTTTATTTTATTTTTTGTTTGTTGGGAGGGGGTTCATTTGTTAAAGGTCCCATATTATGCAAAATTCACTTTCTAAAGGTTTTCTAATATGTGAAAATATGGATCCATCCTGCCTTGGAACAACAGTATCTCCTAACCCTTCAAGCTGACCATGTCCATCCCTTTCTGACCACAGTGTTGCATCTTCTGATGCTACTTCCAGCAGGATAATGCACCATGTCACAAAGCTCAGATCATCTCCAGCTGCTTGCTAGAACATGACGATGAGTTCACTGGACTCCAACGGCCTCCACAGTTACCAGATCTCAGTCCAGTAGAGCAGCTTTGGGATGTG
>JBAMHW010000012.1:3082132-3092856 GCA_037177495.1 Rhadinocentrus ornatus
CCAGTAGAGCAGCTTTGGGATGTGGTGGAACGGGAGATTCCCATCATGGATGCAGCAACTGTGTGATGCTGTCATGTTGATATGGAGCAAAATCTCTGAGGAACATTCCCAACATCTTGTTGAATTTATGACACCAAGAATTAAGGCAGTTCTGGAGGAAAAATGGGTCCAACCTGGTACTAGTAAGGTGGAGCTAAAAATGTGGCCAGTAAGCGTATGTTTAATGCATCATATCATCGTGACTCTGCTGGAACCAGCAGAGCTGTTTGCTGTTTAATGCTAACGTTTGTAGCAAAGCATTCACCACCAAACAGGAAGTTTCTCACAGCTAACGTCTCTGCTCTGTACACCTACCAGGAGGTGAAGTTAATGATTTATAAATTCATATATTTATATACTCAGACTAGCAAATATTCAGTATAATACCATTTCTTTATACATTCATTTAAATTAGTTTGCTTTCAGTGCTAGAATTCAAATAAATAAGGAAATAAACTTAATAGTCATGCATTAACTAAAAAAACAACATCCAGCTTTCACAAATGTTGGTATAAAAATACATTTTTAATTATATGAATTACACTAGATGCAGTGATTCTAGCAAAGGTGCTGAACTTCTTCGACAAATCCATTTAAACAATGAATCTGAATGACTAAATCTTAAATTATTTATTCACAAATAATTATCAGATAATTCCAGTGAAAAAAAAATCATCCTGAACAGACACCGGCCCGAAAAGAAGATTGTAGATACCAGGCGCAACAGACAGCGGGGGGATGCGACTGTGTGCGAGTCCAAGTGCAGGGCAGGATCTCGTGTACTTGACCTGTCTAATTAACTCAAATATTCTTCCCCTGAACTCCCAGAGGCCTCTGAAGCAAAAAACCTGCACACACACACACACACACATGCAAATATTCCACACAGAGACAGACACACACAGAGGCCCCCTGTCCCCTTTGCTTTCTCCTCAATAGCTCTGGCTTCATTAGCAGCGGTTTGCATCATCCCCGCTAAAAACGTCACATGTCATCAGTGACTCCATTCTTTATCACTTCCTGCAGTATAGACAGTGTAACCTTCAGAAACCTGCTGCCCACAGTTTTACGTCTTAATTAGGAGCACTGTCAGAGGCGGCCAGCGCCCCCCTTGTCCCCGATGTGAATGGACAGAGAGGGATGGAGACGCAGAGGGAGTGTGAAAGACAGAGAGGAGGGCAAAGTCAGACGCCGGCAGACAAAGGGCGGCGGGAGGCAGAGAAGGAAAAGACATAAAGGAGTGGATGGAGGAGATAAGGAGGCTGGAGGAGGGAATAAAAAGTTGGTCGAGAGATGAACAGTGTGACAGAAAGTGTGTGAAGAATGTTTGGTGGAGCAAAGTTTCACAACAGATCTGGCTGCTGATGACGAAGAAAAGTGCACACACACACAGACAAAAGTACAGTAAATACCTGAAATATGACCATTTATTGCACCTATGGCTTCTATTGTTTCTCAAGTTCTCAATGCGGGCAGCAAGAAATAAAAAACAAATGACTAAAATATGAAGAAATCTCCACATTTTCCACCAAAGGTTTTAATTTTTCATCAAACTTCTTAATATGGGCAGCATAAATGGCAAATAATCTACTAAAATATGACGAAATTATCATATTTTCCACAAATGGCTTGGTTTGATGCTGCCTACTTTACCAATGTAGAAGTAGGCAGCATGAAATAGAAAAAAATGACTAAAATATGAAGAAATTATCATATTTCTAACCAAAGGCTTAAATTTTTCCTTAAACCTCTTAATATGAGCAGCATAAAAAATAAAAAAAAAGACTAAAATATGAAGAATTGTTAAATTCTTGTCACTCTTATTGCCATCAGCCCTTGACGCGTCCTTGTGTGAGTGGTGTTACAGTCTGATAGGAAGCACTAAACATTTCAAACTCAACCCTGACCATGTGTGAATATTCAACCGCAGCATCATCCTAAAACAGAAATAAAGAAATAATTACAGATCAGAGGACTGTTTATTCTGAAATACATAAAAGGTGTTAAAACCTATTTTTTTAAATAAGAGGAAAGAAATATGTTGATGTATGTTGCAGCATTCTCCAGCAGAGAGGCAGGAGGAGGATTTTTGTGTTGAAGAGGAGCAGAAAAAAGTGGAAGTGTTTTGGCTTCTCGCTCAGTGAGAAAGAGTGAAAATCCGGCTTAGTGGCAAAAACACTGGAGACGCTTGTGTCCTCAGTTTGGGGACAGCTGACGGGTTAACACTATTAAGACTGCAGAGAACACAGGACTGAATGTGCATCTGTGCTCCTCAACGCAGCATTCGAAGCATTCACTCTGAGACACAGATACATAGACAGACGGACCACAGAGAAGCAAAGGGCCGGCTCAGAAACACATTCTTCTCTTTTTTTCTACCCTTCTATGGAGGCTTTATCTTTTGGGGAACAAACAAACAGCTTAAATACAAAAAAACGATTTTACTAAATGAATATTATCAATACAATATCATCTATATGCTAATATATACTCACTGGTCCACTTGGTGATTGAAAAGCAACTGAACTGGTCCACCAGTTACCGAATATCTAATCAGCCAATCACACGGCAGCAGATCAACACATCTAGTCACGTAGATGCGGTGAAGACGACTTGCTGATGTTCAAACTGAGCATCAGAATGAAGAAAGAGGATTTAAGTGACTTTAAAGGTGGCATGGTTGTTGGTTCAAGACGGGCTGATTTGAGTGTGTCCTTGGAGATGATAGAAAGGAAACAGGAAGTCAAAATGCACTTGTTCCAGCAAAGATCTGCAGAACAGCATCTCGGAACACAAATCTCATGCAACCTTGAAGCAGATGGGCTACAGCAGCAGAAGACCACACCGGGTGCCTCCTGTCAGCTGAGAACAGGAAACTGAGGCTACAACTAACACACACTCACCAACACTGGACAATAGAAGATGGAGAAATGTTGCAGGTCTGATGAGTCTCCATTTCAGCTCCACATTCAGATGCTAGGCTCAGAATCTGCTGGAAACATGAAAACATGGATCCATCCTTCCTCATCAGGCTGCTGGTGGTGTTATGGTGTGGGGGATATTTTATTAGTACACTTTGGGCCCCTTAGTACCAATTAAGCATCATTCTTGCTGACCAAAGCTCCGATCATCTCCACCTGCTTTCTAGAACATGAAGATCTTCACTGGACTCCAACGTCTAGGTGCAACAGAGCAGCTTTGGGATGTGGTGGAACGGGAGATTCTCATCATGGATCTGCAGCAACTGTGTGATGCTGTCATGTCAATACGGAGCAAAATCTCTGAGGAACGTTTTCAATACCTTGATGACTTTAACCCTCCAAGAATTTAGGCAGCTGCAAAGAAAAAAGGGGTCCAACCCGGTGCTGGCCAGATGGAGCTAATAAAGTTGCCGGTAAACTTACACTAACATCTATTAGCTATAACGTTACAATTTCCTGTCAGCCTCTTAGTTAATATTTGCCATTATTAATCCAACAAACAGAAATACAAATAAACAACAAAGAACTGAAGAAATCTGAACTGCTGCGTTGCCTTGAGGCCTTTTTAAAAAGCCATTAGAGCACTTAAGTGTTAATCAAATCTGTATCATCATCAGTCAGTATAATTGAAGGGGAGAGAACCTATCAATTGTAAAAGATCACACTGTCATAAGGTTAATAAGCTGTTTTATAAACTATAGTCATTAACATCGCATACATCTATTATAATAATAAATGACATATTGATAAAATATGTGGTAAAAGTGGCATCTTCCTTCAAGATGGTGCAAGGCGACACAGACGAGGTGAGACGAATCAAGGTCTTAGCAAGACTCGGCTTCTGAAAACTATCTTTGTAATTAGGGTGCTGGGAAGAGATGGGACCGAACAAAGAGAAGACATCCACATCTGGAAGCCCTTCAACAGCGTTTTCAATTAGCCACCTCGTTTTGCCAACGCCTGTCACATCTGCATTCTTTCTCTCAATCAAAAATGAAACACCGTCATTTATTCATGGCAGATTCGGCTCCGGTTGTGAGAATGAAAGAAGAATTCAGCCCCAGGCCTGTCAGGGGGAAAAAACTTGAGGGTAAACAAACCCATTTTAACAGCTGAATTTTTATTACTCAGCATTCAGATCTACATCTGTACCTGCAGCAGATCCCAGCAGGTTCGAAGCCCCCAGCAGCAGAGCCCTCCCACCCCAGGTCACCCAACTCCAGTCAGAAAATTAATTAAAAGGTCAAAGACAAATTAAAAAGTCTTTAAACGGCGCGGGAGCCCACAGTTTACCAGGAATGAGATAATGCTTAAGCTTATTAGCATAATTAAGCTCACATCAGAACAATGACGGAAGCCTGGGTTGGAAGGAGTCAACGAGCTAGAGCCAGTAATTGGATGAAGAGCGACCCTTTCACAGCCGGTGACATGGATACAGATAATTGACTTAAATGGTCACTGATCAGCAAAAGTTTATATCTAGAGGAATATAATTAGCATTGCAGGGGCACATGCTTGATGATTTCATCCATTATTATGATGTTATACATGTTCATTGGTTTTGGATATTTGGTCTGTTGAAATTATAGAATTATTTCTCTTTTCTTTCATTACTTTCCATTTTTAAACAGACAGCATTCTCACTTGAAAGCAACATATCCAGTATCAAACGATGATGTTGTGGTTACTGGTGAGCAAATTTCTAAAAATAAGAATATAATAAAGTGCAATTCACTCTCTTCAGTTTATAGCCATGTATGTTAGTCAGTAGATTATTTAAAGTTCATATCACACAAGAAAAATGACTGCACAGGCCAGACAGCTAATCCAACAGAAGACCTAGTAAAGCTGCACTTGTTCGGATATTTCTGGCTTCTTTTGTCACATCAAACATCGTGTCCGAAAAGCAACTCGCTTCTCGTCACTCTTCTCTGATAGCGAGTCCTGCGACTCATAGTAGGAATGAAAACGCTTTCCTGTAGTGGCTCTTGAACGTTTTGAGCCACAAAACTCAAGACAGCATATGATGGTGTTAATGAGCGGCCATCCTCTAAATGTAAAGCTTGAAACTATCAGAATCTTCACAAATAAGGAGGAAAAAGTGTTTTTTGGTGGAATTGGTTTACTGCTGTAACAAAGCACCTACATGTCCAAAATCAGAGGTAATGTAAGCTTCAGACATTTAAAAAGGTATGAGTCATAACTTGTTGTTTATGCATTAATACATTCATTTTAACAGCCTTTTTTATTTGATAAATGCAAGCTATTTTATCCTGGGACCCCCCGTTTAAGGACCACCACTACAAGCACCACGAGGAAAACATGGGTAATATAATATATAATATCTGAGCAGATTTAACTTTCCTGCCCTCTTTACCTCCAACCAGTCCAGACGTCCTGGTTCTGCTGGAGGTTTTACTTCCTGTTGGAGGAGGTTTTCCTCTCCACTGTCTCCTCGTGCAGTTCAGGATGCTGGGTTGCCAATTAAAGAGGAGATATGATGCTATCTACTGGTTTCAATAGCAAGGTAACAAATTTTAATGAATTAATTTATTTAAACCGTTAATATAAACTGGACTAATGTAGATTATATAATGGATTTGTTTCAATTGGAGGACAATGAATTAGACTGTCCATAAAAGTGCCTGTTGATGACTTTGTTGTGAAGTGGAGCCGTTTAAATAAAGCAGAAATGAAATACAGTGCAATTATCATCATGTAAAAAACATTAAAGTTAGATTTTACATCCACTAAATCTTAACGTTTGCCCGAGAAAACACAGGTGCGTCCTTAAAAGCTGGAATCAGGACTTTAAAGTGGACAACCTGTGGGAGCAGCTTTAACTGAGCAACAGGACAGCAGCAGAGGAGGGGGGGGCAGGAGAAGAAGAAGTTGTCGGGTGTGTGGTCATAAAGACATTAATCCAGTCTGCAAACCAGTGAATAGAGCCACATTAGTGACACCTCACTGCTCTATTCACAATAGAGAGGGTGAGACTCTCAGAAAAGCCGTTCAGTTTATTTTCCCACAAAACAGATCAAATAACCAGAATAATATCCAACATAAACCCACGAGAGTGTTACTAAGAGGAGAAAAGGCCAGGCTGGTCGTCATAAATTACCCCTGACGGAGAAGCTGGAGGATTAAACGTGTATAAAAAATAAAGAATGAACTTCATCCAGAATCTGAAGCTCATGTTTACATGTTTATTCATAACCCTGCGTCTGTTTTAAATGCAAGCATTTTAAGAGAGGATCGTATTACACGCAGCTTCACGTGAGGCCCTTTCACTCCGCATTAGCCGCCGCTGGCGCCACGTTACATTTATGTATACAAAGTACAATCAGGCTAATTGAATATTCACTCTGAACATATTCCCCACATAACACGACTCCCTGCTACCGTCTTTTTAAAAATTCAAATCAATGGGAGGAGAGGAGGGGAGCGCATTAGAATACATTACTGCATGTATGCGTGATACACCTCTCCTCCTCCCACCACAACCCTCCCCCTCCCTCCTCTATATGTCTGTCAGGAGGTGAGGTGAGGGGGAGGAGGAGGGCAAAGTGCACACGGCAGAACTGGCCTCGGCAAAGCTGACGTTAACAATAATGTAATTTAATTAAAGCCGAGATCCCAGCAGTCCTCGCCCATTGAGGACGCTTTGATTTTGATAGGTGATGAAGAAAAGGCCGGGCGCACGGGCACCACGTTCACTGCGCCGACCTGTCTGAGGGGTTCTGGGAAAAAAGGCACCGGCAGGACATCAGTTCACATTCTATCAGGCAAAGACAGAGGAAGGGGAGGGAAGGATGGAGGGAGGGCCAGTGGGTGCAGGTACCAGCCCCGGCCACCCAAATACAACAACACCGATCAGCTAATGGAGAGGAAAACAGGACAACCCCCGCCTCCAAACTCAGAGCTGCAGCAAAAAAATACAAGAGAAAAAATACTTGATTACTTGATAACAAAATACTTCCAGAGCTGAGCTCATAAATCTGTGTTCAAAGTGGATTTGGGAGGTGAAATGAGATTTAAAAAGAGGAAAAAAACCAAGAGCTAATCCAGAAGTGACCAAGGAGAGATGAGAGGAACAATCTGAACATGCTGCTGAAATGACATTAAATCAGGAGGGATGTTACATTCTCTAACAAACAGCTTGTTTTTGCTTCCAGCCCCAGTTTGCTGTTTTTAATTATTCTTGAACAAGATAATAAGATAATCTGCTCCTAGAAAATGTATAAGATTTAAGTCTTTAATCTGAATCAGTTGTTGTTTCTTCTTTGACTAAAATAATACATTTCTAGACTCATTTCATTTCCCCACGTTAGGACACTTTTAACCTTTCTCCTCCAACCAGCCGCCACCAACAACCATTATCTTCTTTTGTATTGGGGTCCGGGAAAAACCCAGAAACGTTCACGGGGAGGGTCGGATCGTTGGGAATCCTGTTACCGGCCAGGTTGTGAACGTGGATGGTCAGGGAGGAGAGGAGAGGAGAGGCGGGGAGTGGATGGGGGAGGGGAGAAAGTGTGTGTGTGTGAGGCGTTGCGTGGCAGTCATTATCAAATTTACAACCAGTCCCACAGACATCTGCCCTACTTTTCCTCGGTTAATGTAGATAGAACTAATCTGGTTAAGAGAGCACGAGCGCGGCTCGTATACATCGCTGCCCGGCGTAGTTAAAGCTGTCACGTCTCTCGTGGGGGGGGGCAGCGGCGGCTGAATGGAGCTGTCAGCTGACTACTTGTTAAGACTAACAAGGCCGTCCACTGATAGGACTAATGAGGCCCCGGACTCGCCGGCCGCACTGCTGCTTCGGTGTGTGTGAAAGCTTCGAGGTGCCAGATCTGCGGCCGTTTTTCACGAATCTGTGGAAGAAGCTACTTTTTAAAATTTTTAAAATTATTATTAAATCGTGTGTGAAAGTGCTGTGAGTTTGGTGTTTTAGTGAGTCCAGTTTTTATGCTCATCCAGCAGAAACAACTGAATCTACAGTCACTTTGGTCTCTTTTCTTTCACTTGAGTACAATAAATTTATTTTCTCTTCTTTCTATTAAAATAAACGGTCCAGTCATCCGTGTTCTGGTGCAGCATTGTTCTAAAAAAAAAGAAAAAAGAACACCACCAGATTTTTTGGGCTTGTTCTAATACATTTATTTAGTTGAGTTGAGAAACAGGCTTTAAACATGAAAAACTACTGACTGAGGTCCATCTTTCTTTGCACATTTTAAAATTTGCCTTTACAACTGGAAAATATTGAGCCAAACCAGATTTTTTTTTATTTTAAATACATATTCGAAGCAAAAGCAAAAGAAATTCTCGTGCAAGTAAAAAACCTGAACCTCATCTGCAGGTTTCCAGTAATTGTGATATTTTCAAGCACGGGCAGGGACTGCGCTCTTCAACACAACACACACAGTTTAACAGAACGGATTCCTCTTCACATGGAGGGATAACTGGCTGAGTGTGAAGCACAAAGCAACACAATTGTCCATCCTATAAAGCTTCATCTCTTCTCCCAACGCTTCATTATTTGTGACGCTCCGGTTTTAATTCCAATTAGCTCGGTTAATTAGGAAATCTCATGCTCTCTGATCTAGAGCTTTGTTTCAACCTAATATCATTCGCCAGGTTGTTTACTTGCGATTAAATCCTTCCATTGTGAAATTAAGTGTTACATTTCTTTCATTGAGGTATTTGTCTGCGTGATGCTAAACATCCCGACGGATGTCAACCTGCACACGTCCACATGCACTGAACTGTGTTTATTCTGCATTAACGCTGCTGTCAACTCTTCCTTTTAGGCACATATCAGAGCCACATTAACATTCTTGTCTAATGAGACATTCAGATAGCAAATTATTCTTTGCAGCAGCTGTAGGAAGGTCTGCAGAACTGAAAACCTGCAAAGATGTGTCATGTTTTGGCTCTTATCGGGCATTTCTTTTAACACTGAACAATGCAGTTTGACGGCTTTTATTAGTTTAAAAAGATGTTCTCACCATATTCAGCGTGGCGTGGTAATGCAACAAGACAAAAGCAGCAACGTGTGAAAAGATGGGTATGTGTGCATCTGTTTGCTTGTTTTTTTACACTGCACCCAGCAAATGTTTGCTCTGCTTTACATACAGAGATCAAGAGACAAAACATGCAAAGAAAGAAGCTGCTAAACATCCTCTATGCAGAACACTCCATAAACAGCCTGCTGAATGAATTTCTCTTTAATTCGCTGGAATACATCTAGTTCCACAACCATCCTGCAGTCGCTGCAGATATTTACAATAGATTTTTTTCTTTCTTTCAAACCTGAACAAGTCTGCCCAGTTTCAGTAGAGGCAGCCATTTCCTCTCTTGGATAATTTCCATGTGACCAGCTTGCCCAATACATACTGATCCACCAGTGCAGCCCGTGTGTCGGCCAGTTTACTGCTGATCCCACAGAACCGAGTCCAACATTTAAATCTGATTCAGTGCTGTAGTGCATTAGATTTATCTAGTCTACTGCTGGTCCAGTTATTGCTCATGCAGTTTGTGTGCAGGCCCATGTAGAGTATTTATTTATCCTGCGTGCAGAAACTAATTCTTTTCCCTGTTTGTGTGCAAGTTTCTATTTTCTTTAGAAGCTGAGAAACAAACTTGCATCAGTTAAAATAAAATAAACATTTTTGTCCCGATGGGTTTAAAAAGTGCAGGTGCGACTGTATTGAGTTCACTAAGACACAGTTTCAAACACACACAACATGTTAGTGTAATGAGTTACTAAATGAAGAAATAAATAGTAAAATAAACTAAAACCTGAGGATAAGGTAAAACCCTAAACATGCAGGTAAAAATAAAGAGGAAGTGTTATAGATGAGAAGAAGTTATTTAAGTCTACTTTCGAGGAGTTTTGTAGTGACTGCGGCTGTTATACAATCACTTTATGGGGTGTAAAAGGTGGACCTGCTGGTAGGAGTTTCTACTGTGGGTGGAGGACGTGTGTTAAGTATTCTCTGTGCTGTTTTAGTGTTGTAGCAGGCAGGGCAGCCTTTACAAACACAGCTATGTGTCCCAATGGTTTGAATGAATATATATAGATGAAAAGACGGTTTTAAGAACCAGTAAAAAAAAAACATACCACAGAAGATTGTATTTTTAAAAACATAAAATTAACAAATTTAATCTTTTGGTATTTTTAGGCCGCATGGTGATACATAACATTTATGTCAATATTTCTATATTTATATTCTTTATAATTCTACAGTAAAACACGTCCGCAAAGGCAAATTAACAGATAGACTGACAGATCAGTATAAATAAATAAAAAACTACATAATTAAATGAATAAACATTAATAATTTAGAATTTTAATAAGAATATGAATAAATAAGGTTTTCTTCCTGTTAAAAGGGAGTTTGTCCCCCCCGCTGATGCCTTGTGCAGCTCAGCATGGTTGCTTAGCTAAGCAACGTTTTTATGAACCGGCTTAATCCAAATACAACTACTACAGATTGGACTGATTTGCTTTAAACAGATTATGATGTATTAATTATGATTATTACTGGAGTGAAGGGGACCTTTAAGTGCCTTGAGATGACAGCTTCTTCTACCAACTTGTTTCAGGCCTCAGTAAAGTAAATTTAAAGAACTTTGAGTAAGATATTTATACACACACACACACACACACATATACACATATATACACATATATATATATATATA